>CM044008.1:40488149-40745649 GCA_024085815.1 Flaveria linearis
GCGAGAACTTTGTTTGCCTTCTTTACTTTGAAATTTCCGGGCGTTACAAGTCCACCCCCTTATTTAGGTTTCATCCTCGAAACATGTCAGTTGTCAAACAGATAAGGGTAATATTGTCTCATCTCTCCCTCGGTTTCCTAAGTGGACTCGGACCCCTTCCTGTGCTTCCACTGTACTCGCACAAGTGGAACATCTTTATTCCTAAACCTCTTCTCCTTTCTATAAATGATGGTCACGGGTTGCTCCACATAATTGAGCCGTTCGTCGACCTCGATATCCCCAAGTGGCACGATCATATCCTCATCGGCTAAGCACTTTCTCATATGAGATACATGGAACGTCGGGTGAATTCCACCTAACTCGTCGGGTAGCTCTAACTTATAAGCCACCTCTCCTACTCTCACGATAATCTTAAATGGCCCAATATACCTCGGGCTCAACTTCCCTCGCTTCCTGAAACAGATGATCCCTTTCCAAGGCGAGACCTTCAACATAACTCTATCGTCCACCTTGAATTCGATCAGTCTACGTCTCTTGTCGGCATACGACTTTTGTCTATCTTTCACTGCCTTCATAAAGGCCTTGATATTTTCTAACTTTTCGGTCGTAGCCTCGATCACCTTGATACTTCCCAACTCCTTCTGTCTGATCTCACCCCAGCACACGGGCATTCTACACCTTCTACCATATAACATCTCATAAGGAGGCATACCAATGCTGGCATGATAACTGTTATTGTATCAAAACTCGGCTAACGGTAAGTGCTCGTCCCAACTTCCACTAAAATCAATAACGCCTGCCTAAAGCATATCTTCTAGCTTCTGAACTATTCTTTCTGACTGACCATCTGTCTGGGGATGGTAAGTCGTACTGATATGTAATCTCGTCCCCATCGCATCATGAAATATCTTCCAAAACTTAGATGTAAACCGGGTGTCACGGTTAGAGATAATAGACACCGGTGCACCATTACGAGTCACAATCTCTTTGATAAACAGATCCGCTAATCTCTCAGATGAATATGTCTCACGGATCGGCAGAAAATGAGCACTCTTCGTCAAATGGTCAACTATCACCCATATGGCATCATAGCCCCTTGCGGTGCGCGACAACTTCGTAATGAAATCCATATTGATGTGCTCCCATTTCCACTCGGGTATATCCACGGGTTGGATCTTCCTGTATAGTTTCTAATGCTCTACCTTCACTTGCAAACAAGTAAGGCACTTGCTCATATACTCCGCTACATCCCGCTTCATTCCCGGCCACTAATAGTCTTTCTTTATATCCTGATACATCTACGTGGCACAAGGATGAATCGAGTATCGAGTTTTATGAGCCTCATCCATAGTCTTCCCTCGTAGATCCCCATAACAAGGAATCCACATCCGCCCAGATAGGTTCAAACACCGAGAGTGTTCTCACCCAATTTTGCGACTAGACCCTTCATACGCTCGGAACTAATCCGATCTTCTTTCAGTGCTTCATCCTAAAAATCTTTGACCTGTTTCATCACCTCAGCGGTCATTAGCAACTGATAATCCTTCACCCGAATCGGCTCGGGTCTCTTCTTTCGGCTAAGGGCATCGACCATAACGTTGGCCTTGCCCGGATGGTAATGGATCTCACAATCATAATCCTTGATAAGGTCCAACCATGATCAAAGAAGTACTTCAAGCCCTTGTGGTCGGTGAAGATGGTGCATTTTGTCCCGTACAAGTAGTGTCCAAATCTTCAACGCGAATACCACAGCCGCCAACTATAAATCATGAGTAAGGTAGTTAGCATCATGGATCTTCAACTGTTAGGATGCATAGGTTATAACCCTCCCTCATTGCATCAACACGTAACCCAATCCCGAATAAGAAGCATCCAAATAGACCACCAAGTCTTTTCTTCCTTCGGGTAACATCAAGATATGAGCTTGAGTCAATCTCGTCTTCAGCTCCTCAAAAGCTTTCTCCTGCTCTAGACCCCATACAAACTTCACATCCTTACGGGTCAACTTGGTCAACAGAGAAGCTATCTTGGAGAAGTCTTGGATAAATCTCCTGTAAGAACCCACCAAACCCAAGAAACTACGGATCTCGGATGGCGTCTTCGGAGATTTCCGTTGCATCACCGCCTCAACTTTTGCCAGGGTCCACCATAATTCCTTCAGGGTTAACCACATGACCCAAAAACTGAACCTCACGTAACTAGAACGCACACTTGGAGAACTTGGCATATAGCTTCTCCATTCTAAGCGTCTCTATTACCTCACGAATATGATCGGCATGTTCCTCCTCATTCTTCAAATAAATCAGGATATCATCGATGAACACAATCACTGATTTATCCAAGATCAACCGACACACCCTATTCATTAACTCCATAAAAGCAGCTGGCGCGTTGGTTAAACCAAAAGACATCACAAGAAACTCGTAGTGTCCATAACGTGTACGAAAAGTTGTCTTAGGAATATCCTTCTCCTTTACCTTTAGTTGATATTAGAGATCTATTCTTGAGAACCAACTGGCACCTTGAGCAGATCAAACAAGTCATCAATCCTCGGTAACGGATACCAATTCTTCATCGTCAACTTGTTCAACTCGCGATAGTCAATGCACATCCTCATGCACTTCTCTGACACCACCATCGAAATTACTTTCGGGACCGTGCGAACCATATCGCCAATAATCTTCACCGAACTCCCATCGGGCGCAATCAATCGAATCATCTTTTTATGACACACTATATTTTCCTTATAGGCTGCTAGCCAATTCATTCCTAGGACTATATCAAATACACCTAAAGGCATCACGAACAACCTAGCAGAGAACCTATGGCCTTCCAACTCTACTTCATATTCCTCTACGACATCAGAAATCCTGGTAGACTTACCAATAACACTTTCTACATCAAAGGATCATCAATATTTCTACTCCTAACATGCAACTTATCACAGAAGACAACATAAATAAAACTCCTACTAGCGCCAGAATCAAAAAGCACAGAGGCAGCCAGAATCAAAAAGCACAGAGGCACAAGTTTGGTCAATGTACCTGACACAACATCAGGGTCCACCCTAGCCTCCTCCGTGGTCATAGTGAATGCTCTGGCTTTAGCCCTCTGCCCCTCCTTGTCCTTTCAGCCCCTTTCCTTACCCAAGAGCTTTCAACCCTCGGCTTCTTGCAATCCCTGCTGAAGTGGCCCGCTTCGCCACAGTTATAATACCATATGATCCCACATTCCCTCGCCACATGACCAGGCCTCCCGCACTTTAAGTAGATGTTCGATCCCCACTTACACTCCCCCATATGATCCTTCCCGTACTTACCACACACCTTCACCACCGCATAGGACGCAACCGTGTTGCAACCCTCTACCTTCGCCTTCTTGCCTTTGGGGGTGAATCCGCCACTGTCAAAGCGTTTACTATTCCAGTTTTTGTCACCACCACCCTTCTTACTCTCCTCCACCACAGTTACCTCCTCCCTCTCATCGTATAACCTCCCTGCCAGATCGACCACTGACCTAAACGTGCCTGGTCGGGCGGCGATCAGATGTCTGTGAATATCCACCGACAGATCCTGGATGTACCTTTTGATCTTTCTTGACTGATCACACATCAATAATCCAATGTTTAAATGACCTAAATACTTGAATTTATATTGTGATTATTATGGAATGGTTTCAAGTTGTGTTTGTTTTGATTTATAGGGATTTGGAGCTAAAAGAAGGATATTTTGGATGAGAAGAAGCAATGGAGGAAACTACAAGGGCTAGAGCAGTAAATAAAAGAAGTTACAAAAATGGCCCAGAAACCCTAAACAGGCGTATCATATGCCGGGTAGGGGCGTATGATATGCCGGTCGGCGTATTGTCACCATATTTGCCAGCGTATTGGGATAAAATAATAGAAAATTGGGCATATGAAAACAGAGTTGGGCGTATGATACGCCCAGGGTCGGCGTATCATACGCCGGTGGTCAACTAATTGCCTATGTTCGTGGGATTTCAAAGTATTTAAAGATATTCAATCCCAATTAAAAAACTCTCACTTCCAAACTCAATTTTGATGATTCTAAGCTGATTTATGGTGATTCCAAGCCTTCACATTCATCTCAAAGTATCTACAAACATTATCAAATCAAGATTGAAGATCCAATGAAGACCATGAGTGGCTAGTTCGTTCGTGATTGCTTTCGGGTGGATAGTTCTTGCTATGTGAGATGGTTAGTCATGTTTAGGGTTTGTTTATGTTGAACACTTTGTGATTAAATATGATTGATGGTTTAATTGAGTTAATCAATTTGTTTATAAAGAAAGTTATTTGCTTTATCATCAGTTTTTGGTTTCCTTGTATCGTGAGCTCATTGAGACAAGTAGATAACTTGATATAGGCGGATTGGTAACTTTGTGAATGAACGAGTCTAAAAAGATTATTTCTTTGTTATTATTTCAATCAAAACCTAAAATCTTGAGTCATGTAATGCAACCCTAAAATACATTTGATAAGCCCTTGATCTTGTAGAACTTGAAACCCGAAAGTTATTGTTTCTTAATATTTAATCAAATTCGTTTTGAAGTTTCTTGCTTTATGCATGTGTGATCAGTAATTCATTCAAAATTTTAATCTTTAGTTTAAAGTTTTTGTTTTTACGTTAATTGAGTTACAATCGTTAAACACTTTCCACATATTCTCTGAGGAGACGAGCTTACTTACCCTTAATAATAAAGGTAGCTAAGACCGGTTATTTAACTTATTTTTGACCGAGTCTCGACAACCAGATCAAAATGGCACCGTTAACATTGCTTGGCTTTATCTTTGCCATCTGCAAGTATCCATACTTGGGTTCTAATGCAACAATTATTTTTAGATGAATATTACACTTTTCAAAGAACAAGTAATGCAAGACGGGCAATTCGAGGTTTTACATAGCAGGCAGGGGAACCGTTTCATGAAGCTTTTTATCGATTCAAGGAGATGTTGAGAACATGCCCACATCATGGGATAGCTAAGTGGGAACTAAAATCAGCATTTTACGATGATCTCTCACCAGAAGATGCAAGAGATGTAAACTCTACAAGTGCAGGCACATTTACCTTGAATCATGAGGATGATGATTGGAACATACTGGAGAGGATGAGTGTGATATCTAAAAAGCGTGCACAATCAAGTCGAAGGTCAAGAGGGGAAAATGTAAAGATGGTGAATGATCAAGCGGCTATGGATAGGATTGTTATTCTGGAACGAGAAATTGCAAGCTTAAAAGTTGGAAAAAGTGGTGTAGCACACATATCTAGTGAATATGAAGTATGTGATACGTGCAATGACATTGGTCACACATCGATCACATGTTATTTGAATTTGGGGAAAAGTGAAGAAATACATCAAGTTCATGGCCAAGGAGAAAGGAAGACATATGACATGAACTCTAACACCTATCACCCTGGTCTTCAAAATCACCCAGGTCTTCAAAATCACCCAAATCTTAGATATGGTAATAATTCTAATCAGTTGAATCCTCCTTTTTAGGTACAAACTCAAGGAAATAAACAATATCAAGGCTGACAACAAAATCACAATCAAAGCGGCTATCAAAGGAATAACTATAATCAAGAGAATTACCAACAAGGAGGTCAATATCAAAAAAAGAATCAACAAGGATGTAACACCCCAACCCGGAGAGGCTGACGTGTCACTATTACAGATATCAAATCAAAAACCAAATCCACGATATTAAAGAGATTGTCAAAAGAAATAAATTCAAACAAACTCCATAATCCGAAAGAACCTAATTAAGTTGTTCATTATATCAATTTAAGTAAAATATAATCTTGATCTTCAACCACCCTTCACTGATTTCACGGATTACCCTGATTACCTACAATCAAATAAGAAAAACACCACGAAAGAAAATACGGCTGAGCCAAAAGTTACTCAGTGACGGAAATAACAATAGTAATGATAAGAAGCATAACATACTGATATCTGATACTGAACTGATCATATGATATGGAAAACAGAAATCTGAATTTGAACATATAATACTGATACTGAACTGAACATGTAATACTGAACTGAACTGATCTACACGACGCGTATATACAAACAAAATAAGTCGTGTAATATAAGAAGTACCCAGAGCCAAAACTGAACTGATAAGTACATAGCTAGCTAGACTATGCACTAATGAGATGGTGTGTGGGCGTACACACATGATTCCATCCCCCGGAACTGAACTGAACTGAACTGAACTAAACTAGGATCGATCCATCCGCCTCCCAGATATTATGGCCAAAGTACTACTTGAGTACTAACGTGTTAACGGAGACGCCGTGAACTATTTGTTACACACCGTCACGAAAAGTGTCACATCATTGATGCCACAATGACATGTCGGAGAGCTCGGGTAACAGAGTATCAAATCAAATGGTAGTACAACTACCAACATATAACGTATCAATAGAACATTTATAGGAACATGCAATAATGAGCACAAATTCATAAATATAAATTGCATGCTATAAGCCTTCAACAAGTAAAACTAATAAGTCGAACGAGTCATAGCATAACAAATAATGTTAGACGACTAGTAAAATACCAAAGGCCAAACGAGTCATATCAACGGAAACATGGTATCAAAAATCCGTACTACAAAGTAACGGAACAAAATTTATACTATGATAAAGATAACCAAGAATCCGTACCTTATACGCGAATGATAATAATCAGAAACAAGGTCTAGGCTCGGTTAACACCGCGAGAACCTACGATAACGTAACGCAAATTATAATTTGGAAATTTCCAGTTCTGCCCCTGTCTTTTCGCACTCATTAAAAATACTAAACGACGTTTAAAAATTCTGAAAATCTCCAGTTTACTAGATTAGTGATTTCTAAACAACTTTCATTCAGAAAATTTTCTGATTTGGATTACCGAAATATGAGAAAAACGTGGATCTTTACAGCTGCGCAGAACTGCTAGCTGTTACGAAGATGACTATTTGGAGATCTAAACAAATGAGTTTTTCTATGTTTTATATATCAACAGATTCATTTTTCGACGAACTTCGTCATGGACATAAGGTTTAACTGATTTGAATCTGTTATGAAGAAGTTATGGCCTCTGTAAGTTGGCTGTAAAATACGGCCTAAGTCAAGTGTAATTTGGTAAACCGTAAAATTATTTCTGGTTAAAATACATCCGTTACAGGTCTGGAAATGTTCATAAATAAGTATAAATCATGATTTATCCGTAATTAAAGATAATACAGTGTTCAATAACAAATTAATAATTTAAACTATTATTTAGAGTCCATTTTTATAAAAATGGCTATTTACAACATTTATAAATAATTCTTATAAATATCATTAAGGTGTTTTTAATAACTAAATTTTTCAGAAAATTACTTAGATACTTTAAAATAAAAGAAATTTATAAAAGTTATATTTATGATTTTTAGGAATTTTTATTTGTTTTTAAAAGCTTCAAAAGGCATAAAAAAAATATAGGAGGTGCACGGGTTCGAACCCGTGACCTTCATCCCACACTCCCATACACAAACCAGTGAACCAAAGGCATATAGCCACAAGAGTTCATGGTTTTATTTGGTTTTAAACACAAACAAACCAATCCCCAAATCCATTACAAGCCCTAGGTTCGAATCCCATCCAATTGGACATGAATTCGATTTCGATTGCTTCTGAAATCATAGGGCTTTTAATCCCCATCTAAAATCGAGCTAATAGGTGTGTTCAATTACCTGTTAACAAATCCCGAATCCAAAATCCCCAATTTCAAACCGTATAAACCCTAGAAACAAATTTCGATTCAATTGAGCATCAAAACGATGTTAATAGCCAAATTAATGATGGGGCTTTCATTCCTAGACTAAAATCGAGCATGTATGTATGTTCAATTACCTGATTTCGTTTCGAATTGAAGATGAACACCCGAAGAACAAGTCGCGGTCAAGTGGTGATCGATTGATGCTTCAAACCACGATTATAATCAAATTAAACTCGAGGTTAGCTTCGTATTATGATCTGGACGCAAAGCCCCTTATCAATTTTAGTTAAAATTGATCGGAGATAGGTTCAAAATCGAGTTGCAGGTCGTGGTCAAGAGGGGTATTCGAACAGGAAGAAATCGTGGATTGCAGGTGGAATTGAAAGCGTAGGTAGATTAGGAATTCGTATATGATTGATTAGGTAGCTTTAATTCAATTATTATAGATGTTTAGTGCGATTTGCACATGGTGGTCGGCCGAAAGTTGATTTGTGGGTTTAGATCGATCGCACTAACGTTTTCTTTCGAATTATTGTGGGGTATTATGTCGAATCATTCACGCGAGTGTGTCGGGATCAATGATTGAACTGAAATCGATTAGAAGTTGGTCATTTAGGGTCGCCGGAGTCGCGGGTTTTGGCCGGAATTAGTGGCCGGAACAGTGGTGGTCGACGGGGAGAAAGAGACAGAGAGTTTTACCGAATTTACACAATTAGTCCCTGAGGATTTGAGGTTGTTTTATTTCATGCCAAAACTTATTAATTTAAGTTTTCAAAATGGCAACATCACCCCCTGAACTTATTATTATTATTATTATTATTATTATTATTATTGTTATTATTATTATTATTTTACGGGTATTATAAAGGACCTTCAACTCATGATGGTAATGATAATCCAATTTTAACAACAATTTAGGACTTAGCAAAAGACATGAAAGAATTCAAGAAATTCAAAGAAGTGCAAGAGAAGACTAACGAAGCTATGCTAAGCAACTGGGACAATTTGTTGGACAATGTCCGGACGCAAAACTGGAAAGCTTCTAAGTGACACAACAAAGAATCTTCAACACCATGCTTCGAGTTCAAAGAGTTCTCATGTTGGCCAGGTAAGTATTTTAAGAAGTGGTAAGACTTATGACAATAAGGTTGTACCACCACCACTATTCAAAGAGGGAGTGGTGGTCGACCTTGGGGAGAATGGGGAAAACGATAGTGATTTGGAACCAGAAACACCTAAAACAACCAAAAAAGTAACTTTTCATAAAGCAAATAAAGAAAAGGAAAAACCAAACACAATGGCATCACAAGGAGTAAGGATGGAAAATAATACCATTCCTTACCCATCAGCGTTAAAAGAACCCATCAAACCATTTTCTAAAAAACGAGGATCCCAACAAGATGAGATTTGGGATGTTTTTAAACAAGTTAAAATCAATCTTCCATTACTAGATGCAATCAAGCAAGTTACGACGTATGCCAATATCTAAAGGATTTATGTACACAGAAAATGCAACAAAAATTACCAAAACAACTTGATTTTACTAATAATGTTAATTTTGTGTTATCGGGTGTCCTTCCACCCAAACTTCAAGCTCCAGGAGCACCTTTAATTTCTATTCAAGTTGACGACTTTAATATTAACAAGGCACTCCTTGATCTCGGAGCAATTGTCAGTATTTTACCCAGAAGTTTATATGACCAATATGAGTTTGGACCATTGCAAAAAGCAGACACTACCGTGGTGTTAGCTGCTTTATCACTTAAACTTCCATGTGCAATAGTAACTGATGTGATAGTAAAGGTGGAAGATTTCTATTATCCTGTGGACTTTCTTGTGTTAGAGTATGCAAGTCCTTCAAATGATAAGCAACCTAACATTATTTTAGGGAGACCATTCCTCAAAACTGCCCAATGTTTGATCAATTGTATGACTGGCACAGTAGACATGGCATTTGGTAATAGAAGGTTGAGATTAAATGTGTTTTCTTCTGTGCCAAAAACCATATTTAATGATGATTGTTTCATGATAGACACAATTGACGAGTGCCATACTCATGAAAATAAGGATAGCACCATAGAGTTGTGTGTTTTATGTGACAGGGAAGATGCATAGTTAATAATTGAATTAGAAGCACAAGAACATGAATAGGAAGTGAAGGCAATGCAAGAAGGTAAACCGACTTGGACATATCAATTTGAAAGCTTACTAGAGCATATAGGTACTCACTTAAAACCATCCTTAATTTCACCACCACAAGTGGAATTAAAGAAATTACCTAAACATTTGAAATATGCTTTAGTAGGTGATAACAAGACCCTACCAGTAATCATTGCATCCAACTTAACAAAGGATCAAGAGGAGGCTTTGATGGAAGTACTAACTACTTATATAGCAGCAATTGGGTGGACCATTGCTGATTTGAAGGGAATATGTCCATCCATTGTCATGCATAAGATCATCACAGAAGAAGGAGCCAAACCATCGCGAGACACATAATGGAGATTGAACCCTAACATGAGAGACGTTGTCAAAAAGGAAGTTCTGAAGTGGCTTGATGCAGGAATTATTTTCCCAATCTCGGATAGCACGTGGGTAAGTACAACACAAACAGTTCCAAAGAAGGCTGGCATTCAAATTATGAAAGATGATAAAGGTAATGAGGTAGCCACTCGGCCGGTAACCTGGTGGCATATTTGTATTGAGTATAGAAAATTAAATACAACAACTTCTAAAGATCACTTCTTATTACCCTTTATCGATCAGATAGTAGAGAAGCTCGCAGGTCAGAAATTTTATTGTTTTCTAGACGGGTATTCTGGGTATAACCAAATTGCTATTCATCCTGATGATCAACAAAAGACCACGTTCACGTGTCCATATGGAACCTTCACGTTTAGGTGAATGCCATTTGGATTGTGTAATGCCCCAGCCACCTTTCAAAGATGTCTGATGAATATCTTTTCAGATATGGTTGGGGAGTCATTGGAAATCTTCATGGATGATTTTTCTATTTCTGGACCGTCTTTTAAGTCGTGCTTAGCTCAACTCACAAAAGTACTTAAAAGGTATGTTGAAACAAACTTGGTTTTAAGTTGGGAAAAAAGTCAAACTATGGTGCAAGAAGGAATTGTGTTAGGTCATGTGATTTCTAGTAGGGTAATTGAGGCAGATCATGCAAAAATTCAAGTGATCTCAACCTTACCACCACCCACTAGGATAAAAGGGGTATGCTCCTTCTTAGGGCATGCTGGGTTTTATCGAAGATTTATAAAAAAAATTTAGTGTCATCATAAAACCTATGTAACCTTCTTCTAAAAGACGTTCCTTTTGTATTCGATGATGAATGTGTCCAAGCTTTTAATGTGTTAAAACAAAATTAATTGAGGCCCTAATCTTACAATCACCAAATTGGTCGTTACCTTTTGTAATTATGTGTGATGCAAGTGATTATGCGGTTGGGGCAGTTTTAGGATAACGGGTGGATAATAAACCCATGGCCGGCCATATATTATGCAAGTAAAACCCTTTCTGGTGCACAGTTGAACTATACAACTACAGAAAAAGAGTTACTTGTGGTAGTATATGCACTAGACAAATTTTGATTGTACATTTGGGGCAGTAAAGTTATTATTTATTCTGATCATAGTGTAGTACGATACTTGATGGAAAAGAAAGATGCTAAACCAAGACTAATTCGATGGATTCTGCTGTTACAAGAATTTAACTTTGAAATTCATGACAAGAAAGAAAGTGACCATGTGGTAGCTGACCATTTGTCACGTGTCATGCATCAAAACGATGTTCAGAATGAAGAGATTAAAGAAACATTTCCAGATGAACATTTATTATCTGTTTCCACCCTCCCGTGGTATGCTAATTTTGCTAACTATTTTGCTGCAGGTACACTTCCCGACCATTGGACAAAGAAGAAAAAGCAACATTCATAGCACAAGCAAAGCATTACATATGGGATGAACCAGATTTGTGTAAAGTGGGTGCGGATCTAATTATCAGACGACGTATACCGGACGAAGAGATCCAATCGTTTTTGGACATCTGCATGCATCAGCATGCGGTGGTCACTTTAGTGGCCAGAAAACTGGGCATAAAGTATTATCATGTGGATTGTATTGGCCCATGCTGTTTAAAGATTCATTTGAATTCTCCAAGAACTGTATAAAGTGTCAACAAATGGGTAGTATTTCAAAAAGGAATGAGATGCCCATGCAACCTATCCTTGTAGTCGATGTTTTGATGTTTGGGGAATCGATTTCATGGGACCCTTTCCTAACTCACACGACCATCTATATATTTTGGTGGCGGTTGACTATGTGTCCAAATGGATCAAGGCCATCGCCACCAAAACAAATGATCATGCTGTTGTTTGCAAATTTGTTCAATCAAATATATTTTCACGATTTGGAATCCCTTGTGTGATCATCAGTGATGGGGGGTCTCACTTCAAAAATGGTAAATTACTTAAACGATATGGCGTTGATCATCGGATAGCCACACCGTATCACCCTCAAACAAGTGGCCAAGTAGAAGTGTTTAATAGGAAAATTATGGAAATTTTGCAGAAAACCGTGCGAGCCGACCGTAAGGATTGGTCTATTAGGTTAGATGATACCTTATGGGCGTATCGCACAGCTTATAAACCCTTATTGGCACAACACCTTATCATTTGGTCTATGGCAAAGGATGTCATCTGCCAGTTGAATTAGCTCATAGAGCGTTGTGGGCTGTAAAGAATGTTAACATGGATTATGAGGTTGTTGGTAAAGCACGTAAGCTGAACATATATGAGTTAGAGGAACTGCAAGATGAAGCTTACGAATGCGCATCTGCTTGCAAGGATAAAATGAAGGCAGTTCATGATGCGAAGTTGAGGAACAAGACTGTCGAGGAAGGCCAAAAGGTGTGGTTATACAATTCTCGGTTAAAACTCTTTCCGGGGAAACTCAAAAGCAAATGGACAGGTTCATATCTCGTTACACGTGTAGGAAACTATGGAGATATTAAAATTGAGGATTTTGAGGATCATCTTCGCCAAGTGGTGAATGGCATCATCTAAAACCTTATTTGGAAGCTAATGATATCAATGGACCATTTCACGTGGCTGAAAGTTTTCTACTGGGCACCTTGGAGAATTTGCCCTCTAAGTAATCATACCAGGTAACAAGTCCAGCTGAAGACGTTAAACTTAGCGCTAACAGGAGGCAACCCATGAACTTTGTGGGTGTATTCACTAAAAGCCCTCACGAGACTATAACTCGTCCACTTGGTTTACCCGAGGGGTTTAAAGGCTTGTTGCATATGCTAAATGCAACCGTGATTCCTACGAAAGTGAGTTAGTAGTTTACTTTGAATTTTGCTTTTCATTTCTTTCCTTGTATCGCTAATTGTGTTTTAAGTACCCTCGCATGTCTTACGGGTAACATCTTCTTGAGGGTTATCGTCAGGTATGGGGATTGGGAGCACCAAACTCAGGTATGTTCTATGTCGTTGATGTGCTTCGAGATGAAACATGCGTGTGTAGGGGTGGTGGATATGTAACTTTCAAAAACCAAGAAAATGAGGGCAAAAGTCAAGCAAGGGGGCCGGCGTATCATACGCCGACCTTCACAAAAGTTCCTGTTTTTTTATGCTCAATACGCCCCTCAATACGTCCCTAAAAACGCCCAGCGGCATATGATACGCCGGGGGTCAGCGTATCATACGCCGGCCGCACTTGCACTCTGGATTTTTTTGACTTTTTGACCTATTTTACACCACACACTCACCCCATATCACCCCATCCATGAATTTAAACCCACTTTAACCTATTTTCTCTTACTTTCATCATTTTCATCTCAAAAAAACTCCTATCTCTTTCTCTTGAACCCTAACTTCCAACACCTACAACAATTCTTAACCAAATCGAACGGTTTTGATGCATTTTGAGTAATTTTTTGAGAGAAACATGAATTTTGAGTTAGATTTTCAATTCTCGCAACGGTTTGCAAGAATTGATAAGTTTAGCATTCGGGTATTTTGGGGGTTTCTACAATCCAACACAAGTTCGTTATTTTCAAACTTCTAATATCTTCTAGGTATGTTTTTCATCACTAAACTCAAATAACATGATCTAAAATTCATTAGATGATGATTTATATATGTTGCCCTTGTCTATGGATATGAATGTAAGCATATGATCTATTGTTGCATTGTTAGAAATGATAGATGCTTATATACATGAAATGGGGTAGGTTTTGTGATGAAAAGTTAGGATCTTGATGACGTTGGGACAACCCATGGCTAAACATGAATCAGAAGCTCACATGAACATGATGTTTAAACAAACGTGAATCAATTGGATAATTCCATGTTTTGAAATAAGAATATGTTTTCATGATAAGAAATGTTATAGTTACAAGATGCCAAGTAGATATTACACCATGAGAACATACTAAGAACTTGATGCACAATTGATTCACCATCTTCCCTTTACTTGGTCGTGAAGTAATTATGGTTTTGTGTGTCTTGCAGGAACAATGCATCTATTCAGGAGCAAGTCAAAGGGTAAACAACCCAAATCATCGAGGTCTTCCAAGAAACAGAAAAAGCAAAGTCAAGGCGAGCTACAAGATGAAGACATGACACTAGTTGATCAAGGTAGGGGGCCAAGACCAAGTATTACTTGTGCTAAGAAGCTGTCCGAGCACGACCCACGGTGACAAAAGGAGTTATACATGGGGAAATTTGAAAAGGGGTGAAGAATTTAGACGACATATTTGTATGTGAACGGGCTGCACTGTTAGAGGATTTTGAGGCCCTGGGTATAGTGGACAAGTTCAGAAGGTTAGGCTAGGAAGCTGCACTGACATTCCATGATGAAGGCCACAATGACAAGATTCCAACAAAACTATTCTGGAATGGATGTCAACATTGGAAAGGGAAGATGGTGATAACCCCCCCACACAACTGCATTGAGGGGGCAAGTAGGCAAGAAGGAGATGGTCATGTCATTTGATACCATCCAACAGGTTGTGAACTTTGATTCAAGACCAGCAGATCATTATGAATACCCTATTGAAGCAGTCATTTGGAATAGTGAATTTGTCACCCTGGAAGATATGGCCATATTGCAAGACATGTTCATGGACAATACAGGGGGTCGGTTTGTAGGGACTCAGATGCATATCATGCCCAAAATCTTGAACAAGATCAGCATGTTCAACATAATTCCAAAGCTGGGAGATAAGAACACCTTTAGGCAAACGGATGTGCGTATAATACATGCACTGTTAACAGGAAGAAGGTTGCTGTCATTGAGACACTTGATCTTAATGAATGTTTGGGATAGTCGAGAGAGTGCAGATAAGAAGATGATTCCTCATTGTAGACTAATCACAACACCCGTGAGAACACAATGGGTGTTGGGAAGAAACACTCAATACATTATCAAGCCACACAAATTATTTATGGTTGACAAATTTAGCAAATTAACTTGGTACTACAAAAAGACCAACACCCAAGTCATGTTGAAGGATAAATGAACCAAGAAAGTACTCATAGGAAGAAGGCCAAATGCTTCACCCCTACAACCAGGTGAACAACTTGAGCCAAATGTCTTTAGGGGACGATGACGATGCAGAGGAAGAGGAAAATGATGAGGAGTATGAAGGATTCACCGAAAGAGGGGATGGCTCAGAGCACAAACCCATTCCTATCCGAAGGCAGTCTGAAGCACAATTAGTTGAAGAAAGGATGAGAAGGATACGACCAAATGAGTATGGTCAATGGTCGGCAATGCTCGATACCAATGTGACATGACCAACCGGGAATCAATCTTTGCAAAAGATAGGCATGAGGGGCAATAGGATTACAGCAGGGAAGCAATGGAGAGACAAAACTTATATGCACCAAAATCAGGAGTACCAACATCAGTTATTCCTCAACCAAAGGTACGATGATCTAACTCAACAACGGCATTATCATGATTTCTATGAAGGAAGATAATATGGACCATATCCAAGAGAAACAGAATGGAGCCAAACGGGAATCTATGATGGGCAAGTAATATACCCGTATCCGGCTTCACAACCATCTGAGTGGGTTCCTCTACAACCACAGGAACCACCAGCTGAAGGAACCACTGATCCATATAGCTTTCAGCAGATGTAGAATTTGATGACCAAATGGTTTGGGCCACCACTACCACCACCACAGGTTGATGATCCATATGATGACCCCAGCAGGAACCATTATGGCACTTGCTGATCGAGTGTTGCACACTGATCAGGTCCATGTGCTCTATCCCTTCTAGTTATGAATAATATTGTTTTTGTGATTAAGATAACTTATTGGTTAATTTTAATAAGTGAATGGATGATGAAGGGGGAAGGGCATGATTGGGTAACTTTGAATGTTAAGGAAGTGAATTTCTGATTATGTTCTCTTGTGTCATGAGATGAATCACATTACATTAAGGACAATGTATCTCTAGTGTGGGGATAAGGGGAAGAATTGAGAAAAATTTAACCTTGTGAAACCTTGTGAAAAAGCAATTTTTTTTGAAAATTAAACCTTTAAATAAGCTTAAGTGTGCACGAGATCCAAAGTTTTTCACACATGGTAATTATCACGTGTAGTGCATGTATGGATCCCTTGACATGTGTGTTTTGATCAATTTGTGTAATGCGTCCTAATCATGAATCCTCATAACGAACCGATTGTAGATAACATACATGATACACATTTGATTACCCTTATCCACCGTTTCAGTGAGAGTTGAGCCTAATTAAGAAACTCATAGTAGACTATGAGTTACTTTAAAGTGTTGCATAGAGAGGGAATCCATGATGTGCATCCAAGTTAGAACTTGTGTAATTGATGCATATTAAGGTCATAAACCAATGTATCCATATATATGATAGAGTCATTAGGAATGAACCATTTGTTTAAACCTTTTCTTTTGAATTCCATACCAATAAAATCTTCTTTTAGACACCATGTTGAGCACCAACTTGTTGTTTGAATAACCCGAAACAACAAGCCTATAAAGCCTTAGCCTTTTTATGAAACCTCGGGTGATGAAGTCCAATCCATGACATGTTTAGAAGTATCGCTTAAGTATTAGTTCAATAATAGTATGACTGATTTGAATCTGGTTATATATATATATATATATATATATATATATATGAAAAAAAGAAAGAAAAAGCGAAATATGAGGTCAAATTGACCAAAATATGCGGTCAAATTGACCAAAATATGCAGCAACAAAAATAGTGTAGAACTCTATGATATGATTGCTATTAGAGGATGAAAATTGATAAATATGACATCTAGCATGTATAACTTGGATTTCATTACCCGTTAGCCACTCTAAAATCCCTTTCTATCCCACATTAAACCTAAGCCTAACATTACAACCCATGAAAGACCTCTTGATTTATGTAGTATATTGTGTTAATTGATGGCGATGTGATTAATATACGAGCCTATGACTAGTATGCACATTCGTGGTTGTAGAGTTCCAGAAATACTAGTACATCATCACTAGTCCACAAAATAAGCCGAGAGGAGTATTTATTGTGAGGAATGTGAATGTATGAATGCTTGAAGCAAAAGGTGAGTATATGCCGACTAAAGATTCCATATTTAAAAACATGAATAATGTTGAATGATTAGGGTGTGAATATTACATTATGAAGCTGAAAAATAAACATGTCTCGGGACCTTAACTTGTTTAGGTTGTGACAATTTGACATGTGTGAGTAATCAGGATGGAGTGTTGCAAGTAAGTCTGTTTGAGGACAAACAAAAGGTTAAGTATGGGGATGAGATCACGCGTCAATAATCCAATGTTTAATTGTCCTAAATACTTGAATTTATATTGTGATTATAATGAAATGGTTTCAAGTTGTGTATGTTTTGACTTGTAGAGATTTGGAGCTAAAAGAAGATTATTTTGGATGAGAAGAAGCAATGGAAGAAACTAAAAGGGCTGAAGCAGTAAATAAGAGAAGTTACAAAAATGGCCCAGAAACCCTAAACCGACATATCATACGCCGGGTAGGGGCGTATGATACGCCGGTCGGCGTATTGGCGCCGTATTTGCCTCCGTATTGGGATAAAATAACAGAAAATTGGGCGTCTGAAAACAGGGTTGGGCGTATGATACGCCCAGGGTCAGCGTATCATACGCCGGTGGTCAACTAATTGCCTATTTTCATAGGATTTCAAAGTATTTAAAGATATTCAATCCCAATTCAAAAACTCTCGCTTCCAAACTCAATTTTGACGATTCTAAGCTGATTTTTGGTGATTCAAAGCCTTCACATTCATCTCAAAGTATCTACAAACATTATCAAATCAAGTTTGATGATCCAATGAAGACCATGAGTGGCAGGTTCATTCGTGATTGCTTTCGGGTGGATAGTTCTTGCTAAGTGAGATGGTTAGTCATGTTTAGGGTTTGTTTATGTTGAAAACTTTGTGATTAAATGTAACTGAAGGTTTAATTGAGTTAAACAATTTGTTTATAAAGAAAGTTATTTGATTTATCATCAGTTTTCAGTTTCCTTGCATCATGAGCTTATTAAGACAAGTAGATAACTTGATATAGGTGGATTGGTAACTTAGTGAATGAACGAGTCTTAAAAGATTGTTCATTTGTTATCACTTCAATCAAAACCTAAAATATGGAGCCGTGTTATGCAACCCTAAAATACATTTGATAAGCCCTTGATCTTGTAGAACTTGAAACCCGAAAGTGATTGTTTCTTAATAGTTAATCAAATTTGTTTTAAAGTTTCTTGCTTTATGCATGTGTGATCAGTAATTTATTCATAGTTTTAATCATTAGTTTAAAGTTTTTGTTTTTACGTTAATTGAGTTACAATCGTTAAACACATTCCACATATTCCCTGAGGAGACCACCTTACTTACCCTTACATAATAAAGGTAGCAAAGACCGGTTATTTAACTTATTTTTGATCGAGTTTCGATAACCAGATTAGTGACACGGGTGTTACCTGATCTGGCACCAGCCTTGCCATTTAATTAACTTCATGGTATACTGTTCTTGAGTCATAGTTCCCGCCTCCAACTGTAGGAACTCTCTCTCAACCTTATCTAACTCCCTATGAGGACAGAACTCCTCAATCACCAACTTCTTCAGTTCCGGCCACCTCATCGATCTAATGGTCCTGCTACCCTCAGCTTGGACAATGTTGTCCCACCAGCATAAGGCTGAATCCATAAATGAGTGAGTAGCAAACTTCACTTTCTAATCCTCCCGATACTCACTGATATCAAGTACTGCTGCCATCTCCCTCACCCATCAGTGAGCAGCAGTAGCATTCCCATTCCTATCAAAAGTTGAGTGTTTGCATCTCTGGAATTCCCCATAGTTATAGCCCCACGCAGTTTCCTGCATAGCTTCCTCCTCCTCATCATCACTGTAGACAACTGTCTCAGCCTCGGGTTGCTCCCTTTCTCCTCCCTCTTCACCCATTCTCTCAGCAGTGTTCTTCTTTTCCTTTTCTCGTCCTCTCTCACAGCTCTAATCACCTCGGTCACCACAGACGGTAGAATCATCTGCATGACCTGATGAACCTCCTCAACTACCACCTCTTTTACTGAGGCCCTCAAATTAGCACTCTCATCACCTCCCTCATGGTGATGAATCTCAGGCTCTTCAGGTGTCGTTTCAGCAGTCCTTGCCCTGTTCCTCATGACACGCGGTCCAGCACCACATCCACCACCTCATGATGCCTTCCAAGATCTACCACCGACCATCTCTGAACGCTATAAGATTCAAACATCAACACGATCATTCAAGGTAATAACTCAGATTATGTCAAGTATAGTAAGTCCCTAATTACAGTGGCCAGTTATGATTAGCCACTTACTTTACTCTTCATCCCCCAAGTGTTTCCTATCCTGACTACATCAGTATTAAAACCTACTAAGAGCACATAAGTCACGTAACATGCACACATAATTCCTTTTCCCTTAACGTACATTAAATGTTTTCATTAAACATCTACCTGCAGGCATGTAGCTACCAGGGCTGGCATCCCTTTCCTATTCGTCCCATTCTCAGTTTAAGTTTTAGGCTTTGAAATAATTTACCAAATTCTCTTAAACTTTGGCTCTGATACTAACTTGTAAGGCTCCATTCCCGGGACTCTTACAGTTGGTCATTCAATGCATAAAACATTTAAAATATAACATTTGCAGCGGAATTTAAACTTTTTATTAATAACAAAAATCGTGTCAAATAATCATATTGTTAATTTAACATCTCAAAAATCGTATTAACACAATATCATTCTCAAAAATATGGATGCCAGTCTTGAATCATTTCCCAGTAGCTTATGCATCCATGCCCGCACCTCCTCAACATCAGTGTTTACCTGCCAACTATTATGCACACAAAAGTCAGTAACGCTGAGTTAGTTATAGTTTTTAATAATAAAATACTTTACTTTCATTTAAAGCCTTTCCTTTACTTTCGATAATAATCATTACTATCTTTCATTATCATTCGTTTTCGCACATTATCGCACATTTCATACTTTCATCTTTATGTTTCACTTTCATCTAGATCCTATTTTATGCTATGCTCTATCATTATGCATGAAGCAACTACCGTCTTGGGGTCAAGCGACAGGGATCCCGTTTTCTCACGTCATGATCAATCACAAAGATTGACCCCCTGTGTGGGTTAGCTAAACCACACAAGTTGAGCTAATAACCCCTCAATAAGTTGTGAAACTCCATTCATTTTGCTTTCAAGACTTTCATTCATTCATTACGTTCCACTTTTCATTTTTGTTATCTTTCACTTTCATTACATAATATTTTTCGCACATAAACATATCGTACCTCGTAAGGCCATATCATAAAGTAGTGTTTTGAAAACCGTTTAACGTGAAAAAATAACAAAACACATACAATCAGCAGATCATGTGAAAACTTGTAAGGCCCCGTTCTCGGAAACCCCACAATTGATCATTCACAGCAGCATTTATATTGAAACACATAGGATTCATTAGAATAATAAAAAAAAAACATTGCAGTGGAATGATTTAAGAAAAACCACTTCATGCATTAATAATCATTTTTGCCAAATAATACAATGTTGTTAAGGTTACAAAAGAATATTTAGTTGCATTACAAGAGAAAAATATTATTCCTGCATAAGATGGATGCCAGTCTTTATTCGCCAAGTAGCTCCAACCTCATGCCATCCTCAGCAACCCCTCATTTGCCAACTGACATGCATATAAAGAGTCAACGTTACTGAGTGAGTTCTAGTTTTATAAATAAAATACTTTTCTTTTGTTCTAAACATTTTCTTTACTTTCGTACATGGTTATTCTTCGTACATACGTCAAGATAATATCATTATTATCTTCCATTATCATATTCGTCGTTTCACACTTTTCATTATCTTTTACTGCTATCTAGATCCTGTCATAAGCTATGCCCTATCATTAGGCACTAAGCCACCTCAGTCCTGGGGTTAAGCGACAAGGATCCCATTTCGTACGTATGGATCAGTCATAAAGACTGACCCCCAATGTGTACCCTCATGGGTTAGCCAAGATCGCACGCTACATCGCACATAGTTGAGCTAACAACTCTTCAATGAGTTGTGATCCTCCTTAAATTTGCTTGCAAGACTTTCATTCATTCGTTATGTTCCACTTTTCATTATTTTTAATCTTTTGCTTCTTTATGATAATACTTTACGTATAAGAGCATTAACACACCACGTAAAGTCATGTCATAATACATAATATGGAACATCAACAACTGACCATAAACATGCATAACATGAACAAACATAAACCTCCAAAACATTTCAGAGCTTAATCATAAATTTCTATTTCCCAGGATTTCAGACAAATCCCAAGTCAACTTAGGCGCATGAGCATTATAGGCACATGGACAGTCAGGTGAATGAGTAAGGTATACAACTGATAAATACTAAGTGTCCACAACGGACATACAAAGTCCAACAGCGGATGTGTATATTACTAGTGTGTCACAGCGGATGGTTAAAGGTTCACTGTGGATGAATAAAGTCCACAGCGGATAGCCAAAGTCCACAACGGACAACATAAAATCTCTAAGTGTCCACATTGGACATACAAAGTCCACAGTGGATGAGTAAAATACTAAGTGTGTCATAATGGATGACTACGGTTCATAGTGGTTTAAACTTATGTGTCCACAGCAGACATCCATAATCCACAGAGGACAGTCTAAAGTATTTAAAGGGTTCACAGCGGACGACTAATGTCCACAGCGGTCATGCATGCATACCTAGTGTCTGCAGCGGACATGCATTGTCCACAACGAACAGTTCAAATGCCTAAGTGTCCACAGCGGACACTTAGCGTTCACAGCGGACAACATGAATAAACACCCCAAGTGTCCGCAGCTGACATACAAAGCCCACAGCGGACTGTCACCCAAATACTTATGTTCTGCGTATGTAGATTCTAGTTCCATACAACACTTCTAAACGTATACTTAGCATGGTCTATCAGATTCACACTTAAAACATAATAAACAACTACACCACATCATAGAAATCTTTTAAAACATACATCTTTCATACACAATCAGGTTATTTTCATGGAAAAACATAGTTTGGTAAAGAAACATTCTTTTCAGTACACATATCAGCCCCAAACAAGTAGAAAACAAGCAAAAGAGGGGATCTAGAACTCACCTATTGCAGCCTTCGAGCAAAACTCCTCCAAACTCGAGAGCACAAGGAGTTCAAACACCTAAACACACAATAAATACACAACCGAACATAAAAGAACATGTAAGAGTCGGTCCTGAAACTGTAAACTCAGCTGAAACCAAACAAAACGCATGAAACACACCTTGAAACAGATCTTCTTCTTCTTCTCTCAAGAATCGATGGAAAAACTTCCACCTTCAACTTTTCTGCAGTCGAAGAGGGTGGGTGGAAAGGTGATAGTGGGCGGCCATGCTTTTTTTAAAGATAATAATAATGAAGTTTGCCTTTTGCATGACTTTAGCCCCTCCACTTGCATTACTTCACCTTTCTTTCTTTACACTTTCTTTTTAGTAAATTTCCGAGTGTTGCAAAACTTAGCCACATATAGCAATGTAACATCTCGTATTTTACGTTAATTAAAAGTTAACGTCAGTTATTCTTGTAAGGACCTTTGTTGTCCATTATTGACACTTATGGGTTATTTATGTTTATCTTTCAGTTGTCACTAATCTTTAATATATAAAAGTTAATAATCAAGCTATTAAATTGCAATAATTATAACACAAAAAATAAATAAATATAATAATAACAACAATAGTAATAATAATATTAATAATAATAATAATAACATCAATGACAATATTCTTAATAAGTGTTAATCTTGTAAATAGATAAAAATAATATAAGATTTATTATGTTAAACTTGTAATTAATTGGTTTATACATAAAATAATAAAGCTTTAAAACTCCAGGGACCAAACCGTAATTTAATTTAAAACTAAAACTTAAGTTTGGAATTAAATAAACAAAATATAAAACCACAGGGACTGGAGTTTTAAATGTATAAACTAACCCTCCCCCTCTCCACCTTCCCCGCGTTTCCGGCAGGGGAGTCCGGCCACTCCGGCCGCGATTCCGGCAGGGGAGTCCGGCCCTCCGGCCGCGATTCCGGCGAGCCCAAACCGCCCCAAATCTAAACCATTTGGCTTCAAACCGGTACCATTACGCTCGTGAAATCGTTTTGAACCTAACATCAAAACCGATCACCCACTTAAATCGCATCAATGATGAAATTAAACACGGATCCACGTTTGTATAATCACTACGAAGTTATAGAGATGTTTAATTTCACCTGCAACAACAATTAAACAACCTTAAATCAACTTGAAACTCTCGACATAAAATCTATGGCCGTTGGACAATTAATGGATTGAATTGAACCTATATAATAGAGGGTTTTTACACTAATTAGGTTTCCTAAACTGTCTGAACTTTCAATTTGTTACAAAACACACACACACTCCACGATTGAATCAAGAACAAGTTGCGACTGAGCATCGTTCGTGTTCTATCGAATTTCAAACTCTATCAGGTAATTAAACCGACCTTTTTGTTCGTTTAATCATGAGGAACAAAAGCCTTAAGATCATAGTGGGTACCATAATCAAATTGGTGGTTAATTTAATCCAAATCGAAATTAGGGTTCATATGAATTAGGGATGTTCTCATGTTTCTGTTTTAAATTTCAGAAACCAAGTTAAACCGCGGTTGAGACCTTGGTTTACTGGTTCTGCACTCACATTCCATACTAGAGGTCCCGGGTTCGAACCTGGGCAACCTCACATATTTTTTTAAGGCTTTTTAGCCTATAAAATATATAAAGTTCTAAAAATAAGTTTTATAAACTCTCCTTATTTTAAAAGTTACCTAATTAATTTCTGTAAATTTATTTATTTAAAACACCTTAATAATTTTTTATAAAATATTATTTACAAATGTTATAAATAGTTATTTTTATAAAAATGAACTCTAAATAATAATTTAAATTATTAATTTATTATTGGACACTATACTATATTTAATTATGGATTAATCATGATAATTGTAGAGATTATAAATATTTTCCAAATTCACAAATTTTTACAAATGTTATTTTAGGTACTTTAAATAATGGTTTAAATTAATAAATCCATACGTTGCCTTCAACTATTGATTAAATTATGATTATTTCAAATAGTTATAAAATTTATATACACTTAAACTTTACCATTTATTATAAATGATTTAACTTCTGTTCTTTATATTAAATTGTTTTAATGTATAAACTTCTTCATTGAATTAAAAGATAAATGATTCCATTTTATTTAATTACCAGAACTCCAAATTCTTATTGTAACCCTAGACCATATTTGTTAACCTTATTAAATTTAAAATCTTGTAATATATCCATTTAGGTACCTCGTAAAGGAAATCGTTGGATCAACATTTACTCTTAATATCACCTTACATACAAATATATATATATATATATATATATATATATATATATATATATATATGAGTATTTCTATACCCCTTTTTCATATTTTCACACTTTGAGGTGAAACATGTTACGTTATAATCATTGCACTTGTAAACGTTTGATTCTTGTAAACTTATGGCATTTCACCTATATGTTGTGGTTAGTTGACCTTTGTAGCTACCATGTAATGTCGAATATATGTACAATTATTAACTATTGCTAGCCTGGCAACGTCATAGATCTATGGGCCTGACAAGCCTGCTTGGTTGATCCAAGTACACTTAGCTAATCGTATATACTTGTAAATGTTTGAGACTTGTAAAACTTTGTCAAGGTTTGATTGTGCATTCTGTCTTACATCCCTAGTTATTTTGTTCTCTAACTTACAACATGAATTGCCATCTTTTATATACTTATGTATTGAAAACTATGGAAATCTCACCAACATTATTGTTGACCTTTTATTTTTAACATGTTTCAGGAAATACTCAAGTATGATTACTACTTTGAAGCTTATCACATCTAGGATTGGACCTAGAGAAATAAAAGAATGAACTTGTCACATTTAACTTGTATATCATGATGTTATCCTTGTTTGAGACTTATGTTTGTTATGTTACCTTTGAAACTTATGAATAATACATTTGGATTTAATAATAGTCCTTATGTGGCTGTGAATGATCTTAACTCCCACATCTCGACGTTTCCGCCATCAAGGTTGGGGTGTGACAGATTCGTATCAGAGCCTATAACTATAGGGATTTAGGTTATTAGAAATGGTGACCTAGACTATAGCTTATGCATGAACCTTATAGGATAATATTTATATTCTTATAGATACATAAATGTTTTGCATGCTACATAATGCTATGCCTTCTTACGTGCAACTTGATGCCTTAGCATAGGATTGTCTTTACGTATGCTTAAACTTTGTTACCTGACTCCCCTAAACTTATCTTTGACTCTTTGACTCTCCCTGACAAATGAAACTTTCTAAACATATTCTCGACAACGTGTGGAATCTACACTATTTACCGTGGGTTTAATTCCTGAGACTCTATGTCTAATCTATGAAAATCTCATCAAGGTTTTGATTTCATGAACCTAAGAAATTTGTGTGACACATAGACACCTGTATTCTGGATTTCCTGGCAAAAGGCCTTCGGGCTAAGGCAAGCATATCATATAAATCTCATTGCAAGACCAACTATGCTTACCTGGGATTTCTGGGATGAGTGATAAACTATGGTCAACATACACAAGTTTCTAAGGCAAATGGGTCAATTTACCTTGACGTGTCAATGATTTCAAATGGTAATGCGTTACCAAATGGAACCATCCGTTTATATCCAAAATATCGAAAATCCTTGATTCCTTGGCCTGATTTATCATCGAAACCCTAATATCTTCTCATTCCTATATTACGTAATGTTCCCACTAATATTGAACTCGTTATACTCCTCAAATCTTACGTTTAAACGTCGTTATACATTGTGCGCCTTATGTAACTATCTTTATATTTTGACCAACGTGTACATGGATCTTAATATATACAAAGATATTGGTCGTCTAAACCGAATGGTTTTCAAACCTTAAAATTGTTACTTAGCGTTCCCAAATGTCCTTAAAGTGTTTCCCATAACTGAAAGCACGCAATGCTAAAAGGTGGAATACCTGCATCTCGGGATACCTTGTCTAGGCAAGGTATACACATGAATCTGATTCGACCGTTAGATTCGCTTATCTGACCTAGAACTCATGAGATGGGTGTTCGCTTATAGGTATGCATGACTTCCGTAAAGTTGTGGTTGACGTAACACTTTGAGAAGCCAATGCATTTCCCTTTTATTTGGAACCGAACGTTTATATCTCATTGTTGTGTTAAATCATTTCCGTCATTGATCTTGTTTTCCTGACTTAAACCATTCAAGATTTGAGAACCTATCACAATTAACTCTGTTATCCCGAACGTTAAACTTAATCCTAGCAAGCATGATTTTCTTTTCCTGTTAGTGTTATATTAATGTAATTTGAAGTTTTTGCATTTCTAGCTGATATTTTCTTCGTTTGCTAAGTCGAGCTTTTTAAAATCTTTTAACCATTTTGCATCGTAGGCAATGCAAGAGTCCGCAAGTCAACGTATGACTAAGGACACTCGTATCTCCTAAATGATTCTATCTCATTAAAAAAGGGGTGACTTCCTTACTTTGATGATGCTTTCCATTCGCTATTACTGTCCTTATGAAATTTCATCGTCAAGACATAAGTGAACCTCATACCTTGATGATCAATTCCTTCGTTTTGTTTTTATGAATTCGTATTATACTAATGGAATTACCTCCTCAAAATAGGAGTAAAAATTTTGCATCTTGATGATGATTTTCAATTTTTCTATTATGTGTTTATGAAATCCCATCCTCTGAATCGGGGTGATTTCCTTGTTTTGAGGATAGACTTCAACCATTTTCCTTTGGAACTCTTACTTCACGAATGAAATAACATCACCAAAATAGGATTGAATCCCGTACCTTGGTGACAAAGGTCAATTCTCGATTGTATTCTTGTTATTATGAAATTCAATCATCAAGATAGGCGTGAAATCCATACCTTGATGATAATTTCACCCGTTTAAAATTTTATGGATGGTATTTTCCTCGAATGAAATGACCTCATCAAAGTAGGAGTAAATTCTGTACTTTGATGAAGCTTTTCATGTTGCTATGTTTTGTTTCTATAAAACTTCACCGTTAAGATAAGAGTGATTATCCTTACCTTAATGGTAAGTTACATCATTTTATTTCTGTGGATCCTTAACAAAGAGTTAGGATCAAGCTTTCGCTTGGAAGTTAAGATTCATACTTTGGAAAATACACCACCAAGCTAGGAGTGATAACCACATCTTGGTGACTATTCTTATTCCTTGATCTCAAACTTACCAAGGTTTTTAAGACTTCAATTGACAAGAAACATGTAATAACTTGAAGGGTGAACACCGTTATCTGATTAATCGATGATAGTGTTCTAACCAGTCAAGCTAAAGCATGATTCCTGAACTCGGTAGAGGTCGTTGTCACTTTAGGGTAACCCTAATTCCAAGCCTGGAACATCTAAATTTTAAATCGATTTCTCTTCTCACGTTTTTATGTTTCCACCTGACGTTTGATCCAGCTTTATGGAACCTTTTAATTCTTACTTATCGACCTTCATTCTGGGTTATCATCAACACTTAATTGCACGATGATAACACTCCTAAAACAAACCTTCGCACAAGACTAAGCCATTATAAATCTATGTCATGCTTTTCTGGTTATACCAATGTACGGTTATGTTCATGGGTTTGATGAATCTCGTGTGCAAGCTGTACTTGGAAAGCTATTGGTGATTGTCTTTATCGTCGATACTCTGAAATTTTTTTAAATTTTGATCTGATCATGAACGACATCTTTGTTCCATTCTTTACTCATAATTAAGAAATGAAATTTCCATTATTTGGATTATCTTTCTTGAAAATCTTTAAATCTCTATCTTGATTGCGACTCACAAGACTTGTTATTACATTCATTCCGATGTGGACATAGCTTGGGATATGTTCCAAATTGCCTCATATTCTTGATGACGTAATTACGTTTGGTGCATTATTGATCGATTGACTAGTTTTTACGCATTTCATAAATCATGTGAAATAACGAGTCGAGAACTTGACTCGTACTTACCTCAAATAGTCGGTCAACATAGTGTGTCGTTAAACATCAATCGTTAATTTTGATGATCGATCCACCTTCTTTTATTAGCAATGCCTCTAACCATCTTTGGGAACCCAACTCAAAATCTCAGCATATTGTATCATTCTTAATCCGACGGTTTGACCAAAGGAACAATACATGTTCCCTAGATATGCGTTAAGCTTGTGTCATTACATATAGTGACACTTGGGATTCTTAAATTCCGTCGGTCAAACTTTCATACAATTATGGGATTTAGTCATTGACTTCAAAACGTCACATTATTACATAATTTCATTCTAGATGTTGAGAGTAGTGTGAATTATAAATCTCAAAGATTTAGTTTGCTGATAACTTTCGTATTCCATTGGAAGAGTTCAAATTCGGATGCATGGTGTAAAATTCCATAAATCACAAAGTGAAGCATCCCACCCGTAATCAAACGCCAATCACAGTCCATTAGTACACTTATCTTTCATCATAAGTCTTCTGTTCGTTTAAGTTTTACTCTTAATTTCGGGATGAAATTCTTAAAAGTTGGGGAGACTGTAACATCTCGTATTTTATGTTAATTAAAAGTTAACGTCAGTTATTCTTGTAAGGACCTTTGTTGTCCATTATTGAAACTTATGGGTTATTTATGTTTATCTTTTAGTTGTCACTAATCTTTAATATATAAAAGTTAATAATCAAGCTATTAAATTGCAATAATTATAACAAAAAAATAAATAAATATAATAATAACAACAATAGTAATAATAATATTAATAATAATAATAATAATAATAACATCAATGATAATATTCTTAATAAGTGTTAACCTTGTAAATAGATAAAAATAATATAAGATTTATTATGTTAAACTTGTAATTAATTGGTTTATACATAAAATAATAAAGCTTTAAAACTCCAGGGACCAAACCGTAATTTAATTTAAAACTAAAACTTAAGTTTGGAATTAAATAAACAAAATACAAAACCACAGGGACTGGAGTTGTAAATGTATAAACTAACCCCCCCCTCTCCACCTTCCCCGCGTTTCCGGCAGGGGAGTCCGGCCACTCCAGCCACAACTCCGGCGAGCCCAAACCGCCCCAAATCTAAACCATTTGGCTTCAAACCGGTACCATTACGCTCGTGAAACCGTTTTGAACCTGAACATGTGTATTAACTAGCCTAATAACGCGGTGAAGGTAGCCTACTCACTCGAAACCGAAACCGCTCAACATCAAAACCGATCACCCACTTAAATTGCATCAATGATGAAATTAAACACGGATCCATGTTCGTATAATCACTACGAAGTTATAGAGATGTTTAATTTCACCTGCAACAACAATTAAACAACCTTAAATCGACTTGAAACTCTCGACATAAAACCTATGGCCGTTGGACAATTAATGGATTGAATTGAACCTATATAATAGAGGGTTTTTACTCTAATTAGGTTTCCTAAACTATCTGAACTTTCAATTTGTAACAAAACACACACACACTCCACGATCGAATCAAGAACAAGTCGCGACTGAGCATCGTTCGTGTTCTATCGAATTTCAAACTCTATCAGGTGATTAAACCGACCTTTTTGTTCGTTTAATCATGAGGAACGAAAGCCCTAAGATCATAGTGGGTAACATAATCAAATTGGTGGTTAATTTAATTCAAATCGAAATTAGGGTTCATATGAATTGGGGATGTTCTCATGTTTCTGTTTTTAAATTTCAGAAACCAAGTTAAACCGCGGCTGAGGCCTTGGTTTACTGGTTCTACACTCACATTCCATACTAGAGGTCCCGGGTTCGAACCCAGCCAACCTCACATATTTTTTAAGGCTTTTTAGCCTATAAAAATATATAAAAAATTCTAAAAATTCTAAAAATAACTTATTTTGAAAGTTACCTAATTAATTTCTATAAATTTATTTATTTAAAACACCTTAATAATTTTTTATAAAATATTATTTACAAATGTTATAAATAGTTATTTTTATAAAAATGAACTCTAAATAATAATTTAAATTATTAATTTATTATTAGACACTATACTATCTTTAATTATGGATTAATCATGATAATTGTAGAGATTATAAATATTTTCTAAATTCACAAATTATTTACAAATGTTATTTTAGGTACTTTAAATAATGGTTTAAATTAATAAATCCATACGTTGCCTTCAACTATTGATTAAATTATGATTATTTCAAATAATTATAAAAATTTATATGCACTTAAACTTTACCGTTTATTATAAATGATTTAACTTCTGTTCTTTATATTAAATTGTTTTAATGTATAAACTTCTTCATTGAATTAAAAGATAAGTGATTCCATTTTATTTAATTACCAGAACCCCAAATTCTTATTGTAACCCTAGACCACATTTATTAACCTTATTAAATTTAAAATCTTGTAATATATCCATTTAGGTACCTCGTAAAGGAAATCGTTGGAACAACGTTTACTCTTAATATCACCTTACATACAAATATAATATATATATATATATATATATATATATATATATATATGTGAGTATTTCTATACCCCTTTTTCATATTTTCACACTTTGGGGTGAAACATGTTACGTTATAATCATTGCACTTGTAAACATTTGATTCTTGTAAACTTATGGCATTTCACCTATATGTTATGGTTAGTTGACCTTTGTAGCTACCATGTAATATCGAATATATGTACAATCATTAACTATTGCTAGCCTAGCGACATCATAGATCTATGGGTCTAACAAGTCTGCTTGGTTGATCTAAGTACACTTAGCTAATCGTATATACTTGTAAACGTTTGAGACTTGTAAAACTTTGTCAAGGTTTGATTGTGCATTCTGTCTTACATCCCTAGTTACTTTGTTCTCTAACTTACAACATGAATTGCCATCTTTTATATACTTATGTATTGAAAACTATGAAAATCTCACCAACATTATTGTTGACCTTTTATTTTTAACATATTTCAGGAAATACTCAAGTATGATTACTACTTTGAAGCTTATCACATCTAGGATTGGACCTAGAGAAATAAAAGAATGAACTTGTCACATTTAACTTGTATATCATGATGTTATCCTTGTTTGAGACTTATGTTTGTAATGTTACCTTTGAAACTTATGAATAATACATTTGGATTTAATAATTGCGTTATGTGGTTGTGAACGATCTTAACTCTCACATCTCGACGTTTTCGCCGTCAAGGTTGGGGTGTGACAAGCAACATCTTGCGCGAGAACTACCTTTCATGCGAGAACATTACTACATTCAACCCTGCACATCAAATCATCTTACTCGCGCGAAAACATATATATTGCGTAAAAACATACATATCGCGTGAGAACTATCGTATCACGCGAGAACTACCACACCGCGCGAAAACTAATATCTCACGCGAATACATACTTGTCGCGCGAGAACTTTGCAGATTCAAATATCGTACCATACACTAAACTGCTCGCGCGAAAACTATGGGTTTCCCGCCCAGTCTCATAACTTATTGTGTCTAAGGTTGTTCTAACATGCTTAACCTCATGACATTATCATACAAGCATAAAATGAGTATTTTAGTATGCATAACAGCCCCAAAATGAAAAAATTATGTAAAAATAGGACTAGAAACTCACCTCGTGAAGTTTTTGCACAAACTCGACCTTCCTGAAGCTTTTACTGAACGGAAACTACGTAACCATGTATCATATTCATCAATAATAGCTTCTTAATATATAACACGAGTTACTACACGATTTACATACCTTAAACACCTCGAATCTGCACTTTCTCTCTCTAAACAACCAATTCCCATATCTAGCAACAACACTTTATGCGTGAGTAGGGGTCAGGCATGGGTGTTCGTAGCTATTTATACCTAGGTGAACTTTTTGTAGGCTTTCGTGCGAGAAGATTTCTTTGCGCGAGAACTTCAGTTTATCGCGAGAACTTCCCTCCTCGCTCGAGAACTTCGTCTACCTTCTTTACTTTGAAATTTCCGGGCGTTACAAATCTCGATTGTTAAAGTGAATGGAACATCAAGCGAGGTTTGAAGTTTACATGGGAACCGGAAGAGTCCATGAAAGGGAAATATCTTTATGTGTTCGTAAATTGAATCGATTCTAGGGCAAAATCCTTTTAAGAGGAGAAGGATATAATCTTTAAGGTTTAAAATTAAAGGTTGATGCAACCAAAGCAACCAAAGAGCTCTCAGCATGCATGCATTAAGTTCAGAGGAAAGTTACTTTGGAAGTTTTACACAACTCAGGAAAAATATGCTAAGTGTAAAATCTTCCAATGCCAAATGATCAAATCTTCCAATGCCAAATGATAAAATATTCCGAAGCGAAAGATAAAGTCTTCCGAAGCTTTAGAGACAAAGTCTTCTGAAGCCAAAGACTGATTTCTTCCAAAAACAGAGAAGACATGCTTTCTCTAATCACCTTTTGACAAAAGCTGAACAACTTTCCGCTGCCACTTCTAAAGACTCACCAACTTAGAAAAGTTGGTGAAAATGTCCATACTTTTATCAACTATAGATTAAGGCCATTGATCTGTAACTTTCTACTTTTGTACCTTTTATCCTTTTTTGTAATATTTAGATGTGAGCTATGGCATGTCATAGTCACAAGTCAAAAGGCAATCTACCTTTTGACTATACATTGATCTTATTCTCAAGATTAGTATTCCAGCTGGCTTTGAAAGTATCACCGGTTGTAGGATGTAGTATAAAGTGTTTCAGGTACTTATATTTCTAATATGCTTTGTAACACTTGTAATAGAACTTGAGAGCAATATACAACATTCTTGAAAACCAAATATTATCTTGTTCTTGTTCTGTTTTGTCTCATACTTACATGTGTTCTTAGTATCATCAACATAAACTCAGTTCCCTATTCGATCTGGTAAGTGTTTTAAATCTCTCCTCTTTGTGAAACTGTTGCATTGACCCCCTTTAATGGTCCTACAATTGGTATCAGGGCTTTTTGGATATTGATTGTAAGATCTTACCATCTTAAATCCCTTTAGTTTCACAAAACACTTAACAACTAAAATGATAGCTCTTACCAAGGCTTATATGGAAACCGGTACTATGACAAAATCTCCACTGATCACTTCCGATGACTTTGATACTTGGTGTTAAAGAGTGGAGGCTTCATCAAGTCTCAAGATAGCAGGATGTGGGTATCTGTTATCTCAGGATCTCATGTACCATGCACCACTTCAGTTGCTGCTGGTGGTGGCATGATACCAAAGGAAGTGGCTAACTATTCAGAAGAAGACTAGAAGAAGATTGATGTAGATCAGAAGGCCATGACCACTCTCCAAACTTCTCTTCCAAACTCTATCTACAGAGACTTGAAGAAGTGCAAGACTGCTAAGCAACTATGGGATGCACTGAAGCTTATGTATGAGGGGTCTAATGCAGAAAAAAGAACAAGAAAGACCTTTTGAAGCACCAGTTTGAGAACTTTACCTTTAAGTTAGGTGAAACTATGACTCAACAATACTTCAGGTATGTTGAGATTGTGGATACTCTAATGGATGTTGGAGTAACTCTTGAGAACAGGGACATTATGAGAAAGTTCATGTTCTCTTTTCCTAGACAATGGATACACTATGGTGTGGTTATTAACATGACTAAAACCTCAAGACCCTTACTCTCACTTAGTTATATGGTATCGTCAGTGGACACCAGATGGAAATGAACATGAAAAATCCATCTGGAAACTCCAACAATCAGTAGAGTTTAGCCTTTCATATGGTTGAAAGAGATTGCAGAGAACCATAGCATCCTCTCATCTGCTACCCTGAAAACTCACAAAAGTATCCTTTCATCACCTTCCCAGAGACGCAAAGGGAGAGCTACATCTAAGGAAGCCCATTCTAAGAGATAAGCTCTTCTCAAGCCTTTATGTCTACTGATGAAAGCACTGACAACTTTCTTTTCACTCTTGAAGACTTGGACTGTATCCATCCAGATGATCTAAAGTACATGGAGATAGTCCAGCAGATGGCTCTTCTTACTCACATAGCTAAGAAGTTCTACAAGAGTACATGTAGAAAGTTTCCCAATAATGCAACCAGTGGAAAGTTTAGGCTGGATAAAAGCAAGGTGAAGTGTTACAACTGTAACCAAATAGGACACTTTGCCAGAGAGTGCAAGGCACCAAGGAAAAATGGTGGCCAAGCACAAACCAGACCAAACTACACTGATGGAGCTCCACAGACTAAGCAGCCAAATTAGCAAGCTATAGTTGCTTTAAAGAAGGAGCTTTGATTGGAGCTTTCATGTTGAAGATGCATCTTCAAACTAAGCACTGATGGCTGATCATGAAGAAGCCAAGGTAGTGGAACATCTTTGTACTCTGAATGTATTGCTAAAGTTAATAGATTCAAGTCTTATAAATTGGAAATAAGATCTGACCTTTAGTCCTTAAATATCTTAAAAGCTGATTTTAAAAGAGCTAAAAATGATTATAAACTTTAGTTAAAAGATCTAGAGAAAACCATTTCAACTTTTAAGCATGAACACACCAACTACAGGACTCATATCAAAGATCTTATTACCAAGTTGACTGAATGCCAGGCTGAGCTTGTGAATGTGTTCTTGAAGAAGAGACCTTCAAGAGCATTATATCCTCATCCTTGCATGCAATGATTCTTAAAATATTAAGTAGGGAATGGGATCTACTGACATAGCTCCTTCACACACTTTACTATCTGTAAGATCTCCAAGGTGTGAAACTTGTCAAGATTAGCTTCTCGTCATAGACTCCATTCAAGAAAAGGATGAAGAGGAAGAAGAGATAGTGAAGGATTGGTTTGAGGTGAGTGAAGAAGATCATTCTAAGAAGGGTCACTATCCTCCTCAGGAGAGTAAAGAATCAGGATGACTAAGTCCAAAAGTAAGAACTTGATCAGAGCAGCCAAGAGAAGATCAAAGAAACCTCATGAGATCAAGGTCACCTTCAACTCCAAGAAAAAACAAGTCTTTATCTCTGCAGGATTTGAAGTGGTGAAGGCTGAAGACTCAAATATAGACTCCAATACCAGGTGTTCTAGTTCATGTCCAACTCATGCCTATGAAGAAAAGAAGGCTGATAAGTTGTGCACTACTGCTGCACAGCCTGAACCATCCAGTTTCAAGAGCAATCCCCACCCTAAGAAGCCTGTTGCATCATCTGTGAAGATGATGATAGAAGTGGAAAGTGATCAAGTTCAGCTGTCTACTCAAAAGAAAACTCTCAGAAGGATGCCAGTTGATTACATCATATATGGTAGTGCTTCTCATCTTGCCAAGGATTGCATCTACAATCCTAAAAGTACTATTTCCATATGACGAAGAAGAAAACTTCTGAGAAGAAGAAGATTGCTTCAGAAGAAAAGTCTTTTCCTTTCGGAAGCTCCAAACTGAAGAAGAAGACAAGTGAAAGCTTGCCTTCGGAAGAAAATTTGGTCTCGAAAGAAAGAAATACTTCCGAAGTGATAAAGGAACTGAATTCAAGAACAAAATCCTTGATACATTTTATGATGAAAAGGGTATTCAAGACAATATAGTGCCTCCAGGACTCATTAGCAAAATGGTGTTGCTGAGAGGAGAAACATGACACTTATTGAAGCTGCAAGAACCATGTTATCTGACTCTAAACTATCCATCACCTTCTAGGTAAAGGAAGTCAACATTACCAGCTATGTGCTAAATAGAGTTTTAATAGTTAAGACTCATGGTAAGACTCCTTATGAGCTGTGGCATAAAAGGAGACCTTTTATTAGTTTTCTCAGATCATTTGGATGTCCTTGAGCCATCTTGAATACCAAAGATCAAGTAGCCAAATTTACTGAGAAATCAGATGATGGACACTTCATTGAATACTCTTCCCAAGCTAAGGCTTATAGAGTATACAATCTCAGAACTAGAATAGTTGAGGAGTCATCTAATATGACCTTCAATTATCATACTCCTAGTGTGAAAGGTTCTGGTACTGATTTGCTGTTTGATCTTGATTTAGTTACCAACTGTTTTAACAAATCTTGTGGAGATGTTTTAGGATACACAGGTAACTTATCAAAAGGAGATCCTGACCCAAGATATGAGCTGAGAAGAACAATCAAGAAAACTAATTTAGCTCCAGTGTTAGCTAACCGTGCATATTAAGTTCATATCAGCATAATTATGACAAATTCAGCTGATACATCTGAGGTGCCTATAAATTCCAGCTTAGAGGCACAACACTCAAATGAAGGAAATTTCGATGTAGGAGGGAATGAAGGTGGTGATTTTGATCAAGAATTTCTTGATGATGATAACCACTCCATAGAAGACAACATCAATGATGTCTCACACTCATTGGATCAAGCTTCTCTTGATAAGTGTGCTAATGTGGTGGGTGACACTCCATTGCCAGATCTGAATTTCATAAATTTGGATTTGTGCAATCAACTTGTTATGATTCTTCAACTAAGAATCCACAAGTCACACCACACCACAAACATCATTGGAGATATTGACATAGGGGTAAGAACAAGATGACAAACCCATGACAAAAATGTTTGTCTATATTCTTGTTTCTTTTCCTAGATAGAGCCTAAGAAAGTTGATGAAGCTTTGAAGGATGGTAGTTGGGTTGAAGCAATATAGGATGAGCTGCTTCAATTCAAAAGGTAAAAGGTTTGGAACTTATGTCCTCTTCCTTAAGGAAATACAACTATAGGTACCAAATGGGTATTTAGGAACAAGAAGGATGATAGAGAACTTATCATCAAGAACAAAGCTGGCTAGTTGTTCAAAGATACACACAAGAAGAGGGGATTGAGTACACAGATTTTTTTGCTCCATTGGCAAGACTTGAAGCTGTTAGGATATTCCTTACTTTTGCTACATCCAAGGATTTAAAGGTTTATCAACTTGATGTCAAGTGTGCTTTCTTGTGTGGGGTGATTGATGAGGAGGTGTATGTCAAACAACTATCTGGTTTTGCAGACCCAAATCATTCTGATTATGTCTGCAAGCTTGATAAAGCTCTTTATAGGCTGCATCAAGCTCTAAGGAAGTGGTATGAGACACTATCTTAGTATCTCTATCAGCATGGCTACAAGTGGGGTACTATAGATGGAACTTGTTCATCAAAGAAACAGGGAATGACTTGATGCTGGTTCAAGTTTATGTAGATAATATTATCTTTGGGTCATCTAATCCAGAGAAGTTGGTGAAGAATAGATTTGAAATGAGTGCCATGGAGGAACTCAATTGCTTTCTAGGAATTCAAGTGAAGTAGGTTGACAATTACATGTTCATAAGTCAGTCAAAGTAAGTACAAGACATATTCACAAGATTCAACATGACTAAATGTAAGGTTGCAAAGACACCCATAGCAAGAAACCACTCCCTTGTACCAGATATTGAGGGGGAGTGTGTGGATAAACATCTCTACAGGGCTATGATTGTGTCTCTCAAAGTACCTCACAGCCAGCAGGCCTAATATCATGTTTTCCACATGCATTTGTGCAAGATATCAAGCCAACCCCAAGATGTCACACCTAGTTGCTGTCAAGAGGATTCTTGGATATCTCAAAGGTGCTCCAAAATTAGGCCTTTGGTATCCAAAGAATTCTTACTTTAATCTATATGCTTACACAACTAGTGACTATGGTGACTGCAATACGATTCCAAAGTCTACATCTAGGGGATGTCAATTCCTTGGTGGAAGGATAGTGTCATGGCAATGCAAGAAACAATCCTGTTTGTTTGCATCAACTGCTGAAGCTGAATACATTGATGCTGCTAGCTGCTGTGCTCAAGTACTTTGGATTTAGAATCAGATGCTGGACTATGGATTCAACTTCAATGAGACTCCTATCCACATAGACAACAACAGTGCCATCTCTATCATAGAGAACCCTATGCAACACTCAAGGACAAAACATATCAACATCAAATATCATTTGATTAGAGATAAATTTGAAAAAGGATTGATAAAACTACTCAAAGTTAACACAAATGAATAATATGCTGATCTGTTCACCAAAGCTTTTGATGACCAGAGATTTAAATATCTTGTATCAGCTATTAGGATGATTAACTTTGAGTAGATTTTTCTTAAACTAAATTCAAGATTATTTTTAGTATGTGTGTCTTAAGTTGTCTATTTCATCACCTTCATAAGCCCAGTTTACTTTGGAAGAAAACTTTTCAAATGATATTCCTTAGAATTCTAAAGATTTTAGATAAATTTCCTCTCGGAAGACATTAAGTTGTCTTCAGAAGAACATTATTGTCTTCAAATCTAATAACTACCCATAAGACATTTACCTTCCGAAGAATTCTGATATATCTTCCAAATCTTAAATATGCTTCTAAGTACTTATATGTTTTAAGGACAATTTATTCCAAAAGCAATTAAGGCTTAGAAGATTTATTCTCTTGTGAATAAAACTTCTTAGTTTTAATCTATTTCGAAACCAAATATATCTCTAAAGTAAAATACTATAAGTATTTTTCTTCCGAAGTCAAATTAGCTTCTGAAGCTTTTATAAAAGTTTCAAAGACAAATTACCTTCGGAAGATTTTCGATTTCCAAGAAAACTACTTTTTTGGGCGCTTTTTTAGAGGTGGGACCAACATTAGGATTTCAAAGTGTATCCTTTTGCACCAACATTGTCTCAAATCCATTTCATATATTTATACCTTTAACGGTTCCACCTCTTTCACTTTTCTCTTCTTCTGCAAATCTTCCTAACCTAAATTCACCCACAAAACGCCTTTGTTCTTACCTTTCTTCATCACAAAGCTACTCACAAATGGCAACCCTGATCCATGAAACCAACCAGATTTCTCCATTCATTTACACAAGCAACAATCTCATGTAGACAAAGAAGCAGATATACAAAATATGATCAACAACCTGAGTGCCATAAAGCCTCTATCAGGTATCTGAACTTCTGCCCTTGTCCTATGAGTACATAGAGTTTGAGTATGTCAAGCAGCTTGAGCAACAAGTGATAAAAGAACAAAATGCTTGCTAAGAGGAAGATGAAGGAAGAAGCTGCAAAGTCAAGAGCGACCATCAAAGTAAGTCTAGAGAAATCTACTGATAGGCAGAATATGGTGAGCTTCTTGAAGCTGTATGGATACTCCGGAAGGAGGCTTGGTCCAATGTCTCTATCCACCATGGATAAACACATTAGGATGATGAAGCAGAAGATCAAAAAGGGTGAGCTCATTGACTTGCATTCCTACCAAGTTAGGCAGCACCTGAAGTTGAGGTCATGGTTAAACGACAAGAGACAATACGACCTGGGCGTAGTGCTGGATCAGAGCCAACTTCATCTTCTGATCCATAGTAGAGTCCTGATCCCTCTCCTTCTGAAACTATGAGGGAAAAGGACCCAACTGAGAAAGACATACAAGAACAACCTAGTGCTGAAGGCCAGTCTTCTCAGTTGAAATCTGTAAAGATGAAGAAAAGGATGACCATGAAGAGGGACAGTAAGAAGAAGAAGAAGTCCAAGGCATCCATCTCTACACCTTATGATGAGTCAGAGCATCCGAAGGTTACTCAAGAAGAGGCTGCTTAACCAAGTCCAACCAATGTAAAGCCTTTTACTGCTGGCAGACCCATCTTGTCCTGGAACTTTGCTGCTAATCCAGACAGATGGTATGTTATTAGAGATCAAGGAGGTTAAGACATCTACTTCTAGCAAGACATGCTTGATCTTCCTCTGCATGATCTCTATGACATGAGAAGATACTATAAGAGTCTAAGGCATCCTGACCAAATGAAAAAAGGAATGATCTTGATCCTGATGAGGACTATCAATAGATGAATAAACTCTTTTGTTTTGGTAGCATCAGCCTAGGGGGAGTTTGTAAGGTTTACACTTAAAGGCTGATGCAACCAAAGCAACCAAAGAGCTCTCAGCATGCATGCATGAAGTATAGATGAAAGTCACTTCAGAAGTTTTACACAACTCAGGAAAAATACGCCAAGTGTAAAATCTTCCGAAGCCAAATGATCAACTCTTCTGAAGCCAAACATAAAGTCTTCTGAAGCTTCAGTCTTCTGAAGTTAAAGACTGATTTCTTTCGAAGACAATAAGACATGTTTTTCTTATCACCTTTTGACAAAAGCTGAACAAGTTTCCGCTGCCACCTTTAAAGACTCACCAACTTAGATAAGTTGGTGAAAATGTTCATACTTTTGTCAAATGTAGATTAAGGTCATTGGTCTATAACTTACTACTTTTATACCTTTTATCCTTTTTGTAATATATTTGGATCTGAGCTATGGCATGTCATGGTTACAAGTCAAAAGGTAATTTACTTTTGACTATACATTGATCTTGTTGTCTAGATTAGTATTTCCAGCAGGCTTTCAAAGTATAGTGTTGATACATTGTTCCTAGTTTATGTACTTCAATGTAAATGTCTTTCATTTCTTACACATATGTAATGAAAATGTTGAATGAAATATGATATGCTTTTGATGTTTAATGGTCTTTGTTTATATCATATTCTTATTGCTATAGGTATTACTCATATGTATGATAATTATATATAGGTTTGAGGTTATTATACATAGTTCTGAGTCAATAATGATTTAGAAATATGTTCAACTTAGTCGTGTGGTTATTCATGCTAATGGACCATACTCATGGACCATACGCATGAATGAACCATACTTATGGACCAGTTGTATAATAGAACCAGGATACTGGATCAGTCGTATGACTGAGACATAAGATTGACTCGGTCGCACGACTGAACTTTCAGTCGTGCGTATGAGTCAGACGCATGAGTCAGTCGCACGACTGAACCATGCTAATGGTTCAATCGTACGAATGGATACAAAAAACCTATAAGTACCACATAATTTGTGGAAAAAGAAACACTTCGAATACTATCATACCCTAGCCGTCCAGAGCGTCCCAGTTCGTCCATCCAAGTTCATAGTTCGTTCCTGATCGATTCCAACTCGTTCTTAACGTTAGTTTAATTGTTAGATCGATCAGGTTGTTCGTTCTCACTAATTGGATCGCCAATCAAATAGAACTCCGCACTATTTGATCTTCTCACGTAGAATCCGTTAGTATTCCATACGAAAACGGTCCTAACAAGTGGTACGCTTCAAAATGTATCAAAATTCTAATAAAAGAAAGAAAAATGCGTTCAAAATGTCAAAACAATTAAGTTTGTTAAATAAGATGAAGCATCTAAGAAGGATGAGAAACAGACCAGCTCCCTACCAGACTCAACCCTCACAAAAGATCTCCCCAACCTATCGAAGGGAGATACTGCTATAGTTGTGGAAAACGAGGACACATTTCTCTAAATTGTCCTCATTATCAGACACCTAAAAGAAAAATTGAGCTTTTTGATGAAAAACCAAGATTTTTTAAAAATAGATCTAACACTCCTCCAAGATACCAAAGTCAACACAGACAAGCTCAAAGCGAAGCTGTGTTGCCTAAGGTTAAACCGAGGACTATTAGTAAACCAAAAGTTCATACCATAAGTCAGTCATCTGTTTACCACAAACAGGCCTTGCATAAAACTGGTTTATGGAAAGAAAAATCAAGTAAAGTGTCTGGCAGTGAGGACAAGAAGAAGAAAGATGTGTCCTCGTCCTCTGAAGATCAGTGGGTTGAGTTCATGATGTGTGATATCTCTAGTGAAAGGATCTCAGCATCTAGTTTGATCAATTAGATTGGATTTGCAGTGGAATTGTACACGAATTAGAACAAATTATAGCAAGAACACACAAGATGTATCAATGAAACAGTATGATTATAGAGAAAGAGAGAATTTCTGCCAAAAGGTATATATTCATTCAACACACACTTCGGCACAATTACAATTTGGTCATCTTTCCTTTTATAGGAAAGATGAAGTCAGCTGATGTCACTTGACAGTGACATCTAACCGTTATTACAACAAACTACTGAAATAGACTAAACTACTGAAGATGTCTAACAGCTGACATCTTCTTACAAAAGACAAGTGTAAAGTACTATAACTAATGAAAAGAAACTACTGAAACTACAACGTCTGAAGAACATGCTCTTCAGACGTTTTACAAGTACTGAAACATAAAAGAAAACTACTGAAAGGAAACAACTGAAAGGAAACAACTGAAAGGAAAAAACTGAAAGGAAACTACTGAAAAGGAAAAACCATCATAACAACTGAAGAATACTTCTTCAGCTGTTGTGACAACCTTTGAAGTCTTCAGTACTTAAACTTCAGACTTGAACTTTAACTGTTGTCATCAGCTGATGTCTTTAGTTGTTGTCTTCAGTCTTTGTACTTCAGCTGATGTCTTCAGACTTTGTACATCAGCTGATATCTTCAGTCTTTGTACTTCAGCTGATGAAGTCTTCAGTTGTTGTCATCATCAGCTGATGAAGTCTTCAGTAGTTGTTGTGATGTCTGTGGGACTTAAAGGTTTTTCTGATCTGGCTCATTGGTTCTTTTGGTCCAACAAACTCCCCCTGAACCAATGCAACCAAAACCTTAAGCTTATTTGATATCCCACTTATTTGGCAGAAAGATTGGTCTTTTTCTTCTGGATCAGCTCAGAAATGACCCAAATCAGCACAGGCCTGGGAAGAGGCTTCAAAAAGTATGATTATCAAAGGATGGATAGGAACTATGTCTTGGGGATCTGGACACAGAGCTGTTACCCCATCCATGAAGCCTACTTCCCAACTATGAGTCTGTAAGACTCTCTTGTGTAGGCCTCAAGGAAGACTATTTGTTCCTCCATGGTGAGCTCTTCTGCTTCTCCCTCAAAGAGTGACTCCGGCCCATAATACTCAGAGAGGTATTTGACCTGTTTTCCATTTTTGAGCTCCACAGTTGTTATTACTCTGTAAGCAAATTCATCAGGGTGATTACCCTCTAGGAACAACTGGAGCTCATTCTTCCTAACTTCCTCAAGCCTCTTATAGACTAACCCCTTTTTAACTACTCTATTCTCCAACATCTTTTGTGGGGGCAGATTAGCTTTATATGCTTTCTTGAAGTCATCAAGGATCTCCCAGGGTGATATTACAATGGCCAGTGTGATCAATTCATCTACGATCTTCTTTACTTGGCCCTTGTATCTCTGTGGAATGTCTTTCTTAAGAATCCTATGAGACACCCTGGGATCAGGCCAAATCCCCACTCTCTCTTTTTGATATTGAAATGTTTGCCTGAGATTGTATAATCTCTGAGCATGCTTCTTCATGTTTATGATTGATGAAGTGGCAGCATAAGCTTTGTCAACCCTCTTCAACAATTCCTCATCATGTTGTTTGTGAAGCTCTTCTTCTTCTAGCTTCACTTTAACAATTTACCTTTGGACCTTAGGAGTAATTGTTGAAGGGTGACTTTTGGCCTTCGGCAATGGAATGACAGCTGAAATTGGCAGCCTGTCCTCATCTTCATCATCATCATCATCTTCTTCTTCTAGCCTCAACACCCTTCTCTTCCTCTTCTGGGGTGCATCATCGGCTATTGGTTTTGGGTAAGGGAGTTGGTTTTGTGGGTTTTGATGTGGATTGTTTTGGTGTGGGAGATTAGGCAGGCTATTCTAGCAATTTAGATATGAGTGAGGTTTTGGTTTGCTTGGCTAGTTCAGTCCTGCTCCCAGCACCAGCTTCACTTAAGGCTTCTATGATCAGCCCCTTGGAAAATGCCTCAGACGAACAGATCTTGGTGGTTATTACCAAGATCCTGTCCCTGGACCATGATTTGACTTCCAGGACTGATCTACCCAGATACTTCGAAATGAATCTGGCCATAGCTTCTAATCTCTCCTTTTCTTGTTCACTATGGCCAGACCATCGGCTTTCAATATCTTGTACCTCCAATTTCCGTATCTCAGTATCTAGCTCAGCAGTGTCAAAGCCTTGCATAAACAGCTGATCAATGATTTTATCCATTGACCTGCTGTGTTAGGCATCAGCTTCCTTGACAAGCACGGCTAGCTCCTTCTCCTTCTCTTTTTCTCCACCCTTCTTCTTTTTATATGTGACATGAAAGTCTTTTTCACTTTCAGTCACTTTTTCCTTTTCTTTTCCCTTCTCACTCTCCTTCTTTTTCCCAGTATCCTCTACCATCTCCTTCTCCATTTCTACCTCCTTCTCTACCTCTTTCTCTTTCTCTTCCTCCATTCTCTTTCTCTTGATTGCTTTCACTGACTGAGTCTCCCCCTTTTTGGTTGCATTGGTTGCAGGGGTTTGACTGTCAGAAAGCTTTTTAGCCACAACATCATCCACCAGGGTTTGTATGTTTGAGGCAAGCTTCTTATCAAGGGTTTTATTCACTATATCAGTGATGATGGGTGTGATGAGAAGCAGGGAATTTTGAAAGATAGCAACCATTTGCTCAGGGGGTTCTGTCCCTGAGAAATAGTGCTGAAAGCAGGGGCTGGTGGCTGAGATTTTGGAAGTGGCTCTGTGTTTGGGAGACCTTTAAAGGAAGGTGCCATCTGCTGGTAAATGGTGGCAGATGGACTTGATTCTTGAGTCATTTTGGCAAGTAGCTCTTTGAGTCTACTCACCTCATCCTCAAGAATGGTGTTCTGGGCTAGAACATCATAAAAGAAGCCCAGGTCATCATCAGTGTTAGCTGAATCACCTGACCTTTTGATTAGATCAGGATGTACATGTGCTGAGTGTGGCTCAGTAATCACATGTGCCCCTTTGTCTTGGAACTGGGGACTTCCTGCCTCAGGAGAGGATCCTTCATCGGCAGTTGCCTCTTGTGAGGACTTAGAGATGTTACCAGCTGCATCCTGTTCATGTGCTGAATCAGGAAGAGTGGCAGCCTCACCAGATGTTCTTATCTCCTTTGCCACACTAGAAGATAGAACATAATCCCTATGCTGGGGGTTCTCAACAAAACTTGGTTCTTCCCTCTCATTGGTTGGGGTTTTCCCAGTTGTAATAGGTGCCTGGGGAGAGGGTGGAGTGTTGAGCTGAGTCAGCACTTCTGCTATGATAAATGTAGGGCTTTTTGGGGCGGTTACAGTGGGAGATTGGGGTGAATCTGTGTGCACCTGGGGAGAGTGGTGCTCTTCAATGGTAACCTTCTCAAGTGAGAAAGGTTCCAGAGATGTGGCTGCCCCGAAAGTGGTTGCTTCAGGCTCCTGTTGAGAGGATGCCTGAGCGGTTGGGGCTGGTTGAGTCCTTGTAATTACTGGGGGATTAATACCAGTAATTACTTCCTGCCTTTGTGTTGCACGGGCATCCTCAGGGGACTCATCTCCCTGAGTAGCCTTTTTGGGCTTTTTGGTTTTGGGTTTGGTGGGGACTTTGGATTTGGAGGTGGAGGCTGTGGGTTCCCGCTGCTTGGGTTTTAGCAGCTTGGAAGCCTGTTTGAGAGTTTGGTCTGAGTTGTGCCTGGAGTATACCTCAGGAAATACTGCCAGAGCAGGGACTCCAAGGCCAACAAGTCCCTCAGCTTGAAGCTAGTTTTCAATGATGGCCATGATGAACCTTGGATATAATATCCATCGGTTAGTCAAAGGTTTCACAGCCATATCTTTTAATTCTAAAAATATTATTTCAGAAAAATTTAGATTTTGTTGCTCAAGGATAGAAAACAATACCTGTTGCCACTTGGATGACATTTGGTCCCATGAGGAAGTTTTAGGGGCAAGACAGATATTGACCATGTGAAAGATCAATCGTTCAACATCATGGAAGTGTTTCTTGAGGATGGTAGAAGCACTAAGGTCACCCTGGTATCCATGGTGGGCAAAAGATAGATCGGTTGTGCCCTTTGGATACTCAGTAATGAAGGTGGCATCATCCAAATTTAGGGTTTGGCAATGATTGCAGAAGAGATGACCACCTTTTGGTTGTTGACGAACGACTGAAGCGAGACCTTAGTGTCATTCTCCCCAGTGGTAAGGGAGACGTTCGTCCAAAACTGGTTTAGGGATTTGGCGTAGATGGTAGGATTAAGAAGAAAGTCGTTTTGTATGGAGAATGGACCATTAGATCAATGGCAGTATCAAACTTGGTCCAGAAGGGTGATTTGGTAAGGTAGGCAACACAGTTGTGTCTTGGTTTGAGCCGGATGGCCGCAATTAATGTGAGGAGAGAGGTTTCAGAGTTTTTGAAAGTTAGGTGTATGAGAGAATGAAAAACTCTGAAGTTAGGGTTAGGTATTTATAGGATATGGGTATGAAACGGCTGAAAGAAAACGACTGAAGGTTTTGATGTTAGTCATCAGTTGTTTTAAACGACTGAAAACGACTGTATCTAACCGTTATTACAACAAACTACTGAAATAGACTAAACTACTAAAGATGTCTAACAGCTGACATCTACTTACAAAAGACAAGTGTAAACTACTACAACTACTGAAAAGAAACTACTGAAACTACAACGTCTGAAGAACATGGTCTTCAGACGTTTAACAAAGTACTGAAACATAAAAGAAAACTACTGAAAGGAAACAACTGAAAGGAAACTACTGAAAAGAAAAAACCATCACGACAACTGAAGAATACTTCTTCAGCTGTTGTGACAACTCTGAAGTCTTCAGTACTTGAACTTCAGACTTGAACTTCAGTTGTTGTCATCAGCTGATGTCTTCAGTTGTTGTCTTCAGTCTTTGTACTTCAGCTGATGTCTTCAGACTTTGTACGTCAGCTGATATCTTCAGTCTTTGTACCTCAGCTGATGAAGTCTTCAGTTGTTGTCATTATCAGCTGATGAAGTCTTCAGCAGTTGTTGTGATGTCTGTGGGACTTAAAGGTTTTTCTGATCTGGCTCATTGGTTCTTTTGGTCCAACATCTAGGAAACCCAAGCCAGTAAAGGCTTGGGTCCCCAACCTAAACTAATTATTTCCATTCTTTGTGCAGATTGTCCGCTACAGTGCTATCACTAATACCTGGATTATTGATAGTGGAGCTTCCAGACACATGACCGGGAATTCAACAATCCTTTTCAACGTCAAGGAAATTAAAGGGGGACATGTATCATTCGCAGGAAACAAAGGAGGTTATATCACCGCTCAAGGCGAAGTGGGAAACGAGAAGGTAAAGTTTGACAAGGTAAACTACGTTCAGCAATTGCAAAACAACCTTCTTTCTATCTCCCAAATTTGTGATAAGGGCTTTAAGGTCGTGTTTGACAATAAGAAGTGTTACATACTTAAGAAGGAGTATGTTATCCCGGAGGAGCAAGTTCTAATGTCGGCCTCAAGATATAACGACCTGTATGTCTTGGACCTTTCAAAAGAGTTCACAACTAGTCTACTACTCAATGCTTCTTGTTAAAAGCAACTGAAAGGGATTCAGTTTCCTAGCATAGGAGAATGGGACACATCAATCCAGGAAGATGAACCATCTAGTTTAGAATGATCTGGTGGACGGAGTTACTGTCAAGAACTTCCAGCTCCCAGATTTCTGCGTAGCATGCAAGAAAGGGAAACAGACAAAGAAGTCTCACAAATCAAAGAAAGTTCATTCTATCGAGATTCCTCTTGAGCTTCTACATATGGATCTGTTTGGCCCTGTCAGCACACAGAGCATTGCTGGTGATTGGTACTGCTTTATGGTGGCAGATGATTACTCAAGATTCTCTTGGGTGATGTTTCTAAAAGCGAAGTCAGAGACATTTGAATCATTCAAACATCTTGTTACCATATTGGAGTCGCTCTACAAGCTGAAAGTAAGGAAAATACGTTCAGACAACGGGACAGAATTCAAGAATCAGTGGATGGAGTTCTGTCGTGAGAAAAGGATGGTTCATCAATTCTCTTCTGCCTACACTCCACAAATGAATGGAGTTGCTGAACGGAAAAATAGAAGCTTGATAGAAACAGCAAGGACAATGCTAGCTGACTCAAAACTACCGATTCAATTCTGGAACGAGGTAGTGGCTAATGCGTGTTATACTCTAAATCGGGTCTTAGTGGTCAAACATCATGGAAAAACTTGTTATGAGTTGCTCCAGCAACGTAAACCCAACTTGGAGTATGTGGAACCTTTTGGCGCACCCTGCATGTTGTTAAAGAAAAATCAGACTAGGAAGTTCTGCGAGAAGGCAGAAGAAGGTATCTTCCTTGGCTACAGTATACCAGACAAAAGGGTTTATAATAACTCAATTGGTCAGGTAGAAGTGTGGTGCAATATTGATGTACAAAGATACACCACCCCCTACGGAAAAAAGACCTTCCTTTTTCTTCGACTATGATGTAATTTTTAAATTCTTCAATCTACCTTCTTCCCATTCTGATGATGTGTTGGCCACTCAAATGATGTACGATGTTCTGAACACTCCTACTCGAGACTCGACATCCTCGGCTCCATTAGACGGTACTACTAGCTCTTTAGGGGTAGAACCATAGATAAGTGATTCCTCTGATGATGAAGAAGCTGAATCTAAAAATGTGAACCAGGAGGAACAGGTTCCCACTGCTGACAGTACACCTGTAGCTGATCATGAAGTAACCGGAACTTCTGAACCCAGTCCTTTGAACAGCCATAGAAATTGAACCTGTGATTCCAAACCTGGATGATGAAGTAGCAGTTCCCATAACTCCTGGAACTAGGATTAACATGAATCATCCCCTAGACAACATCATCTAGGATATTCTCTCGGGAGTTCAGACAAGAAATCAGCTGTACTCAGCCATGGAAAAGGGGTACATACATGATGGGGCATATCGATGTTTTGTGTCTCAAGTTGAGCCCAAGTATGTAAGCGAGGCCTTAAAGGATGAGGCATGGGTAGCTGCCATGCAAGAAGAACTCCTACAGTTCAAGAAGTTAGGTGTCTGGACACTTGTCGATAGACCAAAAGGTGCAAAAGTGATGGGCAATAAGTGGGTTCTTCGATGTAAGAAGGATGACCAAGGGGTCATAATCAGAAACAAGGCTAGGCTGGTTGTTCAAGGGTTCAGGCAAGTCGAAGGAGTTGACTACAATGAAGTGTTTGCACCAGTGGCTAGGATGGAAGCAATTAGAATCTTCCTAGCCTATGCATCCTTTATGCAGATCAAAGTATATCAATTGGATGTGAAAAGTACATTTCTTCAAGTGAGGTCCGTGAAACAGTTTACGTCAGTCAACCCGAAGGATTCGATGATCCTTATAATCGGGATAGAGTTTATAAACTAGACAAGGCTTTGTACGGGCTTTATCAAGCCCTCGAGCCTGGTATGAGAAACTCTCTAATCATCTGCTGAAACATGGATTTCATAGAGGTGTAATTGACTGCACGTTGTTCATTAAGGAAAAGGTCTGTGATTTACTAATGGTGTAGATATACGTGGATGACATAATCTTCGGTTCCAAAAATGAAGCATTATGTAAAGAATTCGAATCGGTGATGAAAGCTGAGTTTGAAATGAGTGCCATGGGAGAGATGAAGTTCTGTCTTGGTTTACAGGTAGATTAGACACCAAATGGAATCTTCCTGCATCAAACCAAATATATTGGAGATATCCTTAGTCGGTTCGACATGGAGAATGCAACGGTTGCAGGTACTCCACTTGCCAAGAACCATGATGTGGCACCCGATGAAAATGGTGATCTGGTAGATGCCACTATGTAATGAGGAATGATCGGATCTCTCATGTACCTCACAGCTTCTCGTCCTGATATCATGTACGCCACGTGTCTCTGTTCTAGATATCAGGCAAAACCAAAAGTAAATCATCTGATTGGTGTAAAAAGGATCTTTCATTATCTGAAGGGTGCTCCAACGCTTGGGTTGTGTATCCTCATGATGTTGACTTTGAGCTAACTGCGTATAGTGACTCAGATTATGGTGGTTGCAAGATGAATTACAAGTCAACATCTACGGGATGTCAGTTCTTTGGAAGACGATTAGTCACCTGGCAGTGTAAGAAGCAGACGTCTGTTGCTCTATCAACATGTGAAGCTAAATACGTTGCTGCTGCAAGTTGCTATTCACAAATCATCTGGATTCAACAGCAAATGTGAGACTACGGTTTGAAATTCTCTAACACCTCTATATTTGTTGATAATTCTGCTGCTATTGCTGTCACCAAAAATCCGGTCCAACACCCCAAAACAAAACACATCGGAATTAAATATCACTTTATACGTGACTGTTTTGAAAAACAATTAATCGATGTTGTTAAAATTAACACGGATTTCCAACGTGCCGATCTCTACACAAAATCTTTTGATAAACCTCGATTTCATTATCTACTAGAGGTCAACGGCGTTAAAAAGAAAGATGATGTGATTCCAGACGAAACATGTTTATAGTCCGTCTCTATGTTCTATTTTATAATTTTATTTTTCTTGATTTTATTTTGTTTTTTCTGTCTTCAAAAAATTCAGAAACACAAAAAGATTTTCGGTTTTAGAATTTTATGGGGAGAATAGTCGTAGTTTCAGTAGCTAGTATTTAATTATTTAAAAAAAATAAAAAACTGGAGCGGGCAGATAAGCTAAAAAGCAAAGACATCAAATCTGTGAAATCAATTCAAGAAAATGGAACATGATAGTACACAGGCATCGAATTGTTTGGGACACCAAAAGATTTAAAATGTTCTAAAATGTTATATTCAAAGTTACAGAAAATTATAAGTCTAAGAAGTCAAAGCTTAATGAGTTGAAAAATGATAGTAAGCGAGTCTGCTACTGTGGTTACATAGAGAAAGTAGGTCTAGGGGCTCCTAATCCATCATGTGATGTGTCGGTAGATTCAACACAATTGACTAGTAGACTTCATTGATGAACAAACTAAAACTAAATCATTCAACAGGCTGTGGGTTTCCATCTCATCCCTAGTTAACACAATCAACTTATTTCCAATAAGGGGTGAAGAGCAAAGTGAACGCCATAAATGTGTGCGGACGATCATAAAAATGAGCAAAATGCATGAAAATGTGAAACGCAATCAAGCTAATGACAAATGTTGTTGGTGCGTTATATGTAATAAAATTTCTCTAATAAGAAGGTAGGTTGTGTGCCTCTCTGCTATGCGATGGCACTGACCTGAGGATAAGCACAATCTAAATATTCTAGAATTCATTGTTGTTTGCGCCTCTCTGCTGTGCGATGGCACTGACCTGAGGCTTGCATCTCTTTGAAATCTCTTAGAATAGTTTCTTCTTGTCAAAAACCCGTAGACCGCTCAAAATTCTCCTAAGGAAAGTTGATTACCATATAAGTATGGGATCCACAAATGCTTGTTGAAATAATAAACCTCAATAATCACGAATGTATGTCAAAAATCTGTGTATGGATTTAGGTGGACCAACTTACTGACAATCATCGTGGCATTATTCTCCGATGGCCAAAATCAATGTGTGCTACATACCAGCTCTAGCATGATTTCCTGCTAGTGCTCCTGACTCTTAGATGAATAAGACTCTATGTTCTGTAAATATAACGTTCTCCGTATCTATGAAAATATTAAAGGTCCTAAATGATTATGTTTATGCATGTATGATTCCTTAAGAATCTTTCTAGATAAGTTGAAAATGCTAGAAGTTGTTCTGCTTAGGGGGATAAATCGTTTAAGGAATGTCAAAATGTTTTCAACCCATCTCAAATGAAAAATACAAAAAAAAAATTGTCTTAGTTTAGTTTGTTTAAAGTTTGTCTTAGCTTTAGTTATGTTTGTATCGAGTCGATGTCGGACTATATAACAAGAGGAAATCTGTGAATGTCACAAATTGAACCTAACTTTATCTGATAAAAGATTGTTTCTGAAATGTTAAGAGGATCACATCTGAGGTGATCACAAGGTTTTCATGTAAAAGGATCACGTCTGAGGTGATCAAATGGTTTTCAATTAAAAGGAACATGTCTGAGGTGATCAAACAGTTTTGATTAAAAGGATCACGTCTGAGGTGATCAAAAGTTTTCAGTTAAAGGATTATGTCTGAGATGATCAATGGTCATAATGTCATATATCAAATTCAAGTTTTTGAAAGGTTGGGAAAAGTGAATTCAAACTCATAAGTATGAGCCAATCGCACGATTGGATCATAAGTATGGACCAATCACATGATTGGACCATAAGTATGAACCAATCGCACGAATGGACCATGAGTATGAGCCAATCACACGACTGGACCATGAGTATGGGTCAAGTATACGATTGGATCCCAAGTATGAACCAATCGTACGACTGGCTGAAGAAGCCTAAGTCAGTCGTACGACCGAACCTCAGTCGCACGAATGAATCATGCTTATGGGTCCAGTCGCACAACTGAAACACAAATTAGTATAAAAAGGGGCTCAGTCAGTCGTAACCCTACACTTGATTTCAAAAAGCTCTCACGAACCGCCGATTACCATACCCACCCTTTTCAAATTATTCTCCGTCATTGACAGATTATTGCCTTACTAACTGATTACTTTCCATCTACAGGTATAGTGAGAATGAAAACTTGCCAAATAAAAACGTCAAATCGATCCAAAATGTCTGAATCACTTAAAACAAGAACTGAAACACATAACCCTAAAATAGAACACTTAAATGAACCTAAACGTGCATTTAAAAGACAATAAGTGTAAAATCGAGTCCATGCGCGTCTAATAAATCTAATCTTGATGTGTAATTGACTGTTTTGACAAAGATTCAAAATTTTTGACTCGCACAGTGGGTATGCGAAAGGACATACGGATAAACTTTAATCGCACAATAGATCCAGACGCACGATTCAATCGCATAATTGAATCAATCGGTGACTCAGTCGCACGACTGACTCAACCGCATGTCATGACATACGACTAAGTCCACTCGTAGGCTCAATCGCATGACTGAGTTCAGTTGCATGGTTCAATCATACGATTGAACCAGTTGGGTAAAATCTGTTCTTACTCAAATGTTCTCTCTTGTGAACGGATCTAACTTGTTTGTTACTTATGTTACAGCAAAATGGCTGAAAAATGGACGATGAGCACCAAGCAAAATATATGTGCTTACCTCAACCCTACATCTAGGAACGCTTTAGAGTTCGTTGGCATCATAGACTTCCTATGACGGTCGAGGATATATCGCGCAGTTTCAGCTCCCTGCACACCATACGAATCTATACAGTAGGCATTCTGGGAGAATGTTGTTGTAGATCGCTCAGTCGAGCCGTACCGGATCCGAAGTTCTATCTTCAGACTTGATATCGACATCGGGGAAGATGACATGAGGAAAGTCTTGGACTTGGGTGAGGATGGGTACTACCCAACCAAGTTGCATCCCCTGACTGTTAGGGGTTGCTTCTTGAGGATCAAGTACGCCGGCGACATCAATGCCAGCGTGCTAAACAAGAGCAACTTATGTCCACAGTTCAAGTACTTGGCATATGTGATCCTCAAGTGCATCGCGTCAAGAAGAGGAGGATTTGACGAGATGAGCGATCAAATCCAGAATGCATTCAATGCACTGGTATTGAACCACCCGTTCAGTTTTTTTAAGATGTTCTTCGGGTGTTTGAGGGAGAACATAGAGGTGAAGGGGAAAGAGGGTTTTTGCATGTACCCTAGGTTCCTGCAGATGATCATAGACGAGAAGCTCCCCTCACTGCCGAAGAACAAGGATGATGAGGTAGTCCTAGAGGTTATGGATGATACTACCCTAGGGAGGATGAAGGTTTATCAGGGGAAGCAGGTGAAGCCCTCGGTCAGGAGGTTGTTTGGTCATCTACCTAACATTGATTATATCGAACCCACCAGAAAGAAGTGATGCCATAATGACAGCGACTCCGATGTAGAGACAGTCATGATCCCAGATGACGACGACGATGATGATGATAACCAAGGACATGGTCAAGGTGGTGGAGAGGAGGGCTCGAGCCAGACACGAGCCACATACACGTCTACTATTCCTCCACCATCTCAGCAGAGTGGTGCATCAGCACCTGGTGGATCCGAGCAAGCTGCTATCCACCAGGACTTTCTGATTCATGAAAACGGAGAGTCTGATGATGAGCCTCTCACCCAGAGAGTAGGTGTAAGGTTTATTTGTAAGGCTGATGCAACCCAAACACCCAAAGTCACTCCTGCATGCATGCACAAGTGTACTGAAGTGGAATGCTTCGGAAGTTTCAGACACTGCCTTAGAAATTACTCTAACTGTGAAATTTTCCGAAGTCAAGACCAATATCTTCCAAAGCCAAAAATGAAGTCTTCCGAAGCTTTAAAGACAAAGTCTTCCGAAGCCAACTATTGAAGATAGGTTTCTTCCGAAGACTTTTTGATCACATGCTTTATCTGATGTACCTTTTACATAAAACTGGGCCCCCTTCTGCTGCAACTCTGATATGACACCAACTATACATAAGTCGGTGAAAAGGTCCATGCTTTTGGTAACTGTACATTGAGGTATTGAGTCTGTAACTTTCCACTTTATATACTTTATCCTTTTTGTAATACATTAGGATGTGAGCTATGACATGTCATAGTCACCAGTCAAAAGGCAATCTGCCTTTTGACTCTACATTGATTTTGTTTCTAGATCATATATCCAGCTGGCCTTCAAAGTATGGCCGGCTGTAGGTTGTAGTATAAGTATTTCTGGTCCTTGTATCTTATTAGTAGAACTTTGAAAACACTTGTAAGGAACTAGAGAGCAATATACATCAACCTTGAAAACCAATTACTTGTGTTGTTCTTGTTCTATCTCATATACACTTGTGTTTCTTAGTTCTCAAAACTGACTTTCCTAGTTCCCCATTTGAATTGTTAAGTATTGTTGCACACTCACTTCTTTGTGTTGTAGTGTTGTAAGTGCATACCCTTCAACGGTCCTGCAATTGGTATCAAAGCATTTCAGGCCCTTGATATAAAATCTCACCATCTTAAGATCCCTCACACACATAAAATACTTAACTCTTCAAATGGCAGCTATCTCTAAAGCTGATATGGAAACTGGAACCATAACAAAGTCCCCACTGATCACTCTTGATGACTTTGACACTTGGTGCTAAAGAATGGAAGGCTTTATCAAGTGTCTAGACTCAAGAATGTAGGAATTTGTTGTCACTGGACCTTACATACCCAGCACCTCTTCAGCTGCTGCTGGAGGTGGTATGATCCCCAAGGCTGTGGCTGACTACTCAGATGAAGATAGAAAGAGAGTAAAAATTAATCAAAAGGCCATGACAGCCCTTCAGACTGCTCTTCCAAACTCTGTATACAGAGGTTTCAAGAAATGCAAAACAGCTAAGCAGTTGTGGGATGCATTGAAACTAATGTATGAGGGTTCTACTGAAGCAAAGGAGAACAAGAAGGATCTCCTAAAGTAGCAGTTTGAAAATTTCATCTTCAAAACAGGTGAGACCATGACTCAACAATACTTCAGTATGTTGAGATTGTGGATACTCTAGTGGATGTTGGAGTAACTCTTGAGAACAGGGATATTGTAAGGAAGTTTATGTCCTCTCTTCCTAGGCAATGGACACATTATTGTATTGTAATCAAGAGGACTAAGAACCTTAAGACTCTTACTTTGACAGAGTTGTATGGCATTCTCAGTGGATACCAGATGGAGATGAACATGCAAGGTTCATTTGGTAACTCCAATAATCAAATGGGTTTAGCCTTTCATGTGACTGAAAGGGATAGCATAGAACCCTAACATCATCTCATATGCTACCCTGACATCTCATAAAAGGGTCCTTTCATACCTTCCCGGAGACACCAAGGGAGAACTATACTCAAGGAAGTCCATTCCAAGAGACAAATTCTTCTCAAGCCTTTGTGTCTTCTATGAAAGTTGTGGCAGCTTCCTATTCACCCTTAAGACCTGGACTATATCCATCCAGATGATCTGGAGTACATGGAGATAGTCCAGCAAATGGCTCTTCTCACTCACAGAGCCAAGAGGTTCTACAAGCGGACAGGAAGGAAGTTTCCCAGCAATACAGCCAGTGGAAAGTTTGGGTTGGTAAATGCAAAGTTAAGTGTTACAACTGTAATTTGATGGGTCACTTTGCTAGGGAATGCAAGGCACCAAGAACAAATGGTGGACAAGCATAATCCAGACCAGACTACACTGATAAAGCTACCCAGAATGAGAAGCCAAAGCAGCAAGCTGCAGTTGCTGTTGAAGAAGGAGGCTTTGACTGGAGCTTTCAGGTGGAAATTGCATCTCCAAACCAAGCATTAATGGCTGACCACGATGAAACCAAGGTATTGGATCATCTCTATACTCCTGAATGTATTACTAAAGTTAACAGATACAGGTCCTATAACTTAGAAATGAGATCTGAGCTTGAGTCCTTAAACATCTTGAAATCTGATTTTAGAAAGACTGGAAATGATTATAAGTTAAAGATAGAGGACTTAGAGAAAACCATCTCAGTCCTAAAACATGAGTATACAAATTATAGGACTCAGATCAAGGATCTCATAACCAAGTTAACTGAATGCCAGGCTGAGCTTGTGATCAGCAAAGTCAGGGCAGAAAAATGTGTTCTTGAAGAAGAGACCTTCAGAACATCATATCCTCATCCATGCACGCAAAAGTTTGTTATCAAAACAAGCAGGGACTGGGATCTAGTGAGATAGCTCCTCCACACATAATCTTGTCTGTAAGATCACCTAGGTGTGGAACTTATGAAGATGAGCTTCCTCTCATAGACCCCTTGAGTGAAGAGGATGAAGAAGTGATAGTGAAGAATTCCTCTGAGAAGAGTGAAGAGGATGACTCTAAGAAGGGTCACTATCCTTCTGAGGAGAGCAGGAAGTCTGTGATGACCTAGTTTACGAGGAAGAACATGATCAGAAAGAGCAAGAGAAAGGATAAGAGGGCTCAAGAGATCAAGGCCACTTTTAACTCTAAGTAGAAACAAGTCTTTATCTCTGCAGGGTTTGACATAGTTAAGACTGAAGACATCAACCTCAACTCTTCTACCAAGAGTTCTGGTTCATGTTCAAATCATCTCAGCATCACGAAGGAGGCTGATCAGTTGTGTACCACTGCTACACAGCCCGAACTATCCAACTCCAAGAACAGTCCTCAGCCCAAAAGGACTGTCTCAGCATCTGCAAAGATGAAGGTGGAGAAAAGAAATGATCAAAGTCAGCCTTGTTCTCAAAAACAAACTCTTAGGAGGGATGAAATGTGTATGTGTGAGAGTACATCTCATCTTGCTAAGGATTGTCCATACAATCCAAGAGGTACTCTTTATGTAACCAAGAAAGAGACTTCCACGGCTCTAAGAAGAATTCAGCTTCTGAAGGAAAATTTGTTTCCTTCGGAAGATCCAAAGTAAAGAAGAAGGCAAGTGGAAAATTGCCTTCGAAAGAAAATTTGGTCTCGGAAGAAGGAATACTTCCGAAGCACTAAAGTCTACTGCAGTGTTAGCAGGAACTTCCGAAGGTCCAGTCATCAAAACTTCCTAAGTCTCAAAAGCTTTCGAAGTATTGAAGGTCAGGTTCAAACTTTAAAGGTGGTGTGGAAGTCAAAGAAAGACAAAGTGACTGAAAATTCTCCATCAACAACAGCAAAGCTCCTCAAAGCACAACTATAGGATCTATTACTATTTGATTACCTTCTACTTCTTTTGATGAGCCCAAGACCAATAAGGCTTGGGTTTCCAAATGTAACTAATCATTTTCTTTGTGCAGGAACAACTCAAGACAAACAAAAATATCTGGATCATTGATAGTGGTTGTTCCAGGCACATGACAGGCAATAGGTCACTACTCCAAAACTTTGAAAGAATTGATGGAGGACCAGTTGCTTTTGGAGGAGACGAAGGAGGTTACATTTCTAGAAGGGGCAAGGTCACAAATGGTAAGCTCGGCATTGAGAAGGTAAACTTTGTCAAGGAGCTTGGGTACAATCTTCTGAGTGTATCTCAATTTTGTGATCAGAGTCATAACATGCTCTTTACTGAGCATGAGTGCATTGTTCTCAAGCCTGGGTGATTATTACTCATGAGCATATCCTGCTCAGAGCCCCCAGGAGGGAACATGTATAAGATGGACTTGCAAGAAACATCTCCCTCAAGAGAAGTTTCATGCTTTCTATCTAAAGCTAATAGTGATGAGTCTTTTCTCTGGCATAAAAGAATATGTCATGTAAACTTTAAAAACATGAATAAGCTGATTAAGAATGATTTGGTAACTGGAATGCCAAAGAAAGAGTTTACAAGTGATGATCATTGTGTTGCATGCCTTAAAAGGAAGCAACATAAGGTATCTCACAAGCCTAAGGAAAGAAACTCCATCACTACACCGCTACACTTGTTACATATGGATCTCTTTGGCCCCACCAGTGTAATGAGTCTAGGAAGGACCTCTTACTGTCTGGTGATCACAGATGACTTTACAAGATTCACTTGAGTTTTCTTTCTTAGAACTAAGGATGAGACCCCTGAGATTTTGAAGAATTTCATCTTAAAGATTGAGAATCAATGTGATCACAAGGTCAAAAACATAAGATATGATCAAGGAACTGAATTTAAGAACCAAATCGTTGATACATTTTGTGATGAAAAGGGTATTACAAGACAATACAGTGCTCCCAGGACTCCTCAGCAAAATGGTGTTGCTGAGAGGAGAAATAGGACACTGATTGAAGCTATAAGAACCATGTCGTCTGACTCTAAGCTGCCCATCACCTTCTGGGCAGAGGCAGTTAACATTGCTTGCTATGTGCAAAATAGAGTTTTAGTGGTTAAGACTCATGGTAAGACTCCTTATGAACTTTGGCATAAGAGGAAACCTTTCATTGGTTTTCTCAGGTCATTTGGATGTCCATGCAGCATCTTGAATACCAAAGATCAAATTGCCAAGTTTGCTGAGAAATCAGATGATGGACACTTTATTGGATATTCTTCTCAAGCTAAAGCTTATAGAGTATACAATGTCAGAACTAGAGTAGTTGAGGAGTCAGCCAATGTGACTTTCAATGAGCACACTCCCAGTGTGAAAGGTTCTGGTCCAGATTGGCTATTTGATCTTCATTTAGTTACCAACTGTTTTAACAAATCTTATAAGAATGTTTCAGGATCTACAGACATTTTACCTCCAGGTGATTCTGATCCAAGATTTGAGCTAAGAAGACCTTCAAGTTACACATCTTCAGCTCCAGTTGTAACTACTTCAGCAAATGAAGTTTCTATCAGCATAACAATAACAAATTCAGTTGATACATCTGAGATGCCTTCAAGTTCCAGCTCAGAAGCTCAACAACCAAACAAAGAAACTTCAAATGCAGAAGAAAATGATGGTGGTGGTGACAGTGATCAAGAAGTTCTTGATGCTGATAACCACTCCATAGATGAACAAATCAATGATGTCACACACTCATTGGATTAAGTTTCTCTTGATAAGTGTGTTGATGTGGTGGAAGAAGCATCAATGCCAGATCTAAATTTTTCTAATTTATATCTCTCTAAGAAACTTGTTGTGATCCCTCAGCTAAGGATCCACAAGTCTCATCCTACCGCAAACATCATTGGAGATGTTGAAACTGGGGTAAGAACAAGAGGACAAACCCATGAAGCAAATGTTTGTCTTCACTCTTGTCTCTTGTCCCAGATAGAGCCTAAGAAAATTGATGAGGCTCTGAAGGATGGAAGTTGGGTTGAAGCCATGCAAGAGGAGCTGCTTCAATTCAAAAGACAGAAGGTTTGGAACCTATGTCCTCTTCCTCATGGGAAGACAACTATAGGAACCAAATGGGTGTTTAGGAATAAGAAAGATGATAGAGGTATTGTCATCAAAAACAAAGCTAGACTAGTTGTTAAGGATACACACAAGAAGAAGGAATTGACTACACTGATGTCTTTGCTCCTATAGCAAGACTAGAAGCTGTTAGGATATTCTGGCATTTGCTGCATCCAAAAACTTCAAGGTCTATCAACTTGATCTCAAGTGTGCTTTTCTGTATGGAGTGATTGATGAAGAGGTGTATGTCAAACAACCACCTGGTTTTGCAGATCCTGATCATCCTGATTATGTCTGCAAGCTTGATAAGGCTCTTTATGGGCTACACCAAGCACCAAGAAAGTGGTATGAGACTCTATCTCAGTATCTCTGCAAGCATGGATACAGAAGGGGTACTATAGATGGAACTCTCTTCATCAAAGGACAGGGAAATGACTTAATGCTAGTTCAAATGACTTAATTCTAGTTCAAGTGTATGTAGATGACATCATTTTTGGTTCAACTAATCCAAGGCTCTGCAAAGACTTTGAGAAGCTGATGAAGGATAGATTTGAAATGAGTGCCATGGGGGAACTCAATTTCTTTCTGGGAATTCAAGTGAAGCAAGTTGAAGATGGAATCTTCATAAGTCAGTCAAAGTATGTTCAAGACATACTTAAAAGATTCAACATGACTGATTATAAGATTGCTAAGACACCCATAGCAAGAAATCACTCCCTTAGGCCTGATCTTAAGGGGGAGTGTGTGGATGAACACCTTTATAGGGCTATGATTGGGTCCCTTAATCTTACAGCTAGCAGGCCTGATATCATGTTTGCCACATGTATTTGTGCAAGATGTAAAGCCAACCACAAAATGTCTTACCTCATCACTGTTAAGAGAAATCTAAGATACTTCAAAGGTGCCTGAACACTTGGTCTTTGGTATCCCAAGAATTCTGACATCAATCTGTATGTATATACAGATAGTGATTATGGTGGTTGCAATATGATTGCAAAGTCTACATCTGGGGGAAGTCAGTTCCTTGGTGGAAGGGTTGTCTCATGGCAATGCAAGAAACAATCCTGTATCTCTGCATCAACTGCTGAAGCTGAATACATTGCTGCTGCAAGCTGCAGTGCTCAAGTGCTTTGGATTCAGAATCAGATGCTTGACTATGGTTTAAACTTCAAGGAGACTCCCATTCACATAGACAATAACAGTGTTATCTCCATCACAGAGAATCCTGTGCAGCACTCAAGGACAAAACACATAAATATTAGGTATCATTTAATTAGAGATAACTTTGAAAAGGGATTAATTAAACTAGTTAGAGTTAACACAAATGAATAATATGCTGATCTGTTTACAAAAGCCTTTGATGAACAGAGATTTAAGTATCTTATATCAGCTATTGGGATGATAACTTTGAGTAGCTTTTTCTTAAAACTAATTCATTTCATTTCTTAAAATATGTGTGTCCTAAGTTGTCTAGTTTACACCTTCATAAGCTCATTTTTTCTCTTAGATTTTTGACAAATCTTGATCCTTCGGAAGATATGATTTTTTCTTCGGAAGAAATATACCTTCAAGACAAATAACTGCCTAAGTAAATTTTGCCTTCGGAAGAAATTTCTGAGATTTCTTCCGAAGCTTAAAACTCTCTTAGGCACTTATATGTTTTCAAGGACCATTTTCTTCCGAAGGAAATTAACTCTCAGAAGCTTTGTTCTGTTAAACAAAACATCCAAGTCTAAATTCTCTTCCGAAGTAAATTTGTCAAAACTCTTCAGAAATTCCTCCGAAGTCATTTTGGCTTCGGAAGCTTTTTCATTAAAACTTCCGAAGACAATTTACCTTTGGAAGCTTTTCGTTTCCAAGAAAACCACTTTTTGAGCAAAAAGCAAACTACTTTTTCAGAGGTGGGACCGCCATCTGGATTTCAAAATTTATCCTCTTTTATTAACTTTGTCTCAAATCCTTTTCACATATAAACCCAATCGGTTCCCCCTTTCTATTATCTTCATCTTTCCTCCAAACCTAAATTCCAAATTTCTCTCTGAAACCGCCCTCGTTCATCTTTCCTTCACCTTTATGATTTCTCACAATGACCAACCTTAACAGAAGAAATGACCTAGATTTCTCCATGCAGTTACACAGGCAACACAATCAGGTTGCTCTGTTAAACTGAGAAAGATTCACATTTCTCAGAGGTGTGCCAGTTCTTGGCTCTATCAAACTACTTCACCTCCCTTACCATTGATCCTACTCTATATGAGGATCATTTGCTTGAATTTTGGAAAACCTGCCAGAGGTCATTATGGATGGGGAGAAGGCACTGTCTGCCACAGTGCAGGGGAGAACAATCTTCATCACTCCGGCCATCATCAGCAATCATCTTCAGCTGGATGATGAAGAAGGTGAGGTGTTCTACCTAAAAGAAGTTGTTAATCATTCTTTTGATCAGATGGGTTATGAGGGAGATTTCTCTGTAAAGACCTTCAGGAAAGGGAAGGTCTTACCTCAGTGGAAATACTTACTTCATGTGGTTATCCACAGCTTGTCCAACAAGCATGGAGGGTGGGACCAGATTCCTGAAGATCTCTCCTTCATAGCGCATGGGATGGTTCAGGGAGTCAAGTTCAGGTACTCTTAATTTGTTTATACTAATCTGTTTGCAAACTTGGACTCCTTAGAGTATTACATGTTTCCTAGATATGTTCAATACATTCTTAACTGTGAACTGAGCTCACAGTTGAGGGAAACAGTTAATATTCTTAAATTAGGACAGATGAAGTCCGGAATCTTTAAAATTTTAATGAAGCCAACTATTGGCTTCTCAGGGGTAGAACAGCCCTTGTCCTGAAAATGTTAGAGCTCATTGCTCAAGGTGACAACCAAGTAACACAGGCTAGTGTTGAACCCACACCTTCTACATCTCAACCACCAAAACAAACTCAAATCACCCTCGCCTACAAAATAAAACACAAACGAACCCCTTCTCAGGCTATTGAGTCTGTGCAGGCCCCCATATACTTACTTATACAGGAGGAAGTGGATACTGGAGCTCCCACTTCTCTTAAGGAGCAAGCCACTCCCATTACTTCTAAGATCAGTGCTGAGGTTCCTCATGCTCAGCCTGATGAGCTCACAAGCCCAAATGCCTTAAGCCTTCACTCTGAGTCTCAACACTCAAGTGAACAACCTTCAGGGGACAGCTACGATCCCCAGCCTTTAGACTTAAACCAACCCATTCCTAATCTTGAATTCTATACTGATGAAGACTTAGGTGTCAGTGAGTACCATGAGTCTCCCTACTACTCCACTCCTCAAAGAGAGATGAATGCTCTTGAGTCACCTAGGTCTAGCCCACATCAGTCACTCGTCACTGAGGTGGATACTTTTGAACCTGTTCAGGATATCCATATGGAAGAGGCTCTCACTTCAATAGGTGATTACATCATTCAGACCTCAACCATGGCAACTCAGCTCATTGACACTTCAACTGAAGCTGTCACTGAGCAGAGGAAATCCAACAGCCAAGAACACCATGCTGGTGGTGAGAGAGAAGACCTTGGTCCAATTCTCTCATCCCCTAATGATTCTTCTGATGAAGATGAGGGGAATCTGAGACTAAAGGTGTAAAAGCTGTCACAAACATGCATTTATCTGGTCTGCAAGGTTAGTCATCTTGAATCTCAAGTGACTATCTTGCAAAACAGGGTCAATGATCAGCAACTTGAGATATCTTATCTTAAAGAAAAACTAGCTGAGAGACCTTTAAGGGGAGCTCAACCAGGAACACAAGAACCTGTGAATGTGATTGACCTAACTCGTAGCTCACCTATGTAAGAGGGTGATGCTACTAAAAAGGGGGAGAAAGTCATCACAGTCACAGAATCTGGGAGTTCTTTTGGGAGTATGGACATTGAGGACTCACCATCCTCACTTGTAATTGTGCATACATAGCAACTTCCTCAAGTTCATATTGATGTGGACAGTATAGACTCTGTCATTAGGAGTCTCTTTGAGAAAGGAATTCCAAGGGCTATATCATCTCCACCAACTTCAAATCACATTATTAGGTGGAGGTATGATGCTGATAGAAGAGCTCTCATTCTTCAAAGAGTTCAAGACAGGAACACTGCAGAGTTTAGCTTCAGAAGAAGATTAAGGCAACCAGGCAATATCATCGGTCAACTGGATGTTGAGGCAGACTCTAAGATTATTTTCATAGGGGAAACCTTGACTGAAGGCCCAGTGGTAGAACCTGAGAGCCCCGTCTCACCATCACCGCTACAAAGGTTCATTCCTTTGATGAGACACCTGCTGGTGAAGGTGCATCTCAACCTCTCTCTGGCCAGAGCTTGGAAGCTACACCAAGCAATGAAGGCCAAAGCTCTCTCCACCCTGAGTCACAAAGGTCTGTGAGTGACAAAGGGAAAAGAAAATTGACTTCTGAGGAGATTGAGGAGGAGGAGAGAGAGAGAGAGGAAAAGGAAGCTAAGGGGAGAAAGTTCCTCTACTGGGTCTGCAAGACTCATGGAAATTGCTATTAGGGCTGCCACTATACCAAATACTCAGGATGATGAGTCAAGGGCAGTCAGGATCAACTACTTGCAGACCAGGAACTATGACATTGATAACATCATTTCCCTCCCCTTAGATAAATTAAATGAGCTGGCTGACATGGAGCTGTCAAAAGAGAGAAAGGAGGAAGAGGATGCAGAATTACTTCTTAAAATCAAAGAAGAAAGAAGACAGAAAAACTCTACAAGCATGTGCCTACTCTCTCACCAGTTCAAGAAAGTCATGAATAAGAGGATGTGGTTCCATAAGAACCTCAGGTAAACAAAGAGAAGGATAGAATCAACATGATAAACTACCTGAGTGCCACAGGCCTCTACCAGGCTAATACACTTCTTCCCTTACCGTTTGATTATATTGAGTTTGAGTACCTCAAACAACTTGAACTTGACATAGTCAAAGAAAGAAAGATCACCAAAAGAAAGTTAAGGGAAGAGGCTATAAAGTCAAGAGCCATCATCCAGAAAAACATGAAGAAATCTGCTGATAGGCAGAAGATGATGAGCTTCTTGAAGTTGTACGGATTCTCCGAAAGGAGACTTGGTCCTATGTCTCTGTCCACCATGGATGAGCACCTCAGGGTAATCAAGCAAAAGATTCAAAGAGGTGAACTTGCTGACTTACACTCCTCACCAAGTCAGGTCCCTCAAGAAGTGGAGATTAAGGTTGAACCATTTAAGACGACACAACCTGAATCTCGTGCTGAACCTCAGCAAGCTTCCACTTCTGATCCACAACCGGGATCTGTCCCCTCTCAATCTGAACCTATGAGAAAGGAAGACAAAGAAGATTATCAGGTGCTACAGGCCAGTCTTCTCAGTTAAAAAGTTCAAAAAGAAGAAAAAGGATGGTTTCCAAACCAAAGTCAAAGAAAAGGAAGAAAGAAGCATCCATCTCCAGACCTCAGGATGAATCAGAACATCCTGAGGATGTGCAACAAGAGGATGCTCCACCAACTCCAATTCAAGCAGCTCCTCTAGCATCAGGAAGACCCATCTTGTCTTGGACACACTACAAATCCAGAAAGATGGCATGCCATCAGAGATCAAGGTGTTGAAAATATCTACACATGGCAGGATATGTTCAATCTGTCTCTGCATGATCTCTTTGACATGAGAAGACACTATGAGAGTCTGAGTGATCTTGATCATCTTATGAAGAAAGGGATGGTCATCATCATAATGAGGACTGTTAACATCTAAAATCTTCAGGTGTTTTGGTATCATCAGCCTAGGGGGAGTTTGTAAGGTTTATTTGTAAGGTTGATGCAACCCAAACACCCAAAGTCTCTCCAGCATGCATGCACAAATGTACTGAAGTGGAATGCTTCGGAAGTTTCACACACTGCCTTAGAAATTACTCTAAGTGTGAAATCTTCCGAAGCCAAGACCAATATCTTCCGAAGCCAAAAATGAAGTCTTCTGAAGCTTCAAAGACAAAGTCTTCCAAAGCCAACTATTCAAGACAGATTTCTTCCGAAGACTTTTTGATCACATGCTTTATCAAATGTACCTTTACATAAAGCTGGACCCCTTTTCGCTACAACTCTAATAAGACACCAACTTTACATAAGTTGGTGAAAAGGTCCATGCTTTTGGTAACTGTTAGGTCTAGATTGTATAGGGCTAGATCAATTTTGTATAGGCTTAGTACTTGAAAATCAAGTCTTGTAATTAATATTTGTAACAGTCAAAATATATATATGTGATTTGAATCTATAGGATAACCCCATATATATGTGTGTTGATTTGTGACTTGACAGGAGAAACAATATACTTGGATGGATTTCCTGAAATTGACCAAGTGTAGGAAACATCTACGGATGAACAATTTTGTTAATCCGTAGATATGTTTCATACAAGACCAAATGACCAAGTGTAAGTTTCTGCGGATGATCAAGTTTCATGAAGGGAAGACTCCTACGGAAGAAGGATTTCCTACGGAAGAATAACATTCCTACGGAAGAGCAAATCATCTACGGAAGAACAAAAGATCTGCGGAAGGCAAGACTCCTGCGGAAGATCATTATACTTGTGCGATTACAAACTCCAAGAAGTCAAACAAGTCAACACGATCAACAACAGATCCCGAGAGATCCGGTGTTTCCTTAGCCGACTCAAACATCTATAAATATGAGTCCTAGGTTTCACATCTCGGTGAACACAATCAATCAATATTACGGCTGTCAAGAGTTCATTGTGCAACCCTAGCTGCCGTCACATCAACATCAAACATTATTCGTTTCACAGAATTCGATTGTTCATAGTCATTCATTATTATTCTTTTGTAATCATTACAGTATAGTTAAGGAAATACATTTGAATTATTATTGATTTCGTATTTATTGTGTTTCTGTGGTTGTGTTCATCATTAATCATTAAAAACAATTAAACGTCAATTAGTGATAATTCCGCGATCATTAAATTGATTTATTTTAATACTGATAATTCCTGTAGTTCGATCCTTGGATTAACAGGTGGTATCAGAGCATTGGTGCTCATTGATTTAGATCAATTGATCTATCAGTATTAAAATTGTTTAATTGATTTTCAAACAATTCAATCAACGACTGATTTTCCAGCAAGCACTCTCTCATTGCTTGTTTAATTTAGATCTATATTCAAATCAATTGAATACTAGATTTGCGTCTCTGATAGATCTGTCAATTTTCGCTTTTAAGTTTTTATTCATTCGTTTGCATTAAACATGAGTACTTTTGGTGGAGGATCTTATCAACCGCCAAAGTTGGAAACGAAAGCTGATTTTAAATCCTGGAAGATCAAGTTCAGGAATCATGTGAACTACACAGATTCTGACTTGTGGGAGTCCATCACTCAAGGTCCTTATATTCCACCCACTCTTGGGCCGGATTATAATGACAAAAATCAGCCAATCAGCACTAAGGACTTGCCACCTGATGATGTCAAGAAGGTCAAAGTCGATATTAAAGCATACAGCTTGCTTAGTATGGCTTTGCCTGAAGAAATCTTGATCAGGTGCGAGAACTATAAAACAGCAAATTCCCTGTGGAAGATACTTCACACTCTCTGTGAAGGGAGTGATGAGATCAAAAGCATAAGGAAAGACACCCTTAGATCACAATATGAAACTTTTCATCATATTGAGGGTGAGTCAATTCCTCAGCAACTCCATAGATTTATGCAACTTGTTACTGAGATGAACATCTTGGAGTTAAAATATACTACTGAGGAACTGAACAAGAAGATGCTCCACACTTTACCTGAAAGTTGGAAGCAAACAGTCTCTATGTTCAAGAACACCATAGATCTCAAGACAACTGGTCTAGATACATTGGTTGCTAAAGTAGAAGCACTTGAACTGGATGAACAATCAAGAAACAAGAGTGTGAGAACTCATGTCTCACCTTATCACTTCAAGGAAACAAAGAATGCTGGAAGTGCATTTATCTCTAATAATGAAGATGATAACTCTTGTGCTTTGAGTGATGATGAAGAGGAAGTAAGTTTTTATGCATCCAAACCCACTAAGAAGTCATCTCAAAGTAAAAATCTAAAGGAAAAAGGTAAAGCTGCAGAGAAAAGAGAGACATTAGCAACAGCAAACTCAGAACCAATAACTGTGATATTGGATTCTGAAGAACAAAAAGCAGCCTTTGCAGCCTTCAGTTCAAGCTTTCAAGCATATCTTGGCAGTTCCCTTACAGCAGCAAACATCTGTCAGCAAGATTTGGAGGAACTCCCTCCTGATGTAGTAGAAGAGATGGATCTACAATGGCAGATGGCGATGATTGCTTACAGAGCCAAGCAATATCTTCGACGAAATAAAAATCTGGCAGCAGCAAGCAAAACATCGAAGATTGGCGTTGATAAGTCAAAAGTCAGATGTTTCAAGTGCAATCTCTATGGTCATTTTTCTAGAGAATGCAACCAACAATCAACTCCACAGTATCAGCAGCAGCAGCAACAAAATCAGCAGCAACAACACTATCAGAATCAGCAGCCGACCTCTCAAAGATCTCTGCATAGACAACCTCAGCTCACATCCCCACCAGCCACAAATACATCAGCAGGACCAAGCAACTCTAAGGAGACAGGGCTGATCATACTTCAGGATGGAACATGTGACTGGAGTCTGTATGAGAAGGAAGTGATAGAGGAGAATCAAGCATTGATGGCACATATGGAAAACAAAGTTCCTCCTATGGCCAGAGAGGTAAAAGACAGGTTATGTTCATCAACATGTGTTGAGGAAGTTGAGAGATATAGAGTCCATGCTCAACAATTGGCTGATAAAGTAAAAGAAACTATGGTTTTAAATGAATCACACTTAAGAGAACAAAAACTATATCAAATCAAAATAAACTCTTTACAAAAAGATTTAGAAAAATATGTTTCTGAAAACTACAGTCTAAAAGCCCAAGTTGAGCATCTGACCTCTTCTTAACAAATCCATGGCTGATCATGCATCCACTGAAGTGAAACTTCAGAAGTTTCAACTATCATCTCAGCAATATGAGAAGTTGCTAAATTCTCATATTGAATCAAAGAACAGGTCCGGGTTGGGTTATAATGCTGTTGCACCACCTATTAATGATAACTACACACCTTTACCTGAAACAATGACTAACAATTTGTCAAATCATTTTGTGCAAAGCACCAAAATTGACATCAAAGATAGTCAAATAATCAACAATAAAACTGAGATGAGTGAAACTGAATCTACTGAATCAGAATCAATTAAACATAATGAATCAGATTTTGATGACCTGGATGATTCTGATGAACATGATACTGATCAACTGAACATTGGTAAGAATGTTCAAGTTGAAACTGGTCTTCCGCGAGTCCTTGAAGAATCAAAGTTGCAATATCCGCCAAAGCAACGGAACATGCTGAAGACTATTTGCAAGAGGATTGCTGAACTTAATGAAGGATTACAAGAACTGAATCTTCACAAGATTGATAGCTGCGGATCAAGCACAAAAGCACCTTTGTCATCTTCTGATAAAGGTAAGAAACAATCAAACAAGAATCCTCGGAAAGCACCAACTGAAGAATCCGTAGAACACCTGCGGAAAAAGAACTATGAGGAATCCGTAGAACATCTGCGGAAAGCAAAAACTGTCAAGTCCGTAGATCATCTGCGGAAGGCAAAAACTACTGAATCCGCAGACAAGCAACGGAAGAAAGAATCTGATACTGTGGACAAGGTAACAAGAGAAACAAACAAACATGCTCAGAAAAAGGTCAATATCAAGCAACTAAAGGGAGCCAAAGACAAACAAACAACAGCTAATGAAGCACCAAACAAAAACAAGAAGAAATCATCTGATGTTTCAGCAAGTGAGAACAAAAACAACAAAAAGAAGGCTGAACTCGAAGACACTTCTGAGAAATATTGCAAATGGTGTGATATGAAGAATCACAACACTGATGAATGCTATTTCAGTAGCTACTGTTCCATTTGCAACATGAACAATCACATGACTGATGATTGCTTCTTCAACAAACATTGTGCCATTTGTGACAAAAATAACCATTCCACTCAGGAATGTTATTTTAATAAGAAGAATAAGAAAAAGAACAACAAGAAGTCACAATGTGCATCATCCGACTCAGAAAGTGAAAAAGAGACAAAGGCTCAGAAAGAACAACAAAAGTCAACGAAAAGATCATCTGTTGCGGACAAGACTGTGAAGAAGAAAATACCAGCACAGGCTAAGACACCTCACAAAAAGGTGGATTTGTCTGATAAACAGACTGAAGTTGTTAATGGTTTCTTTGACAACTTTGATAAAGGAATTCCTGTGTCTCAATCAAAGCAGAAAGATGAAGAAACTTTCAAGTCTACAGGATCCTCTTCAAAGTTAAGATACCAACCAAAACAAGCCAAGTTGAAGAATGACTCGGATAAGCATGAAGATACTCAGAAACCTGAATCATTTTCAACAGAATCATCCTCACCACCATCAGATCAAAAAGAAACAACTAATACTGAAACTTCAAGATTAATTCATGAAGGAGTAACTATTGTTGACACAACTGGCAAACCCAAGACAATTAAGCCTTGGGTTGTCAAGACTAACTAATTTCTTTTTGTGTGCAGGAACAATCAAGGAGAGCTGACAACAAGTGGTATGTTGACAGTGGTTGTTCCAGACATATGACAGGCAACTGTGCACTTCTCCATGACTTCAAACATAAACATGCCTCTTATGTGGCATTTGGTGGGGATAAGAAGGGAGGTAAAATTGTTGGTGAGGGAATGGTAACTAATGGTGTTTTAACATTTGAAAAAGTAAATTACTGTGAAAATTTGCAGTATAATTTACTTAGTGTTTCCCAAATTTGTGATCAAAATTATTTAACACTATTTGATAACACTAACTGTTACATTCTTAAGCCAGGTTTTACAGTTCCAGCAGACTGGATACTTCTTAAAGCATCAAGAAAAGGCAACACATATATTTGGATATGAACAACACCACACTCACAAATCATGAGACATGCCTGCTGTCCAAGTCTTCCGAAGATGAATCTCAATCTGGCATAGAAGGCTTGTCCATTCCAACATGAAGAACATGAATAAATTGGTGAAAAATGACTTAGTCATTGGATTACCAAAGAAAGAATTTCATTGTTCTAATCACTGTTCTTCGTGTTATAAAGGAAAACAACACAGAGTGTCTCATAAATCCAAAACAATCAACACTAACACTACACCACTCAAATTGCTTCACATGGATCTCTTTGGTCCAACCAATGTGCTGAGCATTGGAAAAAGGCAATATTGTTTGGTGATAGTTGATGATTTCACTAGATTTACATGGGTCTTTTTCTTAAAACATAAGAGTGAAACATCTGAAACATTAATGGACTTTGTGATCAAGATTGAGAATCAACTTGATTTAAAAGTTAAAATTTTTAGGAGTGACAATGGAACTGAATTTGTTAATGCTGATTTGGATTCTTTTTGCAGGACTAAAGGAATAGCTAGACAATTCAGTGCCCCAAGAACTCCACAACAAAATGGAGTGGCTGAAAGGAGAAATAGAACACTGATAGAAGCAGCCAGAACAATGCTAGCTGATTCTCAGTTGCCCATTACATTCTGGGCAGAAGCTGTGAATACAGCTTGCAATGTTCAAAATAGAACTTTGATAGTCAAAGAACATAATAAAACACCTTATGAACTCTTATTTAAAAGAAAACCTTTTATAGGATATCTTAGAGCTTTTGGGTGTCATGTGTCCGTTTTAAATACTAAAGAACAATTGGGAAAATTTTCTGAAAAAGCCTATGATGGTTTCTTTGTTGGATATTCATCCACTTCTAAATCATATAGGGTGTACATTCCAGAACATAACATAGTTGAAGAGACTCCCAATGTTTCTTTTGATGAATCCATGTTTACTACCAATGTAAAAGGATCATCTTGGTTATTTGATATAGATGCATTAACTGAATCATTTAACACTGGTTATCTGATCAACGCAGGTGCTGCGGATACATGTTATCCCTTTGTGCCCCCAAGTGTGAATGAAGTGCCTTTAACAGCTGACCCACCAAGAGCACAAGTGTCACCTGGACCACAGCAAAGATCAAGTCAGCAGCATGAAGCTACTTCCGGAGAAGCAAACTCTTCATCCCCAGCACATGGAAATTCATCAGCAGATGTTCCCTCATCCGTAGATATAAATTCTGGTGCAACTACTGATGCTAGAGATGGAGAGGAGGTAGTGATCAACAACCATTGCCAGCTGACCAACATTGTTCATCCGTGGATGGTGATGTATCTCCTACGGAAGTACAAAATGCCTCCGTCGATGCTGCAGTTCCTCCTACGGAAGAACAAAATACTGCTTCCGTAGAACCTCCTGCGAAGAACAAAATGCTGCTTCCGTAGAACCTCCTGCGGAAGAACAAAATGCTGCTTCCGTAGAACTTCCTGCGGAAGAAGACAAAGCAGCCAATCAAACACAAGCTGATCCGAACGACCATGAGCCTTTTGATTATTTCATCGACTCAACTTCTCAGCTGACACCATCTGCTTCAATGGGTTTCACAAACTTAGACTCCACTGTTCAAGTTGATGCTATCTCCAACAAGCAGAGTACACAAGTCTCATCCAACAGACAATATCATTGGGGACCTGCATGCTAGAACCACAAGGAGCAAAGGAGGTGTGGCAAACATTTGTTTGTTCACCTGCTTTTTGTCCCAAACAGTTCCTGCAAACATTACAGCTGCACTAAAAGACAACAGCTGGATTGAGGCTATGCAAGAAGAGTTACAACAATTCAGAAAACAAAAAGTGTGGACTCTTGTAGATTTGCCTACGGGTCAACATCCAATTGGCACAAGATGGCTTTTCAAGAACAAGCTGGATGACAGAGGTATCATAGTGAGAAACAAGGCCAGACTTATTGCTCAAGGATATACTCAGGAAGAGGGAATAGACTATGATGAAGTCTTTGCACCAGTTGCAAGGATTGAAGCTATACGAGTCTTCCTCGCTTATGCAGCATTCAAGAAGTTCACAGTCTATCAGATGGATGTGAAGTGTGCTTTCCTTTATGGGAAAATTGATGAAGAAGTCTATGTGGCTCAACCCCCTGGATTTGAAGACCCTGATTATCCACATAGAGTATACAAGCTTGACAAGGCTTTGTATGGTCTTCATCAAGCACCCAGAAAGTGGTATGATACACTATCATCCTTCCTGCTGAAGAATGGATACAAGAGAGGAACTATTGATCAGACACTCTTCCTCAAACAAGAACATCAAGATCTTTTGGTGGTTCAAATATATGTTGATGACATCATATTTGGATCAACCAACAAGAAGCTGTGTCAAAGCTTTGAAGACTTAATGAAATCTGAATTTCAGATGAGCTCCATGGGAGAATTGACTTTCTTCCTTGGCTTACAAGTTCATCAGAAATCAGATGGCATTTTCATCAATCAAGAAAAGTACATTCATCAAATTTTGAAGAAGTACAATCTTGCTGATTCCACTTCTTGCAAGACACCTGCCTCAACAATAGACAAGATTGTGCCTGACCCTGCTGGCAAATCCGTAGATCAAAGATTGTATAGATCAATGATCGGTTCATTAATGTACTTAACTGCCAGTAGACCTGACATCATGTTTGCTGTTTGTGTTTGTGCCAGGTACCAATCTGACCCAAAGGAGTCCCATCTGAATGCTGTGAAGAGGATTTTCAGATATCTGAAAGGCAAACCTGCATTGGGACTTTGGTATCCCAAAGATGGAGATTTAGCCTCTACTCCTACTCAGATAGTGACTATGGAGGGTGCAACAACAACAGAAAATCCACAACTGGTGGATGTCAATTTTTAGGACCAAGACTTGTTTCATGGCAGTGCAAGAAGCAAACAAATGTATCTGTATCCACAGCTGAAGCAGAGTACATAGCTGCTTCAGCAGGTTGCTCTCAAGTACTTTGGTTGCAAAACCAATTACTTGATTATGGTTACAATTTCCTTCATACACCAATTCATATTGATAATTCAGCTGCTATGTTTATAACTGCTAACCCAGTTCAACATAGTAAAACTAAACATATTGAAATCAGATACCATTTTCTGAGAGATTGCTCTGAAAAGGGTCTAATCAAGTTAGTCAAAGTAGACACAACCAATCAGCTTGCTGATTTGTTTACTAAAGCATTTGATTCTGTTAGATTTAATTTTCTGATAGAATCTTTAGGGATGATTAACTTAGAATAAATCAACAAAAGCATATGATTGACTTTGTGCAGAGTAATCGTTAACGATAACTTAAGTGTCTGATAGAACATCTATACATGCATTATATAGGGAAATGATAGTAGACTATACTTGGCTATTAAACAAAACCTCAATCTGTCTATATCATACTGATATGTGAGTAGGTTCAACTTGAGTGGAAACAAAGCTAAGAGCATGCCAAACTAAAAGCATGAGGTAACTGTCTGTGAGGATTCCATTTGAGAATCAGGAAGGTATGTTCTCTCCTGATGTGATCAAATCACTTACACAAGCACACTATGTAAAATACTTTATAATATTCTATCTTTGCAAAGTCATATTCCCTCTGTTTTGTGTGAACAAAGATCTGGGACTGTGATTAATAAGTGTGATCTTCATTCTCCCTCTGTTTTGTGTAAACAAAGACCTGGGTTAAAGTTCACCTCTGTTTTACGAAAGTAAAGACCTGGTGACCATGAAGATCATATTTCAGCTCTAACAAGGAATCACTTGTGATCCATTGTACATCAAGTCAAAGAGCTTCAACATCAAAGCATTCATGAGACTGTAATTTGTCTCAAGATAGAACTTATAACTTAATGTACATAGTCATTAAGTGTGGAATGTAGTGATTTGCCTCACCTACGGAAGACATACCTAATGATAATTGAATGTGGGACTCATGATTGCTACTGATTAACAAACTTCCCAACATGATAAATCGCATGCCTAGTTGATACAATACTCATGTTTGAATTTAAGTGGATCTATATACTTGCAATCAGGTATGTGTTGAATCAACTAATCAACATCAGCAGAAGCCAATTTATAGTATGATCCCTCTATATATATGCATGCATGTAACTGTTTGTCAGATGTTTAATTGTTATCTCAACTGACTTTCTCTCATTTAGACTGTCATATGCCTGTCATGCCTGTTTACAACTTAAATTTATGATAATGTAACTGTCTCACATTAATCACAAATTTAGGGGGAGTAGTTCATGCATGAAAAATAATAAAAGCTGATAATTGATCTGAATTACTTTGAAATTGGAACTTGAGCACTAACTTGAATGCAGGATACAGGAAACTTGCTTCCCTGTACTTAATTGCCATGCAAATAAAGTCAACAATGTCCAACATCAACATTTGATTCTACTCAGTAGATATCATACATTTAAAGTTTTAAACTTTTTATGTTCCGCAGAAGTTTCAGTAATACCTCTCATCCGTAGAAGTATTATGTGATTTCTGATTCAGCAGTTCTGATTCAGCAGCAAAACAAACAAATGCATTATTTGAACTTTTACATCCGATGTAAGGTTCCGCAGATGTTGACATCCGCAGAAGTTAAGGTTCCGCAGATGTTGACATCCGCAGATGTCAAGGTTCCGCAGATGTTCTGCGGAAGAGATAATGCATTCTAAACACTTGGTATGCGGATAGGAATGGATGGAAGTGGGCCCAACATAATTAATAAAAGAACATAATTAATAAAAGAAATTAATATGTTCCCCTATAAATAAGGTTTCTGATATTTTTACAGAGCACTTTCACTTTTAACCTAGAAAATCGCCCATTTTCCCTCTTTTTCAAATTTCAAAATATCCGTTTCCAAGAACACATCATCAACATTATCCTGTAATAAATTACTGTTATCGCAAAGGTAAATCATGTCTTAAACATCAGTACGAAACTGTTTAATCGGTTATTGACATTCAAACGATTCAACTGCATGGTTTCTAACTTGATTTTCTTTGCAGATGGCAAATAGATTTGCTAAAGAACACAATGTGTGCGCGTTCTTGAACGCTGATGATCCAGCAGCGGAAGGATGTCGAGATATCATAAGATATCTCCGACGATCCAGGCTCTTCTACGCCTTGACGGCTGAGCCTGTGATCCATCAGGCGCACATTATTGATTTCTGGAACTCAGCACGAGTTGAAGAACAAGACGATGAGGAGGTGATAGTGGCTGAGGTTTTGAGTCAGCGTCTTCGATTCAATGAAAGCACCTTACGAAGATGTCTGGAACTGGGAGATAGAGAAATAGGGCACCCCGATGTATTCGAGAATGAATACATTGAAAAAGTATTCAACCTAATGGGGTATGATGGTGACTACGAGAAAGGGGAAATCAAGAAGGGTAGGCTGTGCAAACCGTACAGATTCTTGTGTCACACCTACCTAAAGTGCATGTCGAACAGGAAGTCGGGGCTAGACAGATTCTCTCGGCACATCTCATCCGGAATTATTGGAGTATTCGAGGGGAGAATCTATAATTACGCCAAATACATCTTCAATTGTCTGATTGAGCAAGTCAAACTGCAAAAGAATGACAAGATGTACATGTTCCCGAGATTCATTCAACTGGTGATTAACTCAGAGCTTCCAAGGTTGAGCAGAGTTGGAGAAGTGTTTGTACAAGCACACCTGAGCAAATCAGTGTTGAACAAACTTAGTGGGAAGTATGAGGGTCCGGATATGCCAATGTTCGCACATGTTATAGATCCTCAAGCAGACCTGCCACAAGAGTTGGCATGGGCAGATGAAGCAGAATCATCTGCTGATTCTGCACAATCTTCTCACTCACCACACCAAACACCACAACACCAACAAAATCACCACTCCAAACACCACCACTACAACATCAATCACCCAGCCAATCACCCTCTCAACAACCACAATCACCAGCAAGCCTAAACACCCAACCAATCTCCCCAATTCACCACCATCAATCACCTGTACTAATATCATCATCATCCTCTCAGTCATCATCTCATCACACTCAACCATTCTCTCCACAACAAATCCAATCCCCCGTACAACCACCACCAGAATCTCCAAAACATCAATCACCGGAAAGTGCTGGGACTGAACCTTTTGAGGTAACTGAGTTTGTACACTCCGTACACTCAGGAGACACAGAAATATTATCTGAAGCCAGCACTGTTCCTTTCTCACCAACACACACAGAAGAACAACCTTCATCAGCACATACCGAGCCCATACCTTCATTGAAAGATGAACAACTTGCTGATGAACACGGGGAAGTTCAAGAATCTGCTCAGGATGTCACTGCATACCATGAAGATGACTTAAGTGACAGTGACATTCCTGTGAGCAAAAGCTTTCTGGTTGCTAAGTACAACAAGTTGATACTTAAAACCAATAAGCGAAAACAAAGAATTCTGGAGCTGAAAGGTGTAATTCAAGAAAAGGATGAAGAACTGATGAAGAAGGATGCCAGTCTAAAAAGACTCAGAGAAGATGCACTATGCAACAATGAAGTTATTGATGCATTGTTTCAAACAAAACGAGAGTTAGAGGCATCTTTAAAACTTGAGCAAAATGAAAAGGCTGAGCAAATAAAGCAAAAGGATCTAGAGATAGAAAGCCTGAAAAGAAAACTCTCTGATCTGAAAACAAAAGTGGATTCAAGAACTGAGCCAGCAAAACAGTCGGGTAGAGCTACTAAGCCACTGATCTCATACACCCGAAAAAGAAAATACTTTGGAGCTACTCTAAAGAAAACTGAAGAAGAAAGCTCCCCAAAGAAACCAAAACTTCCATCTCCTGCACCTACACCTTCAGTAGAAGTGTCTGCTGTGAAGGTATCCTCCGGAGAAGAAGAAGACAGTGAGAAAGAGTGGGAGAACTAACGAGAATGGAGTCCCCCACCGGTGATAAGGGTGGAAAGGCCGATGACCTTCTAACAACCGCTGATATCATGGAAGAGAGGCCTGATTCCAGCATGTTTATGACCCTCATCAACCATGGTTTTCCGTATGACATGGTTGAGAGGATGAACACATCAGAAATGACCAATGCACTGAAAGAATTTGAGTTTGCCAGGTTCATAATCCCAAACTGTGATTATGAAGCCTTTACTACATTTCAATCATTGGAGAAAATCAAGAAGGATTTGGGCCACTGTGACACAGCCAAACTCACCAAGTATAATATGACTTGCTGGTTACAGGGGCACAACTACAAGCCGCATGAACTTAAAGGTAGAACTACTGGAGAGTTGCGGAGGATGATGGAGCATGTAATGAAGGTGGAGTTGGAAACAGGTGTAAAATTCAGAACAACAGCTCCTCATCCTACTGATGACAAACAAAGCAAATCATCTGCTGATCCAATCACTGTGGAACCCAAGGATCAGCATAAAGCTAAGGATAAGCTCATCAGGGAACCAAGGGAAGTCATTCCAGGCAAAGTATGGCCCCTTGGTACCACTGTCAGAGAAATCACTGATCAGAAGTCCACTCTGATTCAGTTGATTGATCACCTCACAACTCCCAACTCAGCTGAAGAAAATAAAATAATGGCATGGAAATATGATCAGGAGTGGGATTGTGCAGTGATTAAAAGGACATCAGGAAGAGTTGAATACTTCCGTGATGTGTTTTCAGTACTCTGCCTTCCTGAGAATGATTTAAAGGACCTGCAAAGCCTTACTTTGACAAATTACCCAATACATCCAAGGGGCAGGGACTTCTCAAGCAGAGTGGGTCAACTGAAAACAAGGTTCAAAGATGATGTGATCATAGGAGCTAAAAAGATGATGATGCTCACAAACGACGAACTCAAGGGCTGAAAAGATCCAAGTCCAATACCTCTTACTCAGTAGATGATGAATTTCTGAAGAGGGTTGGATATAACAACAGAACATCAGCAGCCATCAAACACATTGAAGGAACTCAATACACACTCCCTATTACTGAGTGGGGATATGTAGAGAGGACAAAAGAGCTGGTGCTGATGAGAACTACAGAGAACAAACGCGCAGAAAATATCAGGATCTTTGATCCTGCGGAAATCAAATTGCTTCATCCAAGCTACACTTCGTACCTTCATGACAAATTCTTTCCGAAGCTGAGTGATGAAGCAGCTCAAAATGATCTGTTCCTGCATGTACACATGATCCAAGTCATAGACAAACTTCATGCAAAGGCCTACAAACGACGCAGACACAATGCAGGCTTGCTGAAGGGCACAGAATATGATGAAGTTACAGAACTTCGCCTCTCCGAACAAGATGAACTTGAAGTAGTGAAGAATGACCGAGTATTGGAGACTCTCACTACAGAAGAGGATGTTCTGGGACTTGGCTACGAGACTCTGAAAAGATCAGCAAAATGGAGATCAAATACAAGTATGATGATCAAAAGGCAGCTGTATCTTACTTCTACAACAAAATTATATCAAGAGTCAAGGAGCTAGCAGTGTTGAAAGACTGATTACAAAGAGCTAAGCCTAAGGGGGAGTATTGTCAGGTCTAGATTGTATAGGGCTAGATCAATTTTGTATAGGCTTAGTACTTGAAAATCAAGTCTTGTAATTAATATTTGTAACAGTCAAAATATATATATATGTGATTTGAATCTATAGGATAACCCCATATATATGTGTGTTGATTTGTGACTTGACAGGAGAAACAATATACTTGGATGGATTTCCTGAAATTGACCAAGTGTAGGAAACATCTACGGATGAACAATTTTGTTAATCCGTAGATATGTTTCATACAAGACCAAATGACCAAGTGTAAGTTTCTGCGGATGATCAAGTTTCATGAAGGGAAGACTCCTACGGAAGAAGGATTTCCTACGGAAGAACAACATTCCTACGGAAGAGCAAATCATCTACGAAGAACAAAAGATCTGCGGAAGGCAAGACTCCTGCGGAAGATCATTATACTTGTGCGATTACAAACTCCAAGAAGTCAAACAAGTCAACACGATCAACAACAGATCCCGAGAGATCCGGTGTTTCCTTAGCCGACTCAAACATCTATAAATATGAGTCCTAGGTTTCACATCTCGGTGAACACAATCAATCAATATTACGGCTGTCAAGAGTTCATTGTGCAACCCTAGCTGCCGTCACATCAACATCAAACATTATTCGTTTCACAGAATTCGATTGTTCATAGTCATTCATTATTATTCTTTTGTAATCATTACAGTATAGTTAATGAAATACATTTGAATTATTATTGATTTCGTATTTATTGTGTTTCTGTGGTTGTGTTCATCATTAATCATTAAAACAATTAAACGTCAATTAGTGATAATTCCGCGATCATTAAATTGATTTATTTTAATACTGATAATTCCTGTAGTTCGATCCTTGGATTAACAGTAACTGTACATTGAGGTCTTGAGTCTGTAACTTTCCGCTTTACGTACTTTATCATTTTCGTAATACATTAGGATGTGAGCTATGGCATGTCATAGTCACTAGTCAAAAGGCAATCTGCCTTTCGACTCTACATTGATTTTGTTGTCTAGATCATGTATCCAGCTAGCCTTCAAAGTATGGACGGATGTAGGTTGTAGTATAAGTATTTTTGGTCCTTGTATCTTATTAGTAGAACTTTGATAACACTTGTAAGGAACTAGAGAGCAATATACATCAACCTTGAAAACCAATTACTTGTGTTGTTCTTGTTCTGTCTCATATACACTTGTGTTTCTTAGTTCTCAAAACCGACTTTCCTAGTTCCCCATTTGAATTGATAAGTGTTGTTGCACACTTTCCTCTTTGTGTTGTTGTGTTGTAAGTGCATATCCTTCAATGATCCTGTAGTAGGTAGCAGGGTGGTTGCTACAGAGAAGGGAAAAGAGGCGGTTGGCGGACGCCAAGCTGGTTCTGAGGGTGGTGACACTGATGTCACAGATCCATTATACACACCCGACCAGCCGATGAGCTCAGGGGGAGCCCCGATTGCCAAGGGTTCCTGGAGGAAACGAATGGCCTAACCCTATGGCAAGAAGGGCAAGAGGCAGAGATTTGTACTTGTCAGTTGGTCCACCACCTCAGCCACTACCACCACCATAGCCACAGCCGTTACCATAGCCAATGCCACCACCACTTCCATCCCAGCCACCACCACTACCATACCATCCATCACACACATATTCACATCCACCTCACCCACCATACCCAAAACAGTTCCTCCGTAATCCATTCCCACTCCTACTCCCATCTACGCCACATCCACCACTGCACCTTCTGCTCCCCAAGCTTGCATTTCTTCCCAGATCCCACCTTGTCAGAGCTCTACTCTACCCACGGTTAGGTTAGAGGAAGAGTTGACCAGCCTAAACAGATTAGTGTTGAAGCTATTGGCTACCGATGATATGAGGGCCAACCAGCTAAATCAACTGATGGCAGTTAATGCAACACAGGGGAAAGCAAATTGCCCAACTAACAGAGAAGAACTCACGAGAGAGATTTAGTTCAAGCTCACAGTGCCCTGCAAGCTCAAAACGAGCTAGTGCTTGCATCTGCCAAAAGGATTGATGAGTTGGAGAAGCAGAATAAGAAGATGATGTTGAGGCTGAAGGGTACGAATAGTGAGCCTCTAAAGATAAAGGGTGATGGAGATGATGATGGAGATGATGATGATGATGATGATGATGATTCGAGTGATGATGAATCAGATGAAGAAGGAGATGAGGAGGAAGCTGGAGGAAGTGGGAAGGATAAGAGGGGTGATGATGATGAGGATGATGATCAGGCAGGTGATGCGACTGCATCAGCCTCTACTCCATCCACAAGGGATAGGCGCACCAAAAGAAACGAAGACCAAGGAGCCTCTTCCTCAGCTCCTCAAGCTAAAGAGACACACGATGAATGGAAAAGTAATGCTTAAATGTTTATTTGAAATTTTTGTACTTGAAATGTTTATTACATTAATGTAATTATGACAATTATGTTAAATGTCTTTGATAAATGATTAATGTATGCATTGTTGGTTGTGAAATCGAACAGATACAACTCAACAGACTAATGACTATGATATATCTCCCCTTTAGGAAATCAAGACTCAACTCACTATGATTCTTGATTTGCAAGGGATAGTAAGACGGTCTATGAGTTACACTCCAAAGGAGGGAGAAACCATCCACGACTTGACTGACGAGCAGCTCGCCGATATGTTCAGACTGAATCCAGATGAGCTTGTCAAAGATGCTCCAGAAGTCGACGTTGTTAGTGATGAAGAGCTACAAGGTGTGGATGAGATCGAGATTAAAGATGTCACATCAGAGTATTATCCAAAGTACACTGACCCTGAAGGTAATGTTATCCCCGACTAGGGTGAAATATTTGGCAGTGATACTTTTGGCACACTTGATGAGAAAGAGAAAGAGAAAGAAAAAGAGGAAGGTAAAGCCCAAGCCATAGATGTTGATGTTGATTTAAAGAAGGCTGAATGGGTAGCTTGTTTGATAGAGATGAGAGCACAACTTGAACCTACAAAGCCAAACGCCTACACCAAACTGTACAAGGTTAAGAGACACCAGAAGGTGTCAGGCAAGGTCATCAGTTGGGCTTACTTTGAGGATCTGGAAGTATACGCTGTAAAGCGGGAGAAGGGGATTGAGTACTTCAGATATCCACACGACCTGAAGACTCTTCCGGGTTTTAAGCTAAATAGGTTGGCCTGTTTAGACCTTTTGTATGCCAACCCGAGGAAGATGTCGGGCTGGTTTGAGATGGCACTGAAGAGAGAATACCACACAAGATGGGTAAACTTCAGACCTCAACAACCTAAGAGGTTCATTCATAAGACTGACGTTGACCCTATCACTGGGAAGCCTAAGGTAGTGCTGAAGTGGAGTCCCCAACGCATAATGTCTAAGATCCCATTATGGGAGATGCCTCAAGACTTCACTCCACACTTCAAATGGTGGTATTATGACTGGAGGATGGGGGAAGCGGTCATAGTGTTGAACAGAGAGGGTAAAATAGAGACTATCAGGGTATTTGACCCAATGTGGCTTACTAACTTGTCTGCTAATGATGTTTATACATTGTACAAGTGGCCACTCTTCTATGACACGCAAGATATTGTACAAGCTCTCTAGTTCCAACATGTGATACTACTCTGCTCTGCTTTCAAAATACACGTAAGAGTCATAAAAGAGGAAAGTACAATAAATTCCAAGAACATGTGAAGAATGTTATACAATAGGATAAACTAGGTCCAAGGGGGAGTTTGTTGATACATTATACCTAGTATATGTTCTTCAATGTAAATGTCTTTCATTTCTTACACATATGTAATGCAAATGTTGAATTAAATATGATATGCTTTTGATGTTTAATGGTCTTTGTTTATATCATATTCTTATTGTAATTGGTAGTACTTATACTTATGAACATTATATATAGGTTTGAGGTTGTTGTACATAGTTCTGAGTCAATAATGATTCAGAAATGTGTTTAACTAGTCAAGTGGTTATTCATGCTAATGGACCATACTTATGGTCCCTATGCACGAATAAACCATACTTGTGGACCAGTCGTAGGACTGAACCAGGAGACTAGATCAGTCGTATGACTAAGTCATAAGATTGACTCAGTCGCACGACTAAACCTTCAGTCGTGCGTATGAGTCAAACGCATGAGTCAGTCGCACGACTGAACCATGCTGATGGTTCAGTCGTACGAATAGATACTGAAAACCTATAAATACCACATAATTCGTGGAAAAACAAAACACTTCGAATACTATCATACCCTAGTTGTCCAGAGTGTCCCAGTTCGTCCATCCAAGTTCATAGTTCGTTCCTGATCGATTCCAACTCGTTCTTAACGTTTGTTTAATCATTAGATCAATCAGGTTGTTCGTTCTCACTGATTGGATCGCCAATCAAATAGAATTCCGCACTATTTGATCTGGTCATAGCAGAATCTGTTAGTACTCCGTACGAAAACAAGTGGTATCAGAGCCTTGGCTCGTGATTTTGCGTGGATTCGATTAGTTTTGGTGTTAAACTTAACGTTTTCAATTAAAAGATTCACCTTTTGCTTCAAAAACGTGTTTTTGATGAGTGTTTGTGTTAAAGTTTCGACTTTTCATCATACGGCGGATTAGGGTTCCTAAAAATTTCATATTTTGTGTCAAAGTGTTCAAAATTTGGCTTTTTCCAACCACAGCAGCCCCAGTCGCATGATTAGCTCAATCGCACGACTGAATCCCATTCGCATAGTTCAATCGCACGACTGGACTCATTTCGCATAGTTCATTCGCACGGTTAAGTTATTCCAATCGGTTGACCTCAATCGTCCTCTTCATTCGCACGACTGAATCCAATCGCACGATTGAAGTCATTCGCATCCTTCAATCGCACGATTGACCCAGTCGCCTTGTTCAATCGCATAAGTAACTCTGTTTTGTCTTAAGTTTGTCAAGTTCTAAGCAATGGAAGACCAGTTTGCTACGTTCACTGCCGGAAAAGATTCTCGTATCCAGAATCTTTTTCTTCTGGAAAATAAGATAGGGAATCACAATAAACTGCCAAAGTTGTTGACGTTGAATGAATATCCTCAGTGGAAATAGCGGTTTGAGAACTACTTAAATGGTGTTGACCCAAATCTTTGGACTTCTATAGAGCCTGGTTATACTGTATCAGTCAGTTCTAATGGGGTGAAGTTGACTTTGGGGGGTATGAATGAAGCTCAGAAAGTTATACATAACGATGAAAAGAAAGCGTATGCACTGTTGACTCAATCGATACCTATTGTTGAGGACCGTTAGTATGCGCTATTTGATCTGGTCTCACAGCATGAGTATGCAGTTCACTCATCAAATGATAGAATCGATCAATAATATCATCTAAGCTCTCATTTTCTATTGGTGAGAAATTATCAAACTCCTTTTTGAGAGCTTTAGTCTTCAGCGCCTTCAGGGTTACATTACCATCATAGTTTTAGTTTCAGTAGTTAGTATTTAATTACTTAAAAAACACTTCGAATACAATCATACCCTAGCCGTCCAGAGCGTCCCAGTTCGTCCATACAAGTTTGTAGTTCGTTCCAGATCGATTCTAACTCGTTCTTAATGTTTGTTTAATCGTTAGATCATCATGTTGTTCATTCTCACTGATTGGATCGCCAATCAAATAGAATTTCGCGCTATTTGATCTGGTCTCATGCAGAATCTGTTAGTACTCCATACGAAAACGGTCCTAACATATAGCCGGCTATAGGATGTAGTATAAGTGCCTCAAGTACTTGTATTTCTAATATGCTTTGTAACACTTATAATAGAACTTGAGAGTAATATACAACATTCTTGAAAACCAAATATTATCTTGTTCTTGTTATTGTTCTGTCTCATACTTGTGTTCTTAGTATCATCAACATAAACCCGTATCTGTTAATTTTTCTAAATCTCTTCCCATTGTGAAACTGTTGCATTGACCCCCTTTAACGGTCCTGCATGATCCCTTAGGCCAATGGATGAGTTATCACCCATATAAATGTCTAAGTTATGCGAATGGATAAGTCAAAGGACAAGATCCTCTATTAGTATCAAATGGATAATGAAGTGTCATTTCATAACCGTGAGGATTTCACGGGAGTTCACACGATAGGGATTTTGTGTGGTGGTTAAGTCTGTTTGGTCATTCTGCTAGGAATATGCGTAACCCCAAACACATGTTCATAAAGAGTTGTGATGGAAATATCGACCTGAGTCGGAGAACTCTAGGCTGACGTCACGGACACGACTAGGGCAGGTCGAGTGATTATATCGAGTTTGATGACCTAAGTGATTACACGGTCAATGAGGTAACGTTTTGACATGAAGGTTAATGTGTTACAGGTTCGTAACGCTTTATGGAAATTTTTGATCGGTTTACGGACCCGATCGGATACTATGAGTATAACTGTCCTTTTCTCTTTATTGTTTTTAAGGTTGTCTCTGAGTTGGTTAAACATTTGATGATATGTATTGATATTTGTGTGGTTGCAAGTTTAAAATCTCTCATGTGGATTAGCATGCATGGCTATCTGTACCCTGTATAGGTCACTATTAGTCACATGCAAAATATTAAGGTATGTGAAAGGTATGCACGAGTAGCGGCACCGGGCATAGATAGCATGTTGTCACATAGAGTGACGCCTATTCTTAGCTCTGGACATATGTGCGCTTAGTTGGATCTATCTAGATAAGAGGACACGATCTTAGGTTTGGTGCAGAGTGACTAGACTAACTCACTGATTACTAAGGTCTTGATGGAGGATACCTAAAACTTGAGTGTTATGACACGTCAGGATTCGATCAGTCGAAGTGCCTTAATCGACTTACCATCATGTTAGTAAACTAGGAACGACATATGTGTTGACGGACATTGCTCTAATTATTAGGGTATAGGTGAGACTTGATTTAACAAACAATCTGCTTACACACATGGTTATATTGTTTTACTATTTTGTAGTCTTTGGTTATTACTCACCAATAATGTTGTTGTTGACTTGTTTTAGCTCACTATTTAGAAAAGGGAATGTCGGGAGGTAATAAACTAGGCTGAGGAGACTTAGTGGAATAAGTTGAATAAAATCTTCATGTAAGAGATATTGACTGGATTAAACCTGCCAGGGGCAGTGTAATGGAAATATATTTTGTGATTGTAAATGAGATGAACATGTGGATATAGGTAACAATATTAAAGTTATAATTCAATCTGGATTTGGTGGTCTTGATTGTAAGTGTTCAGCTGTTTATTATTGTGTGATGTGATAGAACTGGTCGTGCCCGGGATTCGGTTGTGACAATAGGCTTGGTTCAATGTTGGAAAAATGATTTTTTTTATGAAAAAATAATATTAAGATGTTAGATATGACGAAAGTTATGGTAACCCAAGAAAAAAAAAGAAGAATGTCATTACTAATTGACATAATTTTGAGGTTGAGGTTCTTAATATGTTTTTGGATATGAAAATCCAAGAATTGGAAAGTAGATTAATAGTCAGGCTTAAATTCTTGTGATTGGTTTTCTAAGTTTGACACATCTAAGATATTGACATTTCTGAGATGTATCCGAATGATTTTAGTACGAATAAAGGTGGGTGTCTTTTGAGTGATCTCAAGGTATTTTATCACTCTGTAAAGAAAGATAGTAGATTTGCAAAGTTGGATGGAAATGTGACCTTTCTCGTCTAATGGTGGAAACCGGAAAATATATTTCTTCTCCTTTAATTTATCAATTATGCAAGGTAGCGTTGGTTTTACCGGTTGCGGTTACCGCAACCATTGTAATATATTTTTCTAAATTAAAGCTTATCAAAGATGAATTTACTCAATTGAATAGGGGAAGATTATCAGAACAACACTCTAATTTGTGCAGCCGAAAGAGAAACATTTGATAAAATGTAATGGATCGATTTAAGCTATAAAAACAAGAAAATAACAGATCCATCAGGTATTTGTTTATCTTTAATTATATTGTGTTTTTTTCATTATTGCATGAATGTACGATAAAAAAATTTTGGGATACCCCTTAAATTTTTAGGCTAGATCGCACTCTCACTTGTAGTTCTGAAGCAATACATTGGGGTTTAATTAAGGTTCCTAATATCTAGACACCCACCCAGATAAATCGACACCCCTATACGTCACGTATGGGTCCATACGCGGCGTATAGGGTCGAATGCACTGAAAACGATGAAAATTCAGGGGGGTGTCAGAGAGCTTTACGCCCCATATAGCCCTATACGACCCCCCTATACGACACATATAGGGCTATACGACGCGTATAGCTAATTTCGACATTGACTACGAGGAAAAATTCAGGGGGCTGTCAGGGGGTTATACGCCCCGTATAGGGCTATACGACCCCCCTATACGACGCGTATGGGGCTATACGACCCGTATAGAAATTTTGGGGTGTTGATTTAAAATAACGGGGTGTCCATTTAAAACGACCCTTAATTAAACCCACATATAGACGCCATTTCTAATCATGATTTGGTGCAAAAAAATGTAATTATTTCTGATTTAATTTAATAAATGTAGTTAATTACTAATTATTTTATTTATCTAGGAAGCTACAAGTTTGGTTGTTTTAAGGAAAATAAATAAAAAATAATCATTGTAGTCATGGTTTGTATTTCCTTTAGATATTACAGATTCATAAATATATCCTATTGAGAGTATACTCTAGTATCTTCTTACAAGTTTCTCTTTGCATTTACCTAATTGGTGTAACACCTTAAACATTTAATGAAATAATGTAAAATTTAAAGTTTATTATCAATGTGTCAAAGATGAATTTTAAAGGGATTATTAACTATAATCCTTAGTCTATTTAAAAGGATCTTTTTATACGCAATTGGGTTTTTTTAGCAAAATATATTTGTCAAGTTACATCAAATAGAAGGTAGACGGGCAAAAAGCTGCGCCGCCACCCCTTTCTGAATTGCAAATCCTAACATTCCAGAAACAAATCCTTGTCTCCCCGGGGTTGAGCAATGGTTGTCTATGACCTGTTGGACCCTGGTCAAAAAGTTGATAGCTTCTTGCGCTAGGGAGCCAAATGTATCAAAGGCAAAGGGAACAAAGTCGTGCTGGTTCTCTGTGCAAGCTTTAGCATGTTTATCCACTTTCTTTGATTCTGCCTTTCTTGCTGCTTGACCAGCTACAAAACCGTTTTCCCGTAAACCAACCAAAGGGGAAACCCCTGTGAGGTCCACACAAGCACAATAGAGAAAGAAACATGTGATGGTTTTAATGATCTGAGAGGCTAATGTATCAAAGAAAATCATTGAATGTGAGTACATAAGTACTTGGCCTAGTACTTGTGTTCACGAGTACAAGAATGAGAACTAGTTTTCGGTTGGGCCTTGTATTCGTGGGCTTTGGGTTTAGTATGTATTAGTGTATAAACTGTATTTTGAATAGTTTAACGAAAGTCACAAGTTATGATTTTATAGTTTTCATTTATTTTCTCGATAACCAAGTTTTTACCTATACAATGTGGTCATTTGTCATAGAAGAATACAAGTGGCATTACAAGTGTTTATTTCTGTTGTTTTTCTTTATTCGAACATGTGTTATTTGGATTTCGAACATTTAAAGCATCATGTTGGTGTCGATTGTTTACGAAGATCCACACTTGTAACGGACCCTACAATATCAAAGCTGTTGGTTATCTATGGGTGAAAAGTAGATTCTAAAAGCTTGACTTAAATTGGGAAATATGGAGCTTCTTTGAGTATGTTTGATTCTGTTTTATTTTCTTTTTTTATGTTGTCTTGATTTTGGGACATAGTATATTTTGTCATGGGTTTAGACCCTTGCAAGGCCATGTTTATAATAAAATTTGCTATTAAATAGATTGGGTATACCCAAGCATACCTAATGTTGATTGAATTAAGTGTGATGCATTTGAATTCGATCAAAACAGTGAGAGTAAATTACTAATATGCTGATGATAGCTGTTTTATTTTAGAGTTAATTACGCAAATGGTCTCCTTTGTTGGCCAAAAGTAATGAGAGAGGTGGTTTGGTAGTCTTGTAATGCCATGGTCGCCGACAGCCTTTGGGCCAATCGGACGGTGTCTCCCTCCTTCGTACTGTTGTTCATCTGAGACATTCTGCCGAGGGTTTGCTATTGTTGTTTGTGATTGCTACATGTTGATGATGATATGTTCGTGTCATTGGGACTTTGGTCCGGTTTTCATTCGTTCGTGATGATGAATGGTTGTTTGTCCGAGGCATTTGGTTTTACGTTATGTACACAAGGACTGTGATGATATCAAAAGGGGTTATAGTTGTTTGGTGTGGCACTATTTTTTGGAGCCACGACGAGACACCTATTTTGAGTCTTTGATCTGCGACATTTGATGTGATAATGTGTTTGTTTTAGTTTGGACCGGCAACACTGTCGTATGTCTGTATCCTTTATCACATAAAGCGTGAAAAAAGCTCGCTTGACATGGCTTGGTTTTAAATTGAGTTGAGGTGAGCTATCTCCATATGAAAATGAGCAAAACTCGGCTTGGTTCGTGACAAGCCAAGCTAGCTCGGTTTAGCTTGTTTGTTAGCTCCGCTAGGTATGGCTAGTAGTATTTTACTTTTGCTATATATTATTTTAATGTATATGACATATATATTGTACTAGGTTAGTACCCGTGTAATACACGGGTTGAATAAATAAAATATTAAATGATTAAAAAAATTATGAATTATAAAACTATACTTGAAGATAAATATGATTATAATTACGTATAAATTGCTACTTTAAGTAATAAACAATAATGTATTTTTCTTAAACTTTTATTTTATAAAAATATGTGGTTTTTAAATATTTTGTTTTAATTAAAATGATTTTTTTAAAACTTTGTTGCTTTTTTTTTTAAAAATGTGTTTTTAATTTTAAAAAAATAGATTTTCATTTTATTAAACTATACAAATTTTAATTTGAAAATGGTATGAGTAATATTATTAGTATTCAATATTAGTTTTAATAATAGAGAGAAATGAGAAAGTTAGTATGATTAGACTTACGATTATATCACGTCTTATCTTATTTTTTCTTTATTATAGATAGATAGATAGACAAATAGACAAATACATATATAGAAAGATAGGCTAGAAACACATTCTTTTAAGGAATTATAGTTAGTAATAAAAATAAAGATTTATACTACGAAATTTTGATATAAGATATGAATTATATATACATAATAGTTCAAGAAAATAAAACAATTATGTTATCTTTTTTAACTCTCTTATCTAAATAGTTTAATTTTTAAACATTCGTTTTAAAATTCTTTTATAAAAAATTATAATAAAAATCTTGTTTAATAAAAACTCCGGTCTGTAATTATTTTGGTTGTTTTAATAAGATTATTTTTAGAAACGTTGACCTTTTTTATAATTTTTAAAAAAGGACCGATTTAAAATATTTTGTTTCAAAAAGGTTTAGTGTTTTTAGAACTTTCATATTATATAAAAAAATACATTATTAGTTCTATTTTAATAAAAGATGTTATTTTTTATTTTCTTAATAAAATCTAATTTTAAATGTTACATTGATTTTAAAAAATCTATATGAGAGAGAAATATTTCAATTAATAAAATTGATATTTAATAAGAGAGAGAAATTAGTTTTAGAGTTTAAATTATTATAATACACTTTTGGAGGGAAAATTAATATAAGAATGCCTAGAATAATGACATGTGGCAACAAGTAGGTCAAATGAGTGACAAGTGCCAAAATAAACCTTGTTTTATTAGATACTATTGATTTGCTCATTTGTTAAGAGTATAATATATTTTTTTAGCTATTTCAAATATCAATATAATGTTTTTAACAAATTGCTTCATGTGTTGCTTCTATATTTTTGTATATTAGAAGAATTATTCATACATATTTTCAATTTCTTCCTTAAAAAATAGACTACTGAATGTTATGTAATGTTACGGGTTTGATTCGTTGGGTATAGATGGTGATGAAGTTATATGTTTAGAATCTTTAAATTAATTTATATTTTATGAAACTTGATATAAGCGGTTATGAATTATGTAGTATGTTGAATTTATTTTGTATTTGAATTTTCAATTGGGTTTATGAAATTAAAATTGAGCCAAACGAACCGATCCGAGCCAGCTCGGTTTAAAAATAAGCCGAGATTGAGCTCAGATTTCTAGCTCGACACTAAATCCGAGCCGAGCAGGCTCAGTTTAAATTTGAGCCGAGCAGGCTCAGTTTAAATTTGAGCCGACCTAGAGCTCTAGCTCAACTCGACTCGTTTCGACTCTGAACAACCCAAAACCAAACTAGTAAAGTGCCTCCTTTGTGACCATGAACTACGTTAGTATTGTCTCTAAAAGACTTTAATTTGTGGGGGACTGTTAGTCCAATCTTCAACATTGGTGTTAGATTAATCAAACAAATTTGTGGGTGACTGTTAGTCCAATCTTCAACATTGGTGTTAGATTAATCAAACAATTGATAATTATATTTTAATTGTAAACTAAAAAAAATATCTAACAAACCTCCACTTCGGATATATTGTTCACGATAGGCCGGAGGAATAAATTATTATGCTTACGTCAAAGGGTGTGTGACCTAATGTTTCAAGATGTATCGTAAAGAGTTTCTTCTATGGTTGACAGTACAAGTTTGATAGTAAACAAATATGTAGATTTATAGGTAAATTAGAGGGTGTGAGTTATGTATTTCAAATATAAAAGTCATAATGCTTACAAGTAGTGGTGTACAAACCGGGTTTTCTCTAAAACCGGTTTGGGGTCAAAACCAGAACCGGTTTGGTCAACCGTGGTTGAAACCGCTTGGGTCGGTTTGAAAACCGGTTTGAGTCGGTTTGAAAACCGGTTTGGGTCAGTTTTAAAACCGGTTTGGATCGGTTTGAAAACCGGTTTGGGCCCAAACCAATTCAGTTTTTTAAGCGTTACAAATTAAATAAACAATTAGTTGTAAAAATTAAATAAACTTATAAGATGAATGTTACATATTAATTGTACAAATTAAATAAACCTATAAAATGCATTTACATATTTTTATTTATAAAAATTAAAACATATAAAATTACAAAACATTACATAAATGTTTTTAAAAACAAAGTACATAACTTCAAATTAAGTACACAATTTAAAATCAAAGTGAAATCTCTATATATAATAAAAGAAAAGAGGTTTAACCACTTGTCATGATTTTAAGCTAACTAAATACACGTGTCACAATTTTAGGTCTAAAATGACACGTGTCAAACTATTGTGCAACCTCCTTTTGAAATAAAAAAAAAACACGCGGATCCTTAACCCACCCGTTTTCAGATCGGGTTCCCAAAATCCCTGAATCCATTCTGTTCCCAACCCTAATTCCGCCTCATCGTCTTCTCCATCGACTGAGCGTTTTCACACCAAGGAAGCATTCGATTTCATTTTCTCAGATCCTTTGAAGTTCGTCTTCCTTCAGGTTTGCTTCATGTTATTGATTCAAAATCTGCGATTTGTACGGTTCGTTATACGTTGAGTATTAGTACGGTGTTTGCATAGGGTCTTTGCGATCATGTTGATTATGCGATTTTTGCAAAAATCTACACATATGCTTTTCTCTGATCATAGAATATAAGATTTCATCAGAGGTTGATGAAGATGATGATTAAGATGATGGCAATGGAGAAGCCAACGGTGGCGGTGCTGCGGTAGATATGATTCAGATGAATGTGGATGCCGCCATGTATGATATTTTGTGGTTTAATCAATTTGGTTCGATCAATTGGTGACATTTTTTGGGTTTCTTTTCATCTTTCCAGGTTAGAAGGTTAGATATATGCTGCTTCTTGATGTGAATGTTGGGTCTATCATAACAAAAAAATATGTATTGTGTGTTTGAGATTTGAAGCATACTGAGTTTTACAAATAACTTAAGGTTAAAATCTAAATGATTTAGGGTTTCAAAAGTTACAGAGTCTGTATCGCATATTAAAATAAAAGCAGTCACTTTTTATGTTATTTCTAGCTCTAATCACTTGGAGCTTTGCATTTATTTGGGACTGAAATGAATATTTTGAGTAAATTAAACACCACTTTGTTGCTTATCTAAAAGCCCTTACCTTCTATCATTCTGATTAAATTTTAGAGACTTGTATATTTATAACACACACATACACAGATATATATATATATATATATATATATATATGTGTGTGTGTGTGTGTGTGTGTGTGTATGATTATTCAAATCTCTGTTTTCTGTTGTAACAATTGGAATGTGATTTGCAGTAGCTTTATTGCACCTCTATCTTTGTATTCAAAATTTCATTTTTTTTAATTTTTTAGTACTTGTGGGCTGTGGCTAACAAATAATTTATCTCATATTGGCTTTGAGGTTATCTTAATGATATTGGCTGCAAATGCTACTGTATGTCGAACGCTCAAATAGCTTTGAAGGTAAGTTGCATGTCAATTTTGATATAAAGATTTATTGAGATTGCATGACATAACTTTACATCATTAAAAATGAAATTTTTATTAGCTAACTGTACTTCAATTTATATGTTTCTTGTGTGTCACTCTCAATCTCAGAATCTTGTAGAACTTTTTCGCCTTAAAGTCCGTTATTATATTTTGTTTTTGAAACATTTTGTTTGGTAGAGTATTTTACTTAATCTGGAATAAGATGTTTCACAAGTCTGCAGGGAAAAAAATTAAGTAGCCATGGATTTAGGAGGATGTTAAAACGTGTTAATTGATGAGTTTAAATACCTAGCGTCTATGTGGATCTAGGAAGCTGGGTGAAAGGTATCCTTTATTGTTTGATCAACACGCACGCATACAGATATACATAATATAATTTTGTGTGTTTATGTCATAGCAATAATCTAAAGAGATTTGTTTTGTCCCAAAAATACTAGCAACAATTTCTCTTTAAGTAAAGGTAAAGCTCTAACTTACGACTGGCTAATTGATAAATGTTAATTACAAATAGTGGTACATTATTTGATATGTTCTGTTATAATCTAAAGAGATTTGTTTTAACCCCGTGTAACACACGGGTGGTTAGGCTAGTATATAATATATAAAACATAGAAACAATTCAAACGACATAAAATTTTAAATAATTGTTTGAAAACCGGTTTGGGAAGTTGTTTGTAACCGTTTGGGAACCGGTTTGGAAATCGGACCGGGTTAGAAACCGGTTTGAAAGAGGTAACCTACAAACCGAACCTAAACACCGCAGGGTTGGGCCGGTTTGAAACCGGTTTGAGCCCCAAACCGTTTTCGGTTTTGTTTCCGAAGCGGTTGTCAAACCGGTTTTTTTGAACACCTCTACTTACAAGTTGGTTTCCAGATTTATCGTGTTTCAATATTCGACTTAGGCTCACACCAAGACATATACAAAGTTAATATATAACTTGAAATGCAGTTTTCACTCATTGCAAAGTTTCAGAAATCGATTCATTAAATGTTGTTTGCATTTGCAATAACTTGAAATACACTATTCAAGTATTCAACTGTTATTTAGTTAAACGCAATAGGATCTCTGTGCAATACTTTCCTGAATTGGAAATTGGAATCCTCTTTTATGACTATATATAACATCCAAAAAATTCTATAAATATCCCTCAAAGAGGTAAAAGAACAAAAATAAACAATTGTAAAGAATGAAGGCTCATCATTGGTGCCCAAAACTGCTGATCTACAATTTTTTACCGGTATAACCTTTTGAGGATGTTCTCGAGTATCAGATACGCATATAATGCATTGTTTCCGATATTATATAACACCTCAGTAAGTTTTACAGGTGTGAGGCTGGTACTTAATTAATAGATCGATGTGGCTTTGTCTACAATATCATAATGAATGTAATATGGCTGTGAGCTGGAAAAATGTATCCTCTTGACATGAAAGGGTTAGGCCTCCCATCGGATGATTAAATCCATATTCTTCCTCTGATTGACGTAACAAGTTTTGGAATAATGGTTGTTCCAAGTATGATATCGGGACAACAAACCTCCTCTTCTCCTTTTCACCAACATACACTACTAGATGGCCTTTGGGCACATCCCATTGATTATTTCTGCTGTGATACGAGCTCAATCTGCTAAAACCTTTTGCAATAGACGTTAAAGAAGAAGATAACCGCATAAGACCCATACGTCTTAGGTACGAGTGAGCAAAAACTAGTATATATGTTTAAGCTGGTGAAAGAATACTATTTTGAAGTAGTTTCTTAAGGTGGTAGGTATGTATTTATAGACAGGTTAGCAATTTATGTTGGATGATGGAGCCTCACATGGGTTTGTTCATCAACATCTTTTTCCAGGAACGTATGCTATATATTTATTTTAAGAATATTTATATAGAAATAAACCAAACAACGCGTATAAGTCAGACGCACAAGCAATTATGAGTACACTTCAATTAAACGGAGCAAAAGAATTAACTATTCCCGTTCACATGAGTCTCCTTGCATTTTTAAGTGGTCTATTTTTTTTCAACAAATACTTTAAGCCCTGTAATCCGGGTAAATTTATTTGCGAAACGTCATCACGTTCGCAAACGCTGACCCTGCTTGCCCACTATTAATGCAACGGAACTCACCCCGAAAGTCTCACTGTAGTAAAACCAGCCCCACTTCAAGCATGTTATATCAAATGCGACTCGAACTCATTACCTTCACTTTAAAAAGACATGAGTTCTCATCCCAAATTAATTGATATAGGCTTATTGGTTTTTTAAGTAGTCTATTGATACTAAATAATTTCTTTAACTTTACACATTAAATACCGTTACTACACATAATAAAATGATTAAAATGAGTATAACGGATTCTCTTTAATCAAGAACTAGGTTTTTTTCTTCCGCGCTACGCGGAGGGAATTTTGTCATTTTCCTTTCGTGCTATGTGGCGTGAGTGTGGTCGTTATCCCATTGCCTTCTCGAAAATCATACAATCGAATACCCAAACTGGTTCAGATGCTACCCATACAGGCAACAATGTTTTTCGCTACAATCAGTTGGTTAGTCACAATACGGCAATGGTAACTTTATTCGTTGTATACCATGATACTCAATTTTGTATACAAATCCGTCTTAAAAGGAATACTAAAAGGTGAAGGCAACTGTGTGTGTTCCCGTTATGAACGGGAACGATGAGCTTGGATCTTAGGATTCAAATTGATAATAACAAAACTTGATGATTCGATGCTAAAATATAATAATGATGAACACAAAAAGTGTTTAATGCTTCATGTTTATTGCTTTGATGTTGAAATCATCATACATGTAGGATGATGATATAATGATAATGTTGATGGAATTAATTCCCACCCTTGGTAGAGAAGTATTCATCTTTACATGGATGATATATGTTGCTATTTATACTAATCTAGCAATTACAATAATTACAAAATAAACCATAGACTAATATTTTTATTGCTTTTGTTCTTCAAGTCTTCAACTTCAATAAATATTGGAAATCTTCAATTTCTTCTTAGGTAAAATACCCAACAATACTCCCCCTAAATTATAGATTTCTGAAGTGCAATGAAGCTTGATCCTTGTTTTTGTTGAATAGTTATTCAAAGCCAAGAACTTTGTTATTGATGTGGAAGCGAGATCTTCAAAACTTTAGAACAACCAATTTTTGTTTTTGTTTTGTTGTTATAGCTTGCTTTTATTAGCTTTAAGCTAAAACCCTAATCCATATTTTTTTTGATGTTGACGGCCCAAACAAGTAAATCCAAGTCCACCTTTTCTTTTTTGATGTTGGCGGCCCAAAAAATTAAATCCGAGTCCACCTTTTCTTTTTGTTTTAGTGATCGAGCCCAAGTAACAAACCCAATGGTGTTCACGAGCCCATTTGCAACCCTAGGTTGCAAACCCTAATTCGGCATCCCTAATGTGGCCGCAAAGGCCACTTTGGTTCGGCAGCCTCTTTGGTTCGGCAACCCTAATTAGGGCATCCCTAATTCGACAGCCTCTTTGGTTCGGCAGCCGCATATTGCAGCCTACAAACTTTAATTTCTTGCATTGTGTGCATCGGATCTTGTATTGTTGAATGCATTGTTGATGAAATTGTTTTCTTCAGATCTTCAATAAGTTTAGCAATCTAACCATGAAATCTCATCAAAATCAATATGAATCAATCAACTCCGGCTCTGATACCAATTGTGTGTTCCCGTTATGAACGGGAACGATGAGCTTGGATCTTAGGATTCAAATTGATAATAACAAAACTTGATGATTTGATGCTAAAATATAATAATGATTAACACAAAAAGTGTTTAATGCTTGATGTTTATTGCTTTGATGTTAAAATCATCATACATGTAGGATGATGATATAATGATATTGTTGATGGAATTAATTCCCACCCTTGGTGGAGAATTATTCACCTGTACATGGATGATATATGTTGCTATTTATACTAATCTAGCAATTACAATAATTACAAAATAAACCCTAGACTAATATTTTTGTTGCTTTTGTTCTTCAAGTCTTCAACTTCAATAAATATTGGAAATCTTCAATTTCTTCTTAGGTAGAATACCCAACAAACTGTATATTTCGTTTTTTATTAAAGGTTAAAGTACAAAATTCACAAAATAAAAAATATATTAAAAATAGGATGGTGTAAAACGTAAATTATGTTATGTATAGTACGGTGAATGAAGATTGGGTTAGAAAACACTATTTATACTATTGTTAATAAGTAATAAAAAACAAATTTTTTTAAGTATACTGTTATATTAAGAAAATAAGTGCATTCACAGTATAATTCCTAAAAAATATTAGTGTGTTTTTTATATTATATGGTATGAGTTTAAGTGATTGTGAGTGAATGGGAGAGAAAATATTATTATTGATTGGTTATATTTGAAAAATTACTTCCAATCCCTATAAATTTTTTAATATTTGTAAAGTGGTTGTTAGTGGGGGAGGAGAAAAATTAATGATAAGAGTATAACAATTATTATTTAATTGAAAAAGAGAAAGAAAAAATAGTGATTTTAGTGTAATTATATATATAAATATAAGATTCACTATTAATGCTCTAATAATAGTTTATTATGAGGTATTTTTTTGCATTTTTAGCGTAAAATGAAGAGTATTTATATATTACTAATTAGCAACTTTTCTATGCTTATTGGGTTGTACAATATGATTGATAGGTTGTACTCAACCTTATCTTTTTTTTTAATTCTTAACTTATTTCTTATCTTAATCATCTACTTTTATATCTTTATAATTTGGCTCCAATATTATTTTTACTTTTAACTATTATCTCTTATACTATCCATCTTTTATAGGTTTTTGTTTTACGTTTCGGTTTAAATTTTGCGAGTTAACACATCACAGCGTGCGTGTGTGGTTCAACGTTTTTACCCTTATATTTTTCTCGTTGCAACGCGTTGGTTCTAAATCGACTTACTTATTATTTTATATGTTTTACGATCCACCTACGTTGTTTAACATTTTTACACCTACTTTTTGTTTATTTTTATTTTTTATTTTTTACTACGAGCTTTTTGAATGTTAGTGGTTATTAACGGTGGTGTGTTATTGTGACTACTTGACACGGTTTTACGCCCCCGCTACTGCCGGATATTTTAGTGTAATTTGAGATTGCGTATGACATTCAAATAAGAGTGCACGCTTGTTTGAATGTCGTTTGAATGTCATCGGGCCTAACGAAGGATCCAAGGGGGCAGCACCCCCGAGAGAAGCGGGGTCCAAGGGGCGGCAGCCCCTGGCGGGGTCCAAGGGGCAGAGCCCCTGGCTGGGGTCGAGCTGGAAATTTTATTTTTAGACAAAAGTCCTTCATCGAAAATGCATTAGAAATTTAATTTCGGGCCAAATATGCATTCGTGGAACTTGAGGGACTAAAGGTGTAATTTACCCCAAGAAGCAGTTTTCTTAAAAACTAAAAATACGCTCCTGCGTATTCGGTTTCTTGATCCCCTAAAAAGAAATTCGATTTCTTTATCTTCTCAAAATTGCTCAGTCAAAAATCCATACGAAAATCTCGAATCAATCTGATTTTATCCAATCAAACGTTGGTAGACACTCCAATTGTTTGATCTGAAAGTGATAACACGACTTCAGATTTATCCAATAATTTTCGAAAATTCCCCAACAAAGATCAAACAATTTCATGACGATGGCTGGTGAATTGGTGAGTGATATGACATCAAAGTTCGTGAATTTGGCGAAATTTGAAGAAACGGATTTTCGGCGTTGGCAAAAGAAGATGCAGTTTTTGTTGACAACTTTGAAAGTGGTGTATGTGTTGACAACCCCGGTGCCAGAGGAAGTGGTAGATGAAACTATTGAACAAACAAAGAAAAGGAACAAATTCTGGAACAATGATTTTATTTGCCGTGGCACAATTCTGAATGGTATGTCTGACACTTTATTTGATATTTATCAAAATGTTGAATCCGCAAAAGAACTGTGGGTACGCTTCAAGCCAAGTATATGGCTGAAGATTCCTCAAGAAAAAGTTTCTTGGTAAGTGATTTCATGAATTATAAAATGGTGGATAGGTGTTCTGTGATGGAACAATACAATGAGTGTTTGGGAATACTTAGTAGGTTTGAACAACATGGGCTAAAAATGGATGAATCCATTGCCACTGCATCCATCATAGATAAACTCCTACCTTCTTGGAAGGAATTTAAACATAGTTTGAAACATAATAAGGGTGAATACAACCTTGTTGAATTGGGAAGTACTATTAGTATTGAGGAAGGTTGTAGAAGAATGGAAAATGTTTGGGTGAAGGAGAAGGATAAAGATATCGGTGGGTCCTCGGTTAATGTTGTGGAGGAAATTGGTCTAAGTTCCAAACAGGGTAACAACACAAACAATAAGAAACGGAAATTCCAGGGCGGTGGTAACAAAAAGGGTTTTGTGAAAAAGGGAAAACAATCCAAAAATAGTGGATGTTGGAAGTGCGGGAAACTGGGGCACTTCAAACGTGATTGTCGTGTTGGAAAGGGCAAGAACAAATCTGGAACTAGTGGTGGATCCAAAGCAAGCAGGTCAGATTTTAACTTTTGAAAATAATTCGGAGTTAAATTATGTTTCTTTAATTTCTGAAGCATGTTATGTGCAGGATGATTACATTGCTTGGTGGTTTGATTCTGGAGTGACGAGTCATGTTTGTAAGGACCGAAGATGGTTCAAGGAACTTACAACAATTGATGACGGACGTGTATTAAAAATGGGGAATGTCGCAACAAAACCGATCCAAGGAATAGGACTAGTCGAGCTTACTTTTACTTTTGGAAAAACTATTTGCTTATGTAATGTATTGTTTGTGCCTGGTATTCAGAAAAACTTGTTATCCGGTATAGTATTAAATAATTGCACGTACAAACAAGTGTTGGAATCCGACAAGTATATCTTGTCAAAACATGGTTCTTTTATTGGATTTTGTTATCTATGTAATGGTATGATTATGTTAAATTTGGATGTGCCTTTTAGTGATAATTTTGTTTGCATGATTGATTCTACATCTAGTGTAAATTTGTCTAAATCTGAATTATGGCATGCTAGATTAGGACATGTACATTATAAACGACTTAAGGAAATGTCTCAAATGAGCTTAATTTTGGCTGTTAACTTAAGAAATGAAAAATGCCATATTTGAAAGTTTTATAAAATAACTAAAAAACCATTCATGCAACATGTCACTAGGGAAAGTAAACTGTTAGAATTAATACATAGCGATCTATGTGATTTTCATGGCACACCATCACTAGGTAACAAAAAGTATGTTGTAATATTTATAGATGATGCTACTAGATTTTGTTATGTTCACTTGTTACATACAAAACATGAAGCTTTGGAAAAGTTAAAATCTATAAACAAGAAGTAGAGCTTCATCGAAGTAAGTTGATCAAAACTCTGCATGCGGATAGAGGTGGTGAGTATTTTGATCCGGAATATTTCCAATCAACTTGAATAATACACCTTACCACGGCTCCTTATACATCGGAACAAAATGGTGTGGCAGAAAGAAAGAATAGGACTCTAAAGGAGATGGTTAATACCATGTTGTCCCATTCGGGCCTAAATAATGGGTTTTGGGGTGAGACTATAGGGTTCCTAATAAAAGGAACAAGACTACCCCTTTTGAGCTTTGGTATAAAAAACCACCTGAGTTACTAAAACTGAGAGTTTAGGGTTATAGAGTTGTGGTAAGGCTCAATGATCCTAACATAAGGAACTTAGGGGAAAGAGGTATAGAATGCATTTTCATTGGGTATGTTGAGCATTCGTTCGCTCACAGGTTTTATGTAATAGAACCGAATGACTATGTGTCTGTGCATACGGTTATCAAGGCAAGAAGTGGGAATGCAGAATATGATGAAGAAAGATTCACATCTATACCTAGGCCAAAGGATATGAATCCTAATTTAAAGATTTCGGGTGAAAATGAAAATGTACCTTCAACTTGCACTGAACTAAGAAGAAGTACAAGAGAAAGAAAGGCCAAGTCTTATGGTAATGATTTTCAACTTTACTTAGTTGAGGGATCTAGGAATGAAATTAATTTTCAATATCAATATTGTTTCAATGTTGATGAGGATCCAAAGTGTAACACCCTCACATTCATAATAATAATATAATAAGGAGGGTGCTACTAGTTGGGTTATTATAACCACTCAGAGACTACAAATGCAGCGGAAATTTTATATATATTAAAATCTGTTTACATCGGTAACAATATTTACAAGACTTTAACCGACATTTCAAAACTTTGTTAAACTTTAAATACATCATTCCCAAAACCCAACATTCGTGGCCAGTATCATTCACCATAACCGGAAGCTAACTCTGTGGGGGACCATCACGAGCACCTCTATTACTACCTGGCATGCATAAGAAAACAAACACAAAATCAGATAAACTGGTGAGTTCTAACATACACCACATTTCAATAACAACAACTTATCAGCTGTTACCACACCGAATGATTCACACACACATTCATTAGTCCATTTATTTATTCCAGTATTGATATGCATATCGAATACCCACAAGGTATTTATGACATCTTTTTATCAATTTTAATTTGGTGGGTCAAACCTCCATCTCGCGCGTTGACGGGTCAAACCTCCGTCTATAGTTTGGTGGGTCAAACCTCCACCTCGCGCGTTAACAGGTCAACCTCCGTCTATAGTTTGGTGGGTCAAACCTCCACCTCGCGCGTTGACGGGTCAAACCTCCGTCTATAATTTGATGGGTCAAACCTCCACCTCGCGCGTTGACGGGTCAAACCTTTGTCTATAATTGGCGTTGACGGGTCAAACCTCCGTCTATAATTTGGTGGGTCAAACCTCCACCTCGCCATTTACCACCTTTACCATTTTCAACTCATTTTCACATCATTATTTATTTATATGCATGCCAGTGCCCGATTTTGTCAAACAACATTTGTCAAACAATATTAACACATAAAAAGGGCAACTAGAACTCACCTTAATGTTCTCAGCAAGTGATTATCAATCCAAATACACTAGGGCAGCTAGAACTTCTTCTTCTCAAGGCAAATCTAAAACAACAACCCTAACTTAGTCAAATCACCCCTAGCTGACCACTACATACGACTAAGGCCATGCGACTGGATTCATTCGTACGACTGAACATGCGACTGAGCTTAGTCGTACGAATGGACTATACGACAGAGGTGCGAATGAGCTATAACAGGGTTTATGTGAATGACCTCCATTCGTGCGATTGGTTTATGCGACTGAACTTCGGTCGTACGATTGAACAATGCGATTGACTCAGTCGCACGAATGGGTCATACGACTGGGCTCATTCGCCTGAAACGGATCAGCAGCTGTGTTCTTACCATATTTGATCCAAAAACTCAAGTTTTTAACCGTTCAGATTATGCCATATTCACAACAGAACATATACACCTCATTTACAACCGTTTCGGGTCTTTATTTCATCAATCTTCACAAAAACTAAGACCCGAACCTTCACTTTTCAGTTTAACAGAAAAATTGAACAGAAACCCAGATTTATAATATGTTTTTGGATCAATTTCAACCACATACACAGCTTAACATATTCAAGAATCGATCCGTAACAAGCAAAACTTACCAAAACGGAGCTAATTTACTCAATCTAGCAAGAACAGGGGTGTTGGGGTTCGACAGGAGCAAGGGGGTGAAAGTACAGCAGATAATGTCTGCTGTTAACACTCTTAACCGCCCTATTTATCCTACATGAAAATTTTTAGCCGACATACTCAATCGCACGATTGGACCATTCGCACGGCTCAATCGTACGATTGAGCCCATATGCCCGTCATTCGTGCGATTGGGCCTCATTCGCACGTACGGCATGCGACTGAGGTTCATTCGCATGCATGTTTGTGCGACTGAACACTATTCCTAATAAATAAATAATTATCAAACTTTTTGGATGTTACACAAAGACATATAGTGAAGCAATGGCTTCAAGGGATGTTGTTTTTTGGAAAGAAGCCATTCAAGATGAAATTGATTCTATCTTGCAAAATAATACATGGAAATTGGCAGATTTACCCCCTGGTTGTAAACCTTTAGGAAGTAAATGGATCTTCAAGAGGAAGATGAAGGTGGATGGTACTATTGATAAGTTCAAAGCCAGATTGGTAATCCAAGGCTTTAGACAAAAGGAGGGTATTGACTTCTTTGATACACATGCTCCTGTGGCAAGGATATCAACCATTAGATTATTATTAGCACTTGCTGCTATACATAATCTTGTAATTCACCAAATGGATGTGAAGACTGCATTTTTAAATGGTGAATTAGATGAAGAGATTTACATGAAAGAACCAGAAGGGTTTGTTATACCTGGAAATGAAAACAAGGCGTGTAAATTAATTAAATCTCTTTATGGTTTGAAACAAGCACCTAAACAGTGGCATCAAAAGTTGATGAGGTTGTATTGTCTAATGGTTTTGTTTTAAACCAAGCAGATAAGTGTGTTTATAGCAAGTTTGATGCTTCTGGAAACGGAGTCATGATCTATTTGTATGTAGATGATATGTTGATCTTTAGCACTAACCAAGATCAAGTTGATAAAAAAAAGAATTTTTATCATCTAAATTTGCTATGAAGGATATGGGGGAGCCTGAGGTGATCTTAGGTATTAAGATCAAATGTGAGAACAAGGGCATTTCAATCTCTCAATCACACTACATTAAGAAGATCTTGGAAAAGTTTAATTTCAAGGATCGTTCTCCAGTAAGTACTCCTATTGATCCTAGTTTTAAATTATTACCTAATAATGGTATTGCGGTATCTCCACTTGAGTATTCAAGAGCAATTGGATCACTTATATATGCTATGATCAGTACCAGACCAGATATAGCATATGCTGTTGGAAAGCTTAGTAGATTTACTAGCAAACCTAGTACTCATCACTGGCAAGCATTAGGTAGAGTATTTAAGTACTTGAAAGGAACCATTGATTATGGTTTGACCTGCATTGGATTTCCTTCAGTGATTGAAGGATATTCAGATGCAAGTTGGATAACCAATATGGAAGACCATTCTTCCATAAGTGGTTGGGTATTCCTTCTTGGGGGAGGTGCTATTTCTTGGGTTTCAAAGAAACAGACTTACATAACTAACTCAACTATGGAATCTGAATTTATAGCCTTAGATGCAGCTGTAAGGAAGCTGAGTGGTTAAGAAACCTGATTTATGAGATTCCATTGTTGCCAAAACCGATCTCTCCCATTTCTATCAGGTGTGATAGTGAAGCTACACTGGCTACGACATATAGCCAGGTGTATAATGGCAAGTCAAGACACTTAGATGTGAGACACAACATGGTTCGTGAGCTCATCATGCATGGTGTGATTTCAGTTGAGTATGTGAGAACTCAACAGAACTTAGCTAATCATTTCACCAAAGGGTTAAGTAGAGATCTCATGAGAGGATCAGCTGTGGGATTGGGGTTAAAGTCCATCTGAAAACTCTCTGGTTAAAATACCCAATTCCCACCTAATATGACATTAGGTGTTGAATTTGTTGGTACACATGTCCTCAGTTCTAGTCTAGTGAGCTTAAATGTAATAGAACTTCTTCTTGTAACACATATGTAATGTTTAATCAAGCTAATGAGAATCTCTTCTATATATGGTTGTTGGTTATTTAATGTTACATCTACTTATATTATTAGTTGTTACACACATATATGACAATGTTATATAGGTTTACAGTTGTTAGACATAGTTCTAAACCATTAAAGGTTCATGAATATGTTTAACTAAGTTATCTGATTCAGTCGCACGACTGGACCATGCGAATGGGCCAGTCACACAATTGAAGCAGGAGATTGAGTAAATCGTACGATTGAGTCATAAGACTGACTCAGTCGTCCGAATGAATCAATCGTATGACTCAGTCGCATGACTGAGCCAGTCGCCTGGCTCAGTCGTACGACTGATAGCTGTAACCTATAAATACCACTTAATTCGTGGAAAAACGTAACACTTCGAATACTTGAAACCCTAGTCGACCCAGAACGTCCAGATCGTCCATTCCAACTTCATAGAACGTCTGAGATCATTCCTATTCCATTCTTAACGTTTTCTAATTGTTAGGATTGATCTTGATTTCGTTCTCCCTGATTGGATTGCCAATCAAATAGGATTCCGCACTATTTGATCCGGTATAACGAAGAATAAGTTAGTACTCCGTACGTACACGGTCCTAACAAGTGGTATCAGAGCCGGTTACTGCTAGAATGATCTAACAATCATTCTAGCAACCCGAGCTCTTGATTTCTGGATCAAAGTTCAGATCTTGACGTTAAACCCACTTCGTGTTCATCTTGTTTTGCTCAAATCTCATTGCGCGTGATGTTTATTTATTAAAAGCGGAATCGGAATCTTCTTCAGATCATGAAAACGAATCCGGTGGTACAATTATTGTGTTGTGTCTCGTCCAAATCATCGGATTAGGGTTTTTCAGCCTTGTGGCGGCTGCAGATCTGATTTTCTACGTTCAGACCTGTTCATGCGATTGGGCCATGTGACTGGGCCTCAATCGCACGACTGAACCACTCGTATGTCCATTCGTACGAATGAACCTTCAGTCGCACGACTGACCCTTTCGTGTACTTCAGTCGCCCGACTGACCCATTCGTTTTATCCATTCGTACTACTGAACCATTCGGAGTGTCCATTCGCACGAATCACCCATTCGCACATATGTCTTCATTCGTCTGTTTCAGTCGCACGAATGAGCTGTGTACCAGACCAAAAAAAAAATTCCTGGAGCTCTTGATTTCTGGATCAAAGTTCAGATCTTGACAGCTTCTTGCACAAATTTTTCCCTAAACCATTTTTATCAGTCAGGAAGCCTTCTGAAAAATTTTGGTAAAATAAAATTTTTTTGGGAAAATTATCGGGTCATTTTCGGATCATTTTCGGGTCAATAGTGAAGATTTTCCTGGAGAGTCTATGCAAGAGTTGAGGATGAGCAAAGCACATTCACCCTGAGTTTCTTATGTCAAACAAGTTCGATAGATACCCCATTATTCGTTGGACTTCCAGAATCGGTGAATGTTGTTACAACACGAAAGAGATAAGAGAAGATGTCAGCTGTCGGTGCTGATTTTGTGGGGTAGTCAGGAGCATCTGACTATTTATGAGCCAATCAAGTTATATTTATCCGCACAGAGAGGATTCTCAATCTTAGGGGGAATCCGTGTATAGAGAAATTGAAGACGCAATCAGAAAGTGATGATATGAGCAGGTTTCTGATGATGAATCTTCGTGCATGCTGATTTGTTTGATATTGTCGGCTGTGGATTGGAACCTTCAACCTTTTGCCCAATACACCGTATGAAGACGTTAGGAGAGCACAACGTTTATATATGGGATATGCTGAATGTGAGGGGGAATTTCTACAGTTTTTAATGTTAAACAGGTTAGACTGTGTGAAGATTGAAGCAATGGAAAACTGGTCATGTCATTATCTGGAAAAATCAGTCATTTGGGGAATCTTACTGCTATGATGGTGTTCTGCAAAGTAAACGAAAGCTATTGTGCCTAAATTCATTTTCAGGGATATTGTGGTAACCTAACGGATCGGCAATGTTGGCTAATATGGTTGTTCGTTTGATTCTATTGGAAACCAGAGCAAAGATTGACTGAAGATTGTAAGAGGTGTTATCTACTATTCGCAAGCAACGTCCAAGGGGAATTTGTTGGAGCATATATAGTCATATATAGTGTGTCCGTCGCTTGACGAATAGTCTAGGCTTAATGTTATACACCTTGTAAACACATGAAACTGGGTCATTCGCAGGAGCATATGCGAATGAGACTCAGTCGTACGACTGAGCCATGCTAATGGACCAGTCGTGCGACTGAGAGATGCGATTGGGGCATTCGTAAGACTGAACCATAAGAATGGTCCAGTCGTACGATTGAACCATACGCATGGTCCAATCGCACGAATGGGCCCAGTCGCATCTAATATGGGCCGAGGCCTATATATACCAGTTTCAATGTGTAGAAACCTAAGGGTTTTCATAGTGTTCCTGGCGCCCAGGTGCTGCCGGATGAGAGGGGAGATCATGCTCGATCTCCCCTTGCCAAAAGTCTTGATTCTTAAGTTGTAACGAGCTTAAAATCGTTATGTTTTATCAATAAAATCATTTGATTATTGTTCGTGTTATTGTTTATCTTTTGGCTTTTATCCTTCTGTCAAGAACGTGCTCGGATGTCTACCGATCCAGTGACTTCACAGAATTCAATGTGGAAAGCTTAACATCTAGAGTTTGAAACATAACATTAAATTATCCCAAAGGTATGTGTTCAGATCTGCAAGTTAAGAGAGGTTGAAGTATATATTCTTAATAGTTCTTTTGAAAAATTGCATTTGCAGGTGCAAGAATAAGAGAGCTACCTATATGAGCATGAAGTTTAGCTGCTTTAAGAAGTTGGGACTTGACTTTGATATGCTTATGAAGGGTAGGGACACAGGCTAGTAAAAGATAATGTCAAGTTATATTTATGTATGTAAATTAATATGTATATTATCTTCTTGTATTCAATATGGATATTAAGGGTTCAATCCTTAGAGACACCCTTAAATTCGAATATTTGGAATGTGTAATATACTAATATGAAATTCAATCCTCACGATATTTCATTTATGCATTAGTTTGTTTGATTATTGTGAATAAGTTAGTTAATCTACGATTACACTAAAATGGGGGAGGTTTGTTGGATATTTTAGAGTAATCTGAGATTGCGTATGACATTCAAATAAGAGTGCACGTTTGTTTGAATGTTATCTAAGGGGGCAGCGCCCCCTTGGCGGGGGTTTGGGGGCAGCGCCCCCGAGAGAAGCAGGGTCCCAAGGGGCGGCAGCCCCTAGAGGGGTCCAAGGGGCAGAGCCCCTGGCTGGGGTCGAGCAGGAAATTTTTATTTTTAGACAAAAGCCTTCATCAAAAATGCATTAGAAATTTAATTTCGGGCCAAATATGCATTCGTGCAACTTGAGAGACTAAAGGTGTAATTTACCCCAAGAAGCAGTTTTCTTGAAAACTAAAAATACGCTCCTGCGTATTCAGTTTCTTGATCCCCTAAAAAGAAATTCGATTTCTTTATCTTCTCAAAATTGCTCAATCAAAAATCCATACGAAAATCTAGAATCAATCTGATTTTATCCAATCAAACGTTGGTAGACACTCCAATTGTTTGATCTGAAAGTGATCACACGACTTCAGATTTATCCAGGAATTTTTTAAAGAATTCTCCAACAGCTACAACGCAGGGGGCTAAGACTAGTTTATAATTATTTTTGAGATAGGAATATGTGAATGAGGCTTCAGAAAACCGTCCCAAAAAACGAAAAAAAAACAAATTCATATTTAACGCCTCAAAATATAAAACACAAAATATATCGGGTAGGGTACCGCCCAAAAACAAAAACCGCTCCTTGAACCAAGTATCAAAAGTTGTACCGCATGCAATCTCACAAGCATGTTTAGCAACAGTAGACCTTTTAACAAAAGAAGGTTGATGTTTAATGTTATTTATATTAGTTACTAAGTTAACATAGGGCTGCTAAACGGTTGTTGTTCACGGATTGATGGTTAAATTGAACCTTTTAAACCTAAAATTATTTAGCTAAACATGTTAACTGGAACACGGGTTTCAACCACAACTGACCCAAACCCATTTACACCAACGTTCTCAGAACCGGATCGGACGTCGAACCGGACGGCTTACTGGTTTGGTGGTCGGACCGGTCGGACCGGTCGGACCGGATGGACCGGATTTAACTATATTTTAATTATATTTATATATGTAATTAAATATAAGTAATTTATATATGATTTATACATATATTTTATAGTTATATATAAAACTTAACTATATTTGTATATACAAAGTACTAATTTATGGTTTAACACCCCGTTTTTACCCACTAAAATCAAAAAAAAAAAAAATCAAAATCCGGTCGGACCCGAACCGGTTGGCCGGTCCAACCGCCGACTCGGTTCGAACCGGCCGGTTCAACTCTCCAAAAACGAACCACCCTCGACCGGACCGGATAGGCCTCCGAATCCCGGTCGAACCGGTCGGACCGGCCGGTCCGATCCGGTCCTAACAACATTGATTTACACCCAACCTAAAATGTCGTGTTCTGTAAGGCCCCGTTCCCGGGCACCTCACAGTTGGTCATTCACAGCATAAAATATACATATTATAAATTAAGCAGCGGAATTATGTTTAGCAAAAACATCCATTCATTATAAAAACTGTTGCTAAGCAATACATTCTAGTTTCTAAGTCACAAAATATTTGATTAAATGAATTACAGAACAACAGTATCGTCAAAACAAAATGGATGTCAGTCTTCCCGCCAAGTAGCCACCCCTGTGTGCCATCCTCAGCAACCTGTCACCTGCCAACTGGAAATACATAAAAGTCAGCGTTGCTGAGTGAGTTCTAGTTTGTAGTTAAAATACTTTAATTTTCGTTCAAAAACCATTCCTCAATTTGTCACAAGTGATCATACATCGTACGTACACATAGGTAATACTTTCATTATCTGCATCATCGTTCAATTCGTACTTTTAAACATTCCTTTTTAATTAAACTGTGAGTCTGTTGCAACACCAAGTCGCTCACCTCTGAGCCAATCACAAAGATTGACCCATATACTGTGAGTCTGTTGTGACACCAAGTCACTCACCTCTAAGCCAATCACAAAGATTGACCCATATACTGTGAGTCTGTTGTGACACCAAGTCACTCACCTCTAAGCCAATCACAAAGATTGACCTACATTCCTGTGAGTCTGTTGTGACACCAAGTCACTCACCTCTATATCAATCTCAAGGATTGATCCTGTGTGCATCCTTCGGGGTAGCGAACCCGCATCACAGTTGAGCTAACACCTGCCAGGGGTGTGCACCTCCATTCATTTGCTTGCAAGACTTTCGTTCATTCGTTCACGTTCCATTCCTCTTTATCATTAATCTTCCACTTTATTATTGATAATAATTATTGATCATGATCATTCCACATAGAACATACAGTATTATTATTACTAAGCATAATAATAATAATAATACAAATAATATTATTAATAATATTATTCATTCTCTTAATAATATTCCTAATCATAATATTAATAATATTAAGAAAAGGGATATTATTACATTCAAACATCATCATACATTCATCATCATACGTTCATCATCATACATTCATCATCATACATTCATCATACCTTACTTAACAATATCTTAATAATATTGATAACAATAATGCACTAATAATAATATTAGTAACAATTAGGGTTAATCATACTCATCATTATATGCATGAGACATCATTATTTATTAACCCTAGTCAACCCTGGTCAAACCTCGAACTTCGGGCTTACTGGAAATTTCCTGAAAATTTCTAAGTGCTCTAGTCGTTTTAGCCCTGTTGGGCGTATAACCCTCTGGTCGTATGAGCACTATTAGTCGTATGAGTCCTGCTGGACTTTTCACTAAACACAGAATTATTCACTGGTCATACGACCTGGTCGTATGACCCCTGCTGGTCGTACCACTCTGGACTTAGAAACATATTTGGATCATACGACCACTGTTGGTCGTATGAGTCCACACTTAGGATTTTCATCATCATCATACGACCACTGTTGGTCGTATGAGTCCTGTGGGCCTCAGACTTAGAAATTTTTCACATAATCATACGACCACTGTTGGTCGTATGAGTCCTATTGGGCCTCATACTTAGAAAATATCACATATTCATACGACCACTGTTGGTCGTATGAGTCCTATTGGGCCTCATACTTAGAAAAATATTCTGGTCATACGACCACACTGTTGGTCGTATGACCACTAGTGGACTTACCAACTTTTTGCAGATTTATTCTAAGTCCCATTCTCAAACATATTGCAACCTGTTCATGTGTCTAATCCATAAACCAAGTCCCAAACATCATAATGCCTAATTCTAAACATAAACATATGATTTTAGGCATAAACTAACATAAACATAAACATACGCACATTCTAACCATACGGGTATCAAACCCAAGTTTTATAAAAACATGTTTACATGCATTTCCAGCCCCAAAACATTTAAAAACCAGTAAAATGGGGTCTAGAACTCACCTTAGTCGTCTTCTTCGAATTTGCACTCTGCACCCGAACCTCCTCAACTTGTTCTAACACCTAGAACACACACACCACATCACCCGAACACACAAGACACACTTATAAGCACACATAGGGTTCTAGAATTATCTAAAGCTTCAAAAACTAGAGAATTCTTACCAAAAGCTTCGAATTTCTCGGATCTTTCTTCAAAAATCTCGATGGTATTCTGCCCTGCTGTTTTCTCTCTCTAAACCCGATTGAAAAATGTTGTGCAGATGGTAATGGGCGGCCATGCCACCTTTTTACCAACTTTATAAGATCTTTTTATCATTTTGCACTTTTGGTCCTCCAACTTGGGGTTGACTTCCCTTTTTCTTCTTTTTCTTTCTTTCTCTTTATTCCTTTATTTCTTGATAATAAAAATACGGGTGTTACAAGTCCACCCCCTTATATAGGTTTCGTCCCCGAAACCTGTTATTCCTCAAACAGATGTGGGTAGTGTTGTCTCATCTCTTCTTCAGTCTCCCACGTAGACTCGGATCCCTTCCTGTGCTTCCACTGTACACGCACAAGAGGAACCACTTTATTCCTCAACCTCTTTTCTTTACGATCAATGATTGCCACTGGTTGCTCCACGTAGTTGAGCCGTTCGTCTACTTCAATATCCTCCAGTGGTACAACCATGTCTTCATCAGCTAAGCACTTCCTCAGATGAGATACATGGAATGTGGGATGAATTCCACTTAACTCATCTGGCAATTCAAGTCGATAGGCCACCTCTCCTACCCGTGCGACAATCCGGAAAGGTCCTGTATCTCGGGCTTAGCTTACCTCGTTTCCTGAATCTAATGATTCCTTTCCAAGGTGAGACCTTCAACATAACTCGGTCACCAACCTTGAACTCTATCGGCCTCCGCCTCTTGTCAGCATACGACTTTTGCCTATCTTTTGCCGCCTTCATGAAGGCTTTGATCTTTTCTAATTTCTCAGTCGTTGCTTCAATCACCTCAACACCTCCCAGTTCTTTCTGCCCAATGTCTCCCCAACATACGGGCGTCCTACACCTCCTCCCGTATAGCATCTCGTAAGGTGGCATGCCAATGCTGGCGTGATAACTATTGTTGTACGAGAATTCTGCTAACGGCAAGTGGTTGTCCCAACTTCCTCCAAAGTCAATCACGCACGCCCGAAGCATATCTTCGAGTGTTTGGATCGTCCTCTCAGACTGACCGTCTGTCTGAGGGTGATATGCTGTACTAATGTGTAGCCTCGTCCCCATCGCATCATGAAATCTCTTCCAAAACTTGGAGGTAAACCGGGTGTCGCGATCAGATACAATAGACACCGGCACCCCATGACGAGCTACGATTTCTTTAATGAATAGATCCGCCAATCTTTCAGATGAATACGTCTCGCGGATCGGTAGGAAGTGGGCACTCTTTGTCAATCGATCAACTATCACCCATATAGCATCATACCCTTTCGGGGTACGCGGTAACTTCGTGATGAAGTCCATGGTGATGTGTTCCCACTTCCATTCGGGTATATCCAACGGTTGGATCTTCCCGTAGGGCTTCTGGTGTTCCGCCTTCACTTGTAAGCAAGTCAAGCACTTACTTACGTACTCCACTACGTCGCGTTTCATGCCCGGCCACCAGTAGTCTTTCTTCATATCGTGGTACATTTTGGTAGCACCGGGGTGAATGGAGTATCGTGTCTTGTGGGCCTCATCCATAATTCTACTACGTAGATCCCCGTATCGAGGAATCCACATTCGCTCAAATCGGGTCTTAACACCTAGAGTGTTCTCACCCAATTCCGTCACTAGACCTCTCATCCTTTCGGAGTTAAGACGATCTTCTTTCAAAGCCTCATCTTGAAACTCCTTAACCTGTGTCATCACGTCGGAGGTCATGATCAATTGATAAGCCTTCACCCGGATCGGCCCAGGCCTTTCTTTTCGGCTAAGGGCATCAGCCACCACATTGGCTTTGCCCGGGTGGTAATGGATCTCACAATCATAATCTTTTATCAGTTCCAACCACCGCCTCTGCCTCATGTTGAGATCCTTCTGCTCGAAGAAATACTTCAAACTTTTGTGGTCTGTGAAGATAGTGCACTTCGTCCCGTATAGATAGTGCCGCCATATCTTCAATGCAAAAACCACCGCAGCTAGTTCTAGATCGTGTGTGGGATAGTTGACTTCATGGGTTTTCAGTTGTCGAGATGCATAGGCTATTACTCTTCCACGTTGCATCAACACGCAACCTAGCCCAAAATAAGATGCATCTGAATAGACCACTAAGTCTTCATTCCCCTCGGGCAAAGTCAAAACAGGAGCTTGCGTTAGTCTCGTCTTTAATTCCTCAAAAGCCGTCTCCTGCTCTCGACCCCACACGAACTTTACGTCCTTACGAGTCAATTTTGTCAAAGGTGAGGCTATCTTGGAGAAGTCTTGAATAAATCTTCTGTAATAGCCCGCCAATCCCAAGAAGCTACGAATCTCGGATGGCGTCTTTGGTGATTTCCATTGCATCACAGCCTCAACCTTTGCTGGGTCCACCATTATTCCTTCTGCATTTACCATGTGACCCAGAAATTGTACCTCGCGTAACCAGAAGGCACACTTGGAGAACTTAGCATACAGTTTCTCCCTTCTTAAAGTCTCCAACACTTCCCGAATGTGACCGGCATGCTCTTCTTCACTCCTCGAATAAATCAGGATATCATCGATGAACACAATCACTGATTTATCTAACATTGGCCGACACACTCGGTTCATCAAGTCCATAAAAGCAGCTGGCGCGTTGGTTAGACCAAATGACATGACGAGAAACTCATAATGTCCATAACGCGTACGGAAAGCTGTTTTAGGTATGTCCTGCTCCTTCACCTTCAATTGATGGTAGCCAGATCGAAGATCTATCCTCGAGAACCAACTGGCACCCTGGAGCTGGTCAAACAAGTCATCGATCCTTGGTAAGGGGTATCTGTTCTTCACCGTCAGCTTATTCAGCTCGCGGTAGTCGATGCACATCCGCATACTACCATCCTTCTTCTTTACGAACAGAACCGGAGCACCCCAAGGTGAGATACTCGGTCGGATAAACCCCTTATCCAGCAGCTCCTGCAACTGATCCATCAATTCTTTCATCTCCGTCGGAGCCAAGCGATACGGTGCTTTCGCGACAGGTTGGGCACCCGGTATCAGGTCGATCTGGAACTCGATCTCTCGGTCTGGTGGCAAACCCGATAAGTCCTCGGGAAACACATCCGGAAAGTCACACACCACTGGTACATCACATAGCTGTGGTGTTGGCGTCTCTACGTTCTTTACATAACATAAGTAGGCGCTACATCCGCGCCTCATACACTTTCCCGCCACCGCCATCGAGATCACCTTCGGAATCGTCGTAACTCGATCGCCATAAATCGTCACCGGACTTCCGTCGGTCGCCGTCAGTCTAATCATCTTCTTTCGGCACACGATATTCGCTTCGTAGGTTGCTAACCAGTCCATCCCTAACACTACATCAAATCCTCCTAGAGGCATCACATGTAACCTGGCAGCAAACCTATGGCCCTCTAATTCTATGGTACAGCCCTCTATCACATCCGTAACCCTAGTGGATTTTCCAATAGCGGTTTCTACATCAAAGGACTTATCAATGCATTTACTCCTAACAGGCAGTTTAGCACAGAAAGTAACAGAAATGAAACTCCTACTAGCACCAGAATCAAATAACACAGAAGCAAGAGTTTGATTTACTAGGAACGTACCTGATACAACATCGGGGTCCGTCCTAGCCTCCTCTCTGGTCATGGTGAAAGCTCTGGCGCTCGCCCTCTGCCCTTCAGTTCCGGCCGTCTTCTTTCCCCCGGAACTCTCAGCCCTTGGCTTCCTGCAATCCCTGCTCATATGGCCCGCCTCGCCGCAGTTATAACACCTCAGATCCTTACAATCCTTCAGCATATGACCGGCTTCCCGCACTTGAAACACACGTTGAGCCCCGATTTGCACTCACCCGTATGCTCCTTCCCGCACTTGCCACACCTTTTGGGCCTCGAGCTTGATGACCCCACCCTTCGGTCATCCACTTTCATCCTTTTATTGTTCGGAGTAAAACCGCCACGCCCGAACCGTTTCCCATTCCAGTTTCGGTCACCACCACCAGTCTTCTTCACCTCCGCATCCGCTACCTCTCTCTCATCGTAGAGCCTCCCAGCCAAATCTACTGCCGACCTAAAAGTGCTTGGTCGTGCAGCAATCAAATGCCTACGAATATCGGCTGGCAGTCCCTGAATATACCGGTTAATCTTGCGAGATACCGGTGTCACTTGGTCTGGCACCAGCCTTGCCATTTCATTGAACTTGGCAGTGTATTGCTGGTGGTTCATGGTTCCCGCCTCGAGTTGCAGAAACTCCCTCTCAATCTTATCCAGTTCCCTGTGAGGACAGAATTCCTCAATCACCAACTTCTTCAACTCGGGCCACTTCATCTTACTTATGGCCCTGCTTCCCTCAGCTTGGACAATATTGTCCCACCAACATAGTGCTGAGTCGGTAAAAGAGTGGGTGGCAAATTTACCTTCTGATCTTCCCGGCACTCACTGATCTCGAGTACCGCTTCCATTTCCCTTACCCAACGATGGGCAGCAGCAGCATTGCCATTTCCATCAAAAGTCGGGGGCCTGCACCTCTGGAATGCCCCGTAATTGCATCCCTTGGTCGTCACCCCAGCTACATCATCTTCCTCTTCATCAGACACTACTATCTCAGGGTCCGGTCGTCCCTCTCCTCCCTTGCTCTCCTTCTCAGTTGACCCTCTCCTGTCCTCCTTCTCCTTTCTCTCTTCATTCCTCACAGCACGAATAACATCAGTCACCACAGATGGCATGACTGCCTGCAGGACTTGGTGTACCTCATCAGCAATCGCCTCCCTAGCTGAGGCATTCAGGCTCGCATTCTCGGTTTCTTCATTCCGGTTAGGAACCTCAGGGTTCACAGGAGTCGTCTTAGGAGCTTTAGTGCTGTTCCTAGTCGTACGCGGACGACCTCTACCTCTAGCAGCCTTAGAAGGTTTCTTCCCAGCCATTCTCCTATGCACTATAAGATTCAAACACTAAAACAGTCATTCAAGGAACAGCTTAGTTTATGTCAAGTATAGTAAGTCCCTAATTACAGTGGCCAGTTGTGATTAGCCACTTACTTTACTCTTCACACCCCAAGCATTTTCCTATCCTGACTACATCAGTATCTAAATCTACTAAGAACACATAAATCACATATAGCACACGCACATAAGTCTGGTAAATTTTTAAGAAAACAATACCTGATGGCACATGGCTACTCGGGCTGACATCCTTCTTTCCGTCCCATTTTCAGTTTAAGTTAAGGTTTATTTTGAAAAATTTTACCCAATTCACTTAAACTTTAGCTCTGATACCAACTTGTAAGGCCCCGTTCCCGGGCACCTCACAGTTGGTCATTCACAGCATAAAATATACATATTATAAATTAAGCAGCGGAATTATGTTTAGCAAAAACATCCATTCATTATAAAAACTGTTGCTAAGCAATACATTCTAGTTTCTAAGTCACAAAATATTTGATTAAATGAATTACAGAACAACAGTATCGTCAAAACAAAATGGATGTCAGTCTTCCCGCCAAGTAGCCACCCCTGTGTGCCATCCTCAGCAACCTGTCACCTGCCAACTGGAAAATACATAAAAGTCAGCGTTGCTGAGTGAGTTCTAGTTTGTAGTTAAAATACTTTAATTTTCGTTCAAAAACCATTCCTCAATTTGTCACAAGTGATCATACATCGTACGTACACATAGGTAATACTTTCATTATCTGCATCATCGTTCAATTCGTACTTTTAAACATTCCTTTTTAATTAAACTGTGAGTCTGTTGCAACACCAAGTCGCTCACCTCTGAGCCAATCACAAAGATTGACCCATATACTGTGAGTCTGTTGTGACACCAAGTCACTCACCTCTAAGCCAATCACAAAGATTGACCCATATACTGTGAGTCTGTTGTGACACCAAGTCACTCACCTCTAAGCCAATCACAAAGATTGACCTACATTCCTGTGAGTCTGTTGTGACACCAAGTCACTCACCTCTATATCAATCTCAAGGATTGATCCTGTGTGCATCCTTCGGGGTAGCGAACCCGCATCACAGTTGAGCTAACACCTGCCAGGGGTGTGCACCTCCATTCATTTGCTTGCAAGACTTTCGTTCATTCGTTCACGTTCCATTCCTCTTTATCATTAATCTTCCACTTTATTATTGATAATAATTATTGATCATGATCATTCCACATAGAACATACAGTATTATTATTACTAAGCATAATAATAATAATAATACAAATAATATTATTAATAATATTATTCATTCTCTTAATAATATTCCTAATCATAATATTAATAATATTAAGAAAAGGGATATTATTACATTCAAACATCATCATACATTCATCATCACGTTCATCATCATACATTCATCATCATACATTCATCATACCTTACTTAACAATATCTTAATAATATTGATAACAATAATGCACTAATAATAATATTAGTAACAATTAGGGTTAATCATACTCATCATTATATGCATGAGACATCATTATTTATTAACCCTAGTCAACCCTGGTCAAACCTCGAACTTCGGGCTTACTGGAAATTTCCTGAAAATTTCTAAGTGCTCTAGTCGTTTTAGCCCTGTTGGGCGTATAACCCTCTGGTCGTATGAGCACTATTAGTCGTATGAGTCCTGCTGGACTTTTCACTAAACACAGAATTATTCACTGGTCATACGACCTGGTCGTATGACCCCTGCTGGTCGTACCACTCTGGACTTAGAAACATATTTGGATCATACGACCACTGTTGGTCGTATGAGTCCACACTTAGGATTTTCATCATCATCATACGACCACTGTTGGTCGTATGAGTCCTGTGGGCCTCAGACTTAGAAATTTTTCACATAATCATACGACCACTGTTGGTCGTATGAGTCCTATTGGGCCTCATACTTAGAAAATATCACATATTCATACGACCACTGTTGGTCGTATGAGTCCTATTGGGCCTCATACTTAGAAAAATATTCTGGTCATACGACCACACTGTTGGTCGTATGACCACTAGTGGACTTACCAACTTTTTGCAGATTTATTCTAAGTCCCATTCTCAAACATATTGCAACCTGTTCATGTGTCTAATCCATAAACCAAGTCCCAAACATCATAATGCCTAATTCTAAACATAAACATATGATTTTAGGCATAAACTAACATAAACATAAACATACGCACATTCTAACCATACGGGTATCAAACCCAAGTTTTATAAAAACATGTTTACATGCATTTCCAGCCCCAAAACATTTAAAAACCAGTAAAATGGGGTCTAGAACTCACCTTAGTCGTCTTCTTCGAATTTGCACTCTGCACCCGAACCTCCTCAACTTGTTCTAACACCTAGAACACACACACCACATCACCCGAACACACAAGACACACTTATAAGCACACATAGGGTTCTAGAATTATCTAAAGCTTCAAAAACTAGAGAATTCTTACCAAAAGCTTCGAATTTCTCGGATCTTTCTTCAAAAATCTCGATGGTATTCTGCCCCTGCTGTTTTCTCTCTCTAAAACCCGATTGAAAAATGTTGTGCAGATGGTAATGGGCGGCCATGCCACCTTTTTACCAACTTTATAAGATCTTTTTATCATTTTGCACTTTTGGTCCTCCAACTTGGGGTTGACTTCCCTTTTTCTTCTTTTTCTTTCTTTCTCTTTATTCCTTTATTTCTTGATAATAAAAATACGGGTGTTACATGTTCAATACACATCTTGTTAGAACTTCACACCTTTAGTTAACCTATAGTAACTAAGACGAGAGTATTAAATATATAATGCATAGCCTAATTGGTTGGCGTGAGATACTTAAAACTAGGGGTGTTCATCGGATTGGATAACGGATTATTCGGATTATTCGGATTTGAAAATTTCAGGACCCTATCCGAAATCCGATCCGAATAAAGATTTTTCTATATTCGGATTTGAAAATTTCAATTCGGATCGGATTAGGATATATCCGAACAATCCGAATTTATCCGAATGATCCGAATAAACCAAATAAATTTTTTTTTCTTTTTTTACTATATATTTATTTTTTTGCTAATTTTTTATTCTTTTAATTTTATAAGTTGGAAATCACAATAAAAGATATAAAACTAAAACGTAAGTTTGACTTGTACACAAATTTAATATTTAGAACATAATAGGTAACTGTATAGATCTGAATATTAGAATCTTTAATTTAGAACGGCGGTCCATTATTGCATAATTATTAGTATTATGACTAGAATATGTAAAGATTCTTGTGTATTGAGTTGAAAACATAATATATAGTTGAGTAATGAGTATTGGGCTAGAAACATAGTTGAAGTCTTATTCGAATTAATCGGATATCCGAATTATCCGAATAACCCGAATAAAAAAATTGTGAAATCCGAAATCCGAACAAGGAATTCGGATTCGGATGAGATCCGATCCGAATATCCGAATAAGGATTCGGATCGATTTATTCGGATTCGGTTACAGATCGGATTTCGGATACTTTCGGATATCAGATTTTTTGAACACCCCTGCTTAAAACAATTAAAAATAGAAATGTCTTGGGTTCGAGTCTTGCTCAGAGCAAAAAATGCTTTAAATTGAGCCAGATGGTTTTTCAGTTGTGATTTTTCCTCTAAGGGGGTTAGGGTTGCATTCTCAGTTAAGAAATAAATATGTGAACCTGATTAAAATCTTACTTATCATTTGTAAGAGTGTTATTTGTCTTTTTAAAAAAAAGGAAAAACTAATAGAAGAAACCTAGCGATTGGCGTTCACACTGATAAGGTCCATGTCAATTATATTATAATATATATTAAAGACTTTGGTCGGTGGATACAGTGCTACCGACCTCTTAACAAAACCCTAATCCCCAAAGTCCTCAGCCAATGGATCCCACACAACGCGACGGAGAATCACCACAACATCACCGTCTCCGGCAACAAAATCTTGGTATGGAGTGAACGCGTGCATTGAAATTGAAATTTTGAAGCGGTTTGAGAGAGTGATGGATTTGGTTGAAGGAGACGGTGAGAGTTCCTCACCATCTTGGTATGGAGTGAACGCGTGCATTGAAATTGAAATTTTGAAGCAGTTTGAGAGAGTGATGGATTTGGTTGAAGGAGTCGGTGAGAGTTCCTCACCACCAAGGAGTTTCGCTGGCTTCGCCGTGCGGTGAGGAGTTTCGCTGGCTTCGCCAGCTACGAGATAGTGAATGATGTGTTTAATCGGTTAGTGGAGATCGAAAACGAAGAGGCCACTGCTAATCCGGAGTTTCACGAGCAGGCGCACTTCAGTCGGTTACATGCTAGGTATATCATATATGTAGATTATCAATCAATTTGTGTATCCTCTTTGTTCGTCATGATTTCATCTGTTGAATTTTGTTACCGTATGTGCGTTTTGACGCGTTAATTTGTTTATTGCGCGTGGAATTCGTGTTTAGGTTGCTTAACAATGCGATTAGTGGAAAGTGTTTGTTAATCAGATGTTTTTGGATTGTAGGTAATAGAATTTGATGATAACTTAATTATGTGATTACCATAAGGAGTGATTGCGTGTACGTTTATAGTGCTTTTGTTTAACTTTATTATGGTTATGCTGATAAGTGATAACTCCTGTTTGAAGTGGATTTTCAAAGCTATTGTAATTTAATGTTTAGTGTGTGTAAAATAAGGTGTATAAAATGGTGACGATTTGTTTTTGGCTTTTCGGTTATTGTTTCTGTATTTTTAGTAAGGTCACACACACAAACACGTATTGATGTAATTATTATTTATATTTGTATTTATTTGGGAATTAGCACAATGTTTTAGATCAAAAGGAATAGAATTTGGTATATAAAGGCTTAATGAGTGCGTTCTTTACTTTTGGGGATTCTGATTCATTGTTCAATAATTATGTGTTGTAATTCACTAATTCCTGTTTTGAACCTGAGATTAAGTTAATTTTAATCAATTTTTTGGCAGTAGAAGGTGGGAAAACAGTGTCTCTATTCATATGTGTAGATACTGAAAAAGATACTTTCAGTTGTATGTTCTTGGGTTTGCGAATTGTTACTACTTATGGGTATTAGTTGCTTAGCCACTTAAGAGTAGTTGTTGTGTACAGTGGATATTCTTTTGCATCTTCATGCTTTTAGTTCTGTCATCAATTTTCTGATGCATTTATATGTGCCAGTTATGCACTGGATATCAATGTGGACAGAGCTGAAGATGTATTGCTACATCAGAAGCTCCTTGGCTTGGCCAAAGATCCTGAAAATCGACCTGTTTTTCATGTCCGCCTTCTGGAGGTGATGGCTAATCACACTCTGCGCCATAGTCAAAGCATTATTAAATTTTGTTTGATTTGTGAATTATGAAAAAAAAGGCATGCCTATTTATTTTCGGTGTTCATTTATCTGTTCTAGCAATAAATGACCCGTGATGATGTTGATATAGCTTATAATGTCTCTGTCTTTATTACTCATAAGTTATTGACCTGCAAATAGAAGTTGGGGCCTGAGAGCCATTGGAACATAAAAAAGATGGGATCATCTTTACCATCATGCCTGTGAATGCAATGCCTTCAGGCAGAAAGACCATAAAGAAGCATTGTTAAGTTGAATGAGTGATTATATTTAGGGAAATCCAAGAATTGCCAGCTTTATATAGAAATTTGAGGAAGATTATCCCCCAATATTATGTTCTCCAATTATGCTTTATTACTATTTTAAATAATTTAAATGCATATTCATTTTCCACTAGTAGACAAACCTTAATTTAGGAATCCTTTTGCCCAAACTTTGTAGAAGTCTATCTTTGATATCCAATCAGATTTCTATCATCTGTTGATCTAATGGTGCATTATGATTTTTGTCTCTCTTTGTGCATGGTTTCAGAATTTCTAGACTCGAGCTGATGGTGACGAAGACCAACAAGACTTAAGTGTTGAACTTGCAATCATGACGGCCATCCTGTGTATGTCTTCTTTCCCCCTTTCGATTGTTAAGTTACAGTGGGTTTTGGTTATTTGTTAAAGTAGGTTTCGAATTTTAGGGTTTTTGTGGTTATGGTGTAATTAGTTTTGTGAATTGTGGTTTAGGATGGGATTTGTGAAATTAGGGCTAAGTGGATTATGACTTGAAGTGCAATCGAAGATCTGTTGTTTGGTTGTTATGTTTATATAGCTTTATTGTAAGATTTAGGAGTAGAATGAAAGAAACTGGATGGAGTGTGCTGCAAGTTTGCATAGAACTGGTGGTTTTGGGGGACTGTAATTTAAAGCTAATTAGGGTTTGAAAATATTCTATCTTAGTCCTTTCATGGGGTTTCAACTCATTGAAGAAAACCATTGCATTAAGAACCTAATTTTTTTGTAAATGATTTAGCCTGTTATACTCATAAAAGGAGAAAAAAACACTTTAGACCACTTGCTACGCATTTGAGCCATGAATCAACCTATTCATAAGTAAATGGGTTGAATTTGCACGTCTCTAACAATATATATGTGTTGATTGTGGCCTGTCTAACTGGTCTATATTTGCTATTTATTTTATTAGACCATGAAGCAACCTATTCATATGTATATGGGTAGAAACTGGCACCTCTAACCGCCTATATGTATCGCGTGCTATATTTATATTATGTACATTGATCCACGTGAGTGGTGGTTAATACACTAATATTTGATGGAATAATTTTTTAGGCAAGCGAAAAACGTTGTCAAAGGAATAAAAAACGTTTAGGAAGCAAGAATCCAAAAGTTTAGCTTCTTGCTTTAACAGTAACCACAAAAACTCTACCAGTTTTATTAAATCTTTGTTGTTGAAATCATGATATTGTTTTGAAAGATACTAAGTTAAAGAATAAAGATACTAATCATGATATTGTTTTGAAAGATACTATCACAAAAGAATATAGATAATATCTCGCTGGCCAAGTTTCATGCTAACCAAAGAGTTTAATTTATTTGTTTATTTATATGCAATGTGTTGTTACCTTGGTTAAAATTACTTCGTTTGTTGCTTATGTTAAGCTATTAGAAACAATTGTGAAGAATTGTGGCGATTTCGTTCATATGCATGTTGCAGAGAGAGACTTGCTTCATGATATGGTCAAAATAGTGAAAAAGAAGGTAAGTATTATTTTTTTAGATTTATTTACACAGCTTATTTTTAACAATTTTATTTATGATATTGATTTCTGTATTGACACTGCAGCCTGATTTTCATGTTAAAGAGAAGATATTAATTCTAATTGACACTTGGCAAGAAGCTTTTGGCGGAGCAAGGGCAAGGTATCCACAGTACTACGCAGCAAACCATGAATTATTGGTAATCTTATTATTACTCTTTTGCACATTAGCTCTAACAATTACATATTCAAGAACATAAATGTAAAAAGTAAGTAATGTTTTTGTATCTTTTATTTGTATTTCAGCGTTTAGGGGCAAACTTTCCACCACGATCCGAGAGAGCAGCACCTGTCCTTACACCCCCGCAATCACAGCCAATAACATCATTTCCACATAATCTGCAAAATCCAGAAAATGAAAATGGACATGGAACAGGAATGCCTTCTGCTGAGACTGAATTTTCAACTTTGAGGTATGTATAAGTTAATCATTTTGTTCGTCTTTTTTATGGAATTGAATGTTTTTACAGACTCACATTCTCATGGTTAAATTTGCTTACTATACATATACCAATTTCAACTTTTTGACCTGAAAGTGATGATGATATTAGGTCTGGTTAAATATATAATACACTGTAGGTGAAGGTGCTAGGTTCACACGGTGAGCCTTTAGCTTAAGTGCAGAACGTTTGGAAGGTAAGAGGTCTGGGTCTTTACGTACATGTTGTAGTCTGTTTTGGATCTTAATTGCTAGCCTGATGTGTTAGATCTATTTAGTATTTGATTATGTGTGAATTGATTATGGCCGTGAAACAAAAGCTAATTGACCTTATTATGATCTGAAACGCATTAGTTTGTTAACAATGTTTGTAATGTCTTGTGTCACCGAGAAAATTGGTATTTTTTTGATATATCCTAATTGTGTTGTCTTACTTAGTTAATGAATAGAATATTCGCATTGGTTAAGGGTCAAAATAGTTAACATGTGGTATGGGTCAACCTGAGTAATACTGAATAAATTTTTTTAAAACAAATTGGTGTAGACAATACTTGCATGCATATAACATCTAGATAATGCAGTTGAATAATATCACTAATTGAAACATTCTAACTCAAAAAAACATAAAGTTATAGTACATTATAGGTGATTGCTGCTGTTGAATAATGTAAGTCGCTTTTTTCTTTCAATCAAATCTTGGGTTTCTTTTAAGTTTTTATGATTTCACATTCGAGCTCAATTGTATATCTGAACAAAAGAAGCTGATATTAATAAAAATGGCATGGACGGTGAGTACACTTTTGTGTACTTGCAACCTGAGTTGTAGCCGACACCTTTCGAGATCAAACGTTGAGCTTAAATCAATTCTCGAAATGAGGCCTAATGACAATCGTTTTAATCTCCCCGCGGCAACGCGCGGTGAAAATAACTAGTTTAATGTTTAAAGTAGTGATGCATTTAATTAGTTTTACACTTTGACTTGCTTTATATGATGATCTATATATTGGTTTAAAAATCAACTAGTATTGAGCCCCCGCGTTGCGCGCGGGCGTAAAACAATGCCAAGTAGCATCAATATCGCATCACAGTCAACGACCATCAACACCAGAAAATATCGTATTAAAATAAAAATAAAAAATAAATAGAATGGAAGGTAGACGTAAAGATGTTAAACTGTGGAAGTGAAACGTAAAATATTAAAATAATAAGCAACTCGATTTAGGATTCGCACGTTGTAACACGATAGTTAAACGAAATAAATATGTTGAAAATATGTAAAAGTATTATGGTTAAAAACTATAAAGCACAAAGAAATTAATAAATTAATTGTTTCATGTATATTCATATAAAACTATAAAGGACGCACAATGAAGAGACATTTTAATAAATAAATGATTAGTAGTTTTTAGTTGATAAAATATAATCACAGTTCAATAAAACCACTAGATTCACTATTCATATGAAACATTTATCTTTTATCACTAATACTGTTACTATAAATGCTCAAAATAGTATATTTTTAATTAAATACTCTCCTTTAATTCCATACTATAAATGCTCAAATTGGTATATTTTTAATTAAATGCTTTCCTTTAATTCCATATTTTTGAAGATACATCCTTTCTATAAGATCTAAAACCCTTCTACAACACACGTTATATAAACGGAAATTTTAGGCGCACCGTGCTTTTCCTGGAGAAAACCGACCCAAGCTGTCACGGTTAGGTCTCCCCGTGACCGCTAGGTCAGGTGTGACATCTAGCTGTCACGGTTTACCCTACCCGTGACAGTTAAATCTGGGGTCAATGATTGGGTATGTAATTATGGGGGTATTGATTGGGTATGTAATTATGGGGGTATTGATTGTGCGCTGGGGGGGCTATATGTCACGGTTTGGCCAAACCGTGACATATTGCTTTTATTTTTTTTATTCTTTTAAGCATTAAATATTTATTTTTATTTCGTGTATCTTCCTTAAAGATTAAACATTTATTTTTATTTCCGTAATTTTATCACTACAAACTTGAGAATGAAAAGGCGGGAAACACCGTTCGATCGGAGTTTGATTTCGTGTATCTTCCTTAAGCATTAAACATTTATTTTTATTTTCGTAATTTTATCACTGTAAACTTGAGAATGAAAAGGCGGGAAACACCGTTCGATCGGAGTTTGATTGATTATCGATTACTAGTTTCACCGTCACATCCTTTCTATCTTTTCGTGAATATATAATATAACTATTGTTCTTATGATCTGTATTATTTCGTTAGATATTTGAAGAAGCTAAGAAATTCTGCTATGAAACTGGTGTGAAAGTTGCTGTTGCATATGGTGGTGCACCGATTTATCCTCAGGTTTATATACTTTTAAAATCATTAACAAACACTATTTTATGGTTTTAATCATTAATAAACGTGCGATTCAGTTCATCTTTTTTTTTCTAATCTGCTTAATTAGTCTTTGTAATCTGTTATCTTTAATCTTGATTCAGAACGCGTTGACTTTAATCATTGTGGAGACAAAACGCAGCGCAAATTCTTTGGAAAACTGGTTATGCAGGGTCGGTTTCCTTCTTCCACCATGCACAACTATCCCTTCTTCTTCCTCAACCGCAATAAGAAACTCCCAAACCTAACAAAATCAAAACACCACCCCCAAATTCAATAGCAATGCATGACGTATAATCGGTACGCCTAATAGGCTAATAGTAAACTCAATTCAAATAGTATGCACTCCTCAAACACCAAAAAAACCCCAAATCTAATAGCAACACAGAATGTATAATTGGCATGAATATCAGTAGACTTGATAATGTAATACCTTATCACTAAGAACATCAGCTTTGTTGTGACGGATGTACTTGTAAAGCCCGAGGCGAACTACAACCCGAGCGAGTTTTTCACCACTAACATTGCGCGCACGGAGTTCAGAGAGTTTACCAGCGTCGATATCGGGGTAAGTCAAGAAGAAAAAGCTTGAGATTGCGAGCCCAAGAGCAGAATCACCGAGGTCATGACATTCAAATCTGGAAGCTTCGGCTTTTCATAATGATCTCCCGAACCCGACATTGTTTTCGAATTAACGCGTTTTTGGAATGACGAAGACTGAAAAATCTCGAGTGTGGATTATGAAATTGCGAATTTTTAGTTTGGAAATGGATATGCGGATTGTTCGAAGGTGAAATGTATATAAGGTGAAATTCTGGGGCACAAACCGTCACGGTTTGGCCTCCACGTGACGGTTTGTGCCGGGAATCCCGGCCTTTTGTCAAAATCACGTCTACGTCGTACCTTAAACTGAGACCGTGTACCCTAGAGGTCACGGTTTGGCCTCCACGTGACGGTTTGGTGACCGCTTTTCAACTTTAACAGCCCATTTTGTCATTTTGTCTTTTTGTTGTCAGGAGGTCACGGGGACTACCACCCCGAACCGTGAAAGCAAGACCATGCTGTCACGGGGACAAACACCCCAAACCGTGACATCAAGTCCATGCGGTCACGGTTAGGTGCCAAAATGTGACCGCAAGACCTAACCGTGACCGTTTGAACCGGCCCACCCCCAAAAACCCATAAGGTGTCCCCATTAGGACCCTATATAAACCGTCCCTCTTCCATTATCACATACAAAATTAATACTATTGAAAAAAGTAACATTTTCACTGTTAAAGGAGGACTATTTTGTAAATTTGGAATTGAAATTGTGTTATCAATCAAGTTTAATAAAATTTTGAAGTCCGATCAAATAAATAAAATAAACTCAACAACCACTTTACTTCATATATCTTCCTCTTCACCACCGGAGGCCTGGAGCCACTACCACCGCCGCCGGCGTCACCGCCACCGCCACCTCAAACTACGGTACAGATACTAACACACACTCCATGCCTTTCTTTCTCTATGCCACCACCGGAGGCCTGGAGCCACCGCCGCCGCCGCCGCCACCGCCACCTCAAACTACAGTACACATACTAACACACACTCCATGCCACCGGTACAGCCACCGCCGGAGCCACCGCCACCGCCACCGCAACTTACAGAACACATACTAACACACACTCCATGCCACCAGTAAAGCCACCGCCAGCGTCATCGCCACCGGCACCGACAGGTCAGCCGCCACCGTCACCGACACAATACCCTCTGTAAAGAGGCTGAAACTCCAGGGCTCATCACAACGACGGCGTCTTCCTTTCTCTCTCTCTCTCTCTCTCTCTATCTCTCTCTACACCATCGCCGGTGCAGATGGCCGGAGGAAAAAAAAAGAAATTACGAGAGCAAATCAAATCGTGACACGTGTCCCAATGGGTATGAACTACTGTTCACACCGACCTATAAGATTTATTGTATTTATAATATGCTCCTTCTGTCCTTAAAAAAATTGCAATTGCCAAATTAAAGAACTTCATTCGTAAGGATGCAAGGAAGGTATTGACTTTGGCAACATAAGATTGATTGACCGATATGTTGACAAAAACAATAAAATCGTAGGCCAGTGTGTCCGATGAATCAAGGGATGTGCATTTAAATTCGTCAAAGCCGTGTGAATCGGTTATTTAGTTTCGGTGATTATTTTTTTAATATCTAAACATTACAATGAGAATGCATTTAATATATATAGCTTGATGAAAATAATAAAAGGTACTGATATGATTCAAAGGTTAAGAAAATCATATGACATAATGGTAAATAATTAAAATCTTAAATGTTAAGTCAATGGTATTTAAAGCTTAATCATATTATCAAGTTCCATATTTGTTTTAATGCTCATAACTTTTACATGCAACATTATTTTTTTTTTTAAAATTACACCATAAAAACACATATAATTTTGAGGCATAAAAAACGAATTTTTTTTCCATGAAATTTTAGGTCAGTGTGTTCTTCAGCTAATAGTATAATATCAGGTCATTATGTAATAACAATCAGATCATTGTGTCTAATATTGACCATTTTGTTATACATTATGTTTTTTGTAAATGATGATTTTTAAATAACACAATGCTAAAAAAGTAATTTTTTACGTTTTAAATTTATTGTGTAATTCTGATCGGTTCATTGTGTAATTCTGATCGGTTCATTGTGTAATCTTCATCAATCAGCTCATTATGTTTATTGTTAATTATTGAGTCTAGTGCTAGTCATCATTTGTTTGCCTAACTAAGAGGCTGTTTGGTAGGCTATTAATTAATGAATTTATTAAGACTATGTGTAGTGTATTTAGTTAAAATATCATCTTAGCAAATATAAATTTATTAGAATCATTTTAAATCAAAGTGTAGTGGGTTTAAAATCTTTTTTTAGTTAAAGAATGTTATAAGTGAGACAAATAATTTAATTCATCTATTTTAACGTCCGTTAAGTGTTTGGCTAAAAATAAGTTTGAGCTCTCTTTAATTAGGACGTAGTGGCTTTAACGACCTAATTGTGTCCACATCAGCAAATTTTGGTGCCCCCTAAGACACCCTACGCGCCGTCTAAGAGGCTACCTCTGTGTAGTATTTTTGTATGCTGAATTAATTTATGGTGAAGTTTTGTATGAATGCGTCGAAGTGAGGATACTATTTTAGATGATTCAGGTCTGTTTTACAGATTATTTTGGTTGTTAGTTAGTCTCCAATGGGTATGAAAGAAACATGTTGATTAAAACAATATTATAGGTGGTGTTTGTTTTTTAGAAAAAGAGTTTCTAAAGCTCTTTTGTCTACACTAAAAAGAGGCGGACAGATGTTTGAGGTCTGCAGAGTGTTTGTTTTTTTGAAGACGTTTCATTAAAAAACGTCTACGTGACCTCTTCTTGGAGAAGAGGTGGAACAATGTCTTCACACCTCTTCTAACCTCTTCTCAAATACCCACAGTTCATTTCAATCCTAAACTACTTCTCATCCCAAAATACCCACACCCCACTCCTCCCCATAACAACCTCTGCTCCGTCGCGACCTCCCCCTTTCGCGACCTCCCCACTCCTTCCCACCTCCCCCTTTCGCGACCTCGCCACCGTCGCCAACCCCTCCTTTCGCGATCGGCGATGGATCGGCGGCGGAGCCACGCGCAACGAGCTACGACTATGAGACCTACGATGCAGACGAGAGCGCATAGGAGAGCGGCGAAGATGACGACGAAATCGGACTCGACGGAGACTTCTTCAGGCGACTCCGGCACCGCCTTTGACGATGAGTTTACGACGGTTGAGAGGAATCTGTACGGACGAGGCATAATCCATTCAACTGATCGATTTTGTTATGGTTGTGATAATGTTTGTGAGACGTATAGAGAGAAAGTGTTGACCAATCGTGGGTTATGGATAATGAATGAGGTGAGGGCAGTTATATATAGGTGGGGATGATTATCGATGAGCTGAAGGAGGTGCAACGTGGCTAATAACTGACGAACGGTTCTGCTCGAGTTCATCCTTCGGCCCTCCACAGTCGCTCAAATCTTGAGGTATATTGTTGATCTTGAATCTTGATTTACAGCTGCATGATGAGTAATCTTTATGTTGAATGGAGTTGATTTTGCCCTAGAATTTGGTTTATGCTAAATTGTTTATGCTAATCTTTATGTTGAATCTTGTTATTTTGCTGCTGATGTTGTTATTTATGTTAAATCTTTATGTTGAATCTTGTTATTTTGCTGCTGATGTTGTTAAATTGATTACAGCTGCATGAATGAGTAATCTTTATGTTATTTTAGCAGTCTGCAGACGTTACAAAACAAACAGTCTTCTTAATACAGGCTGTAGAGGTTTGGTCCAACTCTTCTCCTACAGATGTCTGCAGATGTGGCCTGCAGACTGCAGACGTTTTACCTCTTCAGAAACAAACAACACCATAGTCGACTATCTCACTTGTTCTTTTCAACAAACAATTATCCGTTCCTGTCAATTTGAGAACTTATTCTTATCCATTCCAACTCATTCTAAACTCACAAGGTTTTTAGGCAATCCATTCAAATTTGTTCTCTATTAGCGTCTATTTGGTATGGGGTAATGAAATGGATGAAGAAATAGAATGAATGAGGGAATGAAATAGATGACAGAATAAATAAATCATTACATTTCATTGTCCTGTTTAGTTACTCTTTAGGAATGAATGAATCATTACTTTGTGTTGTTTGTTAGGTTTGAAAAACAAATCAATGAAATGTAAAAGTAATTATGATGGTGATAGCGGATGGTGGTGGTGGCCGATGGTGGTTTTCGGCGGCGGTGGTGGGTGGCGCTGCGGGTGGCCGGTGGTGGTCAGTGGTGGTGATAGTGGTTGCCAGTGACAAACAATCTTGGTGGTCGGTGGTGGTTGTTGTGGTGGTGAGTGGGTGGTGTTGGTGACTAATGATAGAAGAAGTGGTGGAATGAAAAAAGAAATAAAGGGGGGGTGGATTAAATTTGAGTGAATGAAATTAATTATGTAATGGTTCATTCCACTATCTTTACCAACCAAACATGTTTTTATTTATTCACTCTCAATGGTTCATTACATTCCGCCCCTCATTTTACATACCAAACGCTACCTTATGGTGATGTACATTCCAACCCAAAATAGAAAATTTATTTACCAAACTAACCTATTTTCACTATAAAAATGCTTGGGGTATTTATAGTAAACTTATCTCCAAAGTTTAAATAAATACATTTCATTTAGCACAAAATAGTTTACAGGAGTAAAATAGTTATTCAGAGAACAAACGAACCAACAATTACTGATTTAGCACATACTGGTTTCTTATTTAGTCAGACGGTTCAACACTTAATAGTTAAGAGATCGCCAAATAGCTCTATAGACAAAAAAACTAGTACAATATCTTATTTATTACATACGAGGATCACTAATGGATTCTTTTGGAGCTGTTTGTGGCTGATATGAAGGTGAGTGATGGATGAAAGACACCCGTAAGGACAAACTCCCTCGTAAAGGTTCTTTGAGGGCTGAGGGTCGGAGGGGTGCCCATACCACACACTTAAATTTGGTGGCGGTGGTGTTGCCACATCACATCACACTACACCATTACACCCCACACACACCCATAATTTTGAAATGAGCACGGCGAGTAGATGCTATAAAAGGAAGTTTTGCGGCATGAATGGGGGGTGGCGGCGATGGTGTCGGGCGGCTCTAGGCCTTGCCGTGGCCTCACGGCGTTTGTGCCCCCAACCCTAAGAGAACCATTTTGACGGGGGGTGGGGGTACTGGGGGGTGGGGGGGGGGGGTTCTGAGGAGGTTCTTGAGGCAAACTTGACTGGTGTGATGTGGACATGTTTTAGTGACTTCCCATTAAAGAAGCTCTAACTAAAAAAGAAAAATAAGTTAAGGTTAATAACGCTCAATTAAATCAAAAAGTAATATTAACATAGAATGTTTAAACAAAAACTTAGCAAACTTACATCGTATACCAACTCAAAACTCTATATTCTTCCAAAGTGTTGACACATAATTACATCACAGACTCTATTTCAAGATTCTTAGTAAAATCTTCCCTATAATCCCGCTTGGTGAAGTAAGAATTTCTGAGATGGTTTGGGTAGATAATGCTCCAACTTTAGTATGAACCTATGTATTTTTTTTGGCCTTGACTTTGCCCTTGTCAAAAGTTTAGTTATTGTTTCAAGATCCTCAGTTGTTTTAGGATCATAAACAACCTTAGTTGCTTTAGAATCTAACAACTTTAGTAGCTTTTAAGATCAAGAGCATCTTCACTGTGAGTTGGTTGTACCGGAAACTGACACTCAACCACATTTACAGATAACACGATCAACCCATCTATTATGCCATTTATTGTAAGTAAATGTATGTTTCTGTGTATGCGTGTGTATTACATAATAAAGTGATTACCAAATCTAAAAAAACTTAATTTAACATTTCCTTCTCCTTTAAATGTCATTTGTCATTCAATAAACTACATTGTAAAAAAAAGAACTGATTTTAACTAATTATGAAATAAAAACAATTACATATAATAGTTATGTGCCTCCTAAATCTGACCCTGTGGCCCTCTTCATCTACTTAAGTTCTAAACCTTGAGCAAGTAGCTATGTTGCTAGGTTTGTTATGAGAAAAACCTAGAGAAAATTCTCAAGGTGCTAATTAATATGGTAGGTAATCATATAGTGCTAATGTTCTTACTATTGGAATTCTTAAAGTTCTCTGGTAATACTTATGGTTAAAATGGGTGTAAGTGGGTGGTTGAATCATGTTCAAAACCAGGACAGGGTTATATAAAGGTATTTTCAACAAAGTTAATGTTTCTGAATTTAACATTAAAATTAAGTACACAAATGAAACTAGGGCTACTGTCTAAAAAATTGGTAACTTTAGGCTAAGTGGTATGGACATCTTATATGATCTATTTGTTGTGCCAGAACATCATGTTAATTTATGTTTATTTATAAACTTGCTAGAAATAACAAGCTGAAAGTAACTTTTCATGAAATAAATCCAACATTTTACAGAAAGAGCGCTCTAGTGACTTGTAATAAGGTTGATGGTCTTTATTTTTGTGATAATGCTTCTGAGCACTTCAAAGTATATTAGAATATTTATGACTCTATTAACCTATGGCATTCTAGGTTAGAAAATTCATCAATTTATGTTCTTAATATTCTGGATAACCTATATCTATAACAATTATTAGAACTGATTATCCATGTAAACCTTTCTTTAGTATTTGTCAAAATATTATGTCATCATCAAAGATACGATAAAATAATCAAGAAAACAACATATCATACTAAAAAATCATTATTTTTAGTTTTATTTTTATTTATTGAACAAAGGTTAGTTGTTAGTAACTTAGTAACACTAAGTTAGTAATTATTCATCAATATCAGGAATTAAACATATGACCAATATGATTGACATACTTATAAATGTATTAACCAACGTGTTTTCATTATTTTGTGGTAATACGTTAAATACTACAATGCTGCTCCTAAAGACTAGGTAACAAGTACAACATACTAAGAGATAGAATAGGAAATACAACAAGATAAAATAATGCAAAATAATTTGAATCTATTGGTGGGAAGCTTCTCATGAAACAAGGATGTAATATTGTCATACAACATGAACGAGTGTGAGAGAAGTCAACTAATGGATAAAAGAAGCTGATGCCACAGTTTGAGTAGATATTTTGTAAAAACATCTACAAGTTGGTCATCCCCGAATATATGAGTTACTTGTATTGTCCCATCTTGAACTATTTATACGCATAAAATGAAAGTCTAATCAAGCTAGGTGTTTCATTCTTGAATAAAAGGCTGAGTTTTTGGAATAGTGAGTCGCACTTAAGTTATCGTAGTATATTGTTGGAACCAAGTTCAGACATCAATGAGATCAATTATTGTACTTAAGTTGTTGTACACACCACAACTCTAAGCTCAGCCTCAGTTGATGAACAAGGTAAAACAGGTTGTTGCTTGGAGCTTCAAGAAACTAGGTTGGAGCCGAGCTAAATAAGCAATGTAGTTGGTTGTGCTTTGATAAGTAGATTTTTCACCCGCCAAAGCCACATCAGTAAAAGCATGAAGCTGTAAACATGAGTTCTGGTTGAAAAGGAGACCGTAATGCCAAATTTTATGCAAGTAACGTAACAACTTTTTAAAGCCAGACCAATGAACGTTGTTTAGTTTGTGCATAAATTGAGATAGTTTTTTTTATAGTAAATGCAACACTAGTGAGTGTTAGGAACAAATATTATCAAGCTCCTACTAAAGCATGATAATCGGTGGGGGAAGGGAGAGGTGAACCGTCTGATGTAGTAAGAGTGACCAAACATGACATCAGAGTGGGAGTCGGTTTACATTCGCTCATATCGGCTTTTGTGAGGAGATCTAAAATGTATTTACCTTGTGACAGAAATTAACTCTTGGTATCAGGAACAACTTTAACCCAACAAAGTAGGATACTTCAGCAAGATCCTTGAGAGAATAACTAGTAGCAAGGGAGGTTATGAAAGAGTTCGTGGTAGAGGAATCTGGTTCGGTGATGATCATATCATCAACGTAGACTAAGATGTAAATGGGAGATTAAGAAGTTTTATTCATTGAAAAAGGATAAAAACGGTTGGTTTAAAGTAAACGAAGAGAAGATATGACTTAAGCTCATCGTACCATGTACATTAAGATTGACAAAGACCGTAAATGGCTTTTTACATACATGGCAAGGTAATGAAGGATAAAAAAAATAAAGAGGTTGAGTCATATAAATAGACTTGGTGGGTATTGCTCAAAGCTTCCGATAGTTTCAAATTATTTAGAATTATTTTATCTTGTTGTATTTCTTATTGCATCTCTAAATATGTTGTACTTGTTACTTAGGGAGGAGGGAGTGTTCCTTTAAACTATCATGTACTACCCTGATATCCACCAATCATACACTGTAGCATCACAAGTACCCTGAACTACCTTAAAACACCTAAAAAGCTAGAAATGCTACCTTGAACTACCCTGGAACTTATATTTTAATATTAAAATAATTTAAAAGATAATTTACTTGTATTAAAAAATAAAAATTACAATATAAAAATAAAAATACGAATACAATAAAAATACAAATACAATAAAAAATCCTAAAAAATATAAAAAACTAATCACAAGGCCAATTATATTTCTTGGCTACTTTTCGTTTTCGGTCCAATATTATTTGCAACATTGGACCGGTGATGTGATCGTGCGGTTCCATAACTATTTTTAGGTCCCGCTCCATCCGCTGCTCTCTTATCGTCTGTGTTTGTTTTTCTAACAATACAATACTTTTATAAACTTGTTCTTTTTTTACGGCGACCAACTGTTCTTTCATTGAAGCGAAAGACGCGAGTTGGTCGCTTAAACCATCAGTAACGCTCGACGAGCCGGCGGACGTTTTTACTTTACGGGTCGGTCTCGTAGGGCCCGTGTTTTCATTGAGGTCGAGCATATGAGGCGGTTGATTGTCATCAGGTGTGTTCAGGTAGTTTCCGGAGTCCGACGATTTTCTTTTTTGACCAGAATGACTACCCGATGACTCACCATTACCGGCACTTGGGACCATTTTACATGATCCTTTACAACTTCCCGAGTTCTAAGGTGATTGAAACCAGAGGGGTGTTTCTTTTGATAATCCGTGAATGCCCTCCACATCACTTCAAGATCGAAACATCCACTACGCTATAAATGTTCCTACGATTATAAAATAATAATTATTTTTTATAATTAAATATGTACTTAAATTTTAAAAAATAAGTAAAAAAATTAAATACATACACTTGAATATAAAAACCATTAAAGGTATTTATTTTTGTAAGCAACGTGATCCATTTTGTATTGAGTTGGTGGACCATTCGGTTTCTTCCTCCGACGAGTTGATTGTAATGATCAAGAACCGCATTTCAAAAACTAGATCGTTTTTGTTGATTTCCGATGGTTCTATTTTCGGAACAATGAACCCAAGCTTTACACAAAGCTTCTTCTTGTAGTTCGGTCCATTGTTGGCGTTCGTCTTGTCCTTGAAACCTTCGTTGCGGTTGTTGCTTGATCGTGCATTCGTCTTCGTCATCATCTTCATACTCTTATTGACTGTTCGGAACAAATTCTTCTTCTTTTTCTTCTTCATCGTCCGATACATTTTGGGTTCCATAGGCAAATGGATCGAACATCGGTGGTTCATCGATCGGGAAGTCGGGTTGACCAAAATTTGGATTTTGGTATGAAAATAGATCAAACATCGGTGGAGGTTACGGTGAATACCCTTGTGGTAGGTATCCGTATTGTGGTGGTGATGGTTGTGGTATATAAGGTTGCGGTGAATACCCTCGGGACGTGCCACCACCACCTCGGGAACTCGAACCACCACCTCGGGATCTCGAACCACCACCTCGGGATTTTTTGCTACTAGTTTTTTGACCTTCGGGGATCCATGACAATATATTGTGATTGTGTTTGTGTTTGTCTTTGTATATGTGTGTTTGTGTAAATTAATATCATGTATGTGTGTGAGTATTTATAGTGTAAGTTTTTATTTCTTGGCCTCCAATGGTAACATTAACGACTTTATAGCCGTTACAATCGGTTTATGTGTTAGGGAGTGGAACCTGACGTTGGGTACTCGGGGGCCTACCCGAGAGGGTGGCGGCGGTGTTACCGCCCGGGTAAGGCCTACCCGAAGCCCACTTTGAGCACCGCCCCCTCCTCCCTTAGTTTTTAGGAGAAACTTTGTATTTGACTGATTACTACATATCGATGAAAACATACTAGTTAATACGTTTATATGGTATGAGTCGGGTGAAGCTATTCTTCACGTTCCCCTCACTTCCAACATGTCGACTTCTAGCCGAAGTAAAGTCGTTTCCATCCTTTCCATCACTCACCATGTTGGACTTCCCCACCTATTTCAAACTCACATCAACCAATTATTTAAGCCAGAACACTCAGATTGAAGCATTTTTTTAAGGTTTAGACCTTTATAAATTCATAGATAGTTAACATAAACATATATGAAACCTTTATTCCTTACAAATTTTATAATAACTGTTTTTCTTAAGATAAGCTTTTAGTTGGTGCAATTGTCTACAATCTCTCTACCCTTATCATACCACTCATCAACAATGCCTCTTCTTCATTTGATGCTTGGAAGAACTTGGCCAACACATATGTTTCTCCTTCTTGTGGATACATCAAATAAGTATAACACAGGCTAAAGTAATCCTCCAAGCCCATTGATTAGATTTACCTCTGATATACAGACTAAGAAAAGTCTTGCTGATGGACTTGCCATTTTTGGTAAAACAATGGACCCTTAAGACGTTACCGACATCATTCTATCTTGATTAGATCGAAAGAATAAAAAACCACTAATTAAAGAAGTACATGGTTGACAAACCCATCTCTAGTTAGTGAAAAGTTACTCAACTATAAGCTTTCGTTAACCCAATAGCCATTTTCTCATGTGTCACATCCCGACAGAAGCGTGAAATGCTTAGATGTGACTTTTGGCTCAAAACACATTGATTACAAAAATAACATACACAGTAATTAACTAAAGATACCATTTCATTAAACATTTATATTAGATGGGTTACATTCTTATAACATATACAAAATTTACCTTATCTTAGACTTTTATAATATTTTGTAACCCTATTACAAAAGTTATAAGTAATCACTTCATTCATCTTCTCAGTAATAGTGGACATGTGCATCCACAGAAATACTGAGATCTATTAGATTCACTGTTACTTGTACACACAACTTTCCTATCACGTCATACCATCCATTGAAAATATCAAAAGAAAGCATGAGATTATAAGTCATACTGATTACATGAAAAAACATACTTAAAACAGTCAACAAAAAGTTGGTGAGATCATAGGTTTAATAACTTAACAAAATTGATGCAACATAAATAAGATTACAATCAAACCTACTTATATGTCAGGTGATTCATAAGTGTCATACATACAAATCACAAAATCAAATATTATAACATCACAACACTTATTTTTTTAGTGCAGGAAACATATTTTTTAGTAGCGGTACCTATATTATCAACGGTTTCTTATATATATCTATACTATATAGTATATGAGAGGGGTATTTTAAGATACCCTAAAATTAAGAACATCTACAACATTCAATGCATAGAATACAAACATTTATAAGGGTAAAATGGTACTTAAAATCTTATTTACAAAATAGACCCTATGTTAATTTCCATAATATCCCTACAAATTACAACTATTAACTTTATTTACATATTATATCCTCCACAAATATCTCAACCATATACATAAAAAATGCATATATCCTCCACAAACATCTCAACCACCTAAAAAAATAAAAAAAAGGTAAAGAAAAATTCATATTTAGGATTCAACTATGCAACAATTTTTTTTCTACTTCAAGAAAAATAAATTAGCTCAACTAATTACAGCGATGAAAAAGGTAGCCTGAAATAATATATTTTTCAGATTTTACATATCAACCAATTATGTTAAAAACTCATCTACGATTAGTATATCTATTGTGTGTACCTACAATTAATTTTCAAAGTCGTCTATTTAATCTTCTGTGTACCCCAATTTTGAACAAAATTAATTATTAAAGTGGTATAGATTTTTGGTGATATTATTTTTTTGAGATATTAATTATTAAAAATCTATTGTTATAGATTTTTATGTTGTAGTAAATCCTGTTATGTACCCTAAAATATACTTACATTATATTAGTTTTTAAAAAATAAAAACTAAGAAAGTTTAGTTTTTTAAAAATAAAAAATAAGAAAACAGTTCCCTATTCGACTTAGCTTTTCCATGACAATTAACAAAGCTCAAGGTTAAATGATCCCGCATGTTGGTGTTTATCTGCCGGAATCTGTTTTTTTATATAGACAACTTTATGTTGCTTTATCAAGAGTGATATCACGGGAAAATACAAATGTGTTAGTATACCATTCCAAAAAATTCAAACGAGTCGAAGTGTACATCTCAATTGTTGTATATCTGGAAGTGTTACGTGATATGTGAAATGTGCGTATGCCAAAACCTAACACTATGGTTTATTAAATTAAACGGCTTATGTTTATGTTCGTGATGTTGTTTTTCATTAGTAATATTTGTTTTTTTATGGATAAAACTTATAATCAAAGGAAACACGTGATGTTTCTAATAAAAAATACGATCAATGTACTACATACTAACTTATTATATTTCATTTTGTATAATATAGAATTTAATATGAACAGAATAATTTGAAAGATGTATCGGGTGTCATTTTAACTTCTGAAACTCTAATTTTATTTCCTTACCTATGCTATTTAATATTATGAGCTATGATATGTGTTCTTAATTTTAGGGTATCTTAAAATACCCCCTTACAATTAGTTACATAAGGTATAACCATTTTTAAGAGTAAAGTAGTAATTATATCATTATGTACGGATTACCCCCTTACAATTAGTTACATAATAACCCTACACTTACTAACACTTACATAAAAGTTTAACAAATTTGAACTATTTGATATTTTAAATTTGCATTAGTTTAGGAATTTAAGAACCAATTATTTAACCATATCCAATATTTTAGGGATTTAGTAATAAATTATTAAATGAAATTTAAATTATGAGGTAATAATGAATAAAAAAACAACATTAAACCTTAATATTAACACTTACGTAAAATTTTAACAAATTTAAATTAGTAATAAGTAAAGTTATTTTCTTTCTGTCAAATGAAGTTTAAATCATGAGGTAATAGTGAATAAAAAAACATTTTTAAACCTTTATACTAACCGCTGCCGTAAAATTTTAAAAAATTTGAATTACTTATAAGTAAAGTTATTTTCTTTTTACTAAATGAAGTTTAATTTATGAGGTAATATTGAATAAAAAACAACTTTAAATATTTATATTAATGGTACACATATACTAACTTTAAAGGTGAAATGTACAACAATTGAGTAATCTACTATATATAAAGCATATGAGAGTGATATTTTAAAATACCATAAAATTAAGAACAATTATTTTATTCAATTCATAATACACAATCACTTTTAAGGGTAAAATATTATTTATAACATTATTTATATATTACCTCATACAATTATTTACATAATTATTTTATACTTACTAACAATTACATAAAATTTTATATTATCTACCCATAAAAAAACTTAAGTTGTTTAAGATTTCAGATATATCTTTTAATCTATCATGTTTAAAAACTTTTTAAAACTACAATTGTATCATGTGTTTTTAAACGTTTTAGTGTAAACTTTTTGCTAAACTGATATGTAATTTGTGAGTTACAATAAGTTAATGCGTAAATATACAAGTAGTTATGAAAAACTCATTTAGTTGGTGTTTTAAATTTTAACTTAAAAACATAATAGACTTTGTAAAAATATTATAAGAATAAATAAATATTAAAAACACGTTCTGTATATAAAATGTCGTCATGCCGCATTGCCTGGGTACCCTTCTAGCTTGAATTAATGGTTGTAACATATGGCACAAATGACAACAGCTTATAAAAATTCTTATTTATATTAGCATCAAAATAAGCATAGTATGTTTTTTTCCCAAAACTTATAGGTATAAAATAGGGCTATAATACTCACCTTAACTCCAGCAAAATCCCTATAAAATAATTATATATTAGAAAAAATATTTTATTTTTTTAAAATTTTCAGCATTTAAACCTATATCAAATGAAATTATATTTATAACAGTAGCTTTGACAAAAATATTATTAAAATTTATAAACAGTGATGTCTTAAATTGTAGGTTAACATATAAAAATTGCAATTAATACCTATTTATAAATAATTTCCTAGAATTTTTACAAAATCACTTTATATAGCAGAAATAGCTACAGGTCTCTAAAAATTCCAAAATTCATACAGAAGGTCCTACACAATATTTAAAATTTTATATAAAATGTTTATGATTTTTCATACTGTTTTTCTATTAAATACGATTTTCTTCAGATTATACCTTTAAAAATGTAACTTTATTATTTTAATGAATTAATTCACGAATTTTATTCTGAAAATCTTACTTACTGCAGAGGTCATTATATAATTTTCAAGATTTTATCACCTTTAAATCTTCAGTTAAGCATTTTTCTCTTATTTTCGTTGAATAAATCATATAAAGTAATATATCAAATAATAATTTCCCAAAATTTCCAGACTGTTATTTTCAATATTTTCTGATAGATTTTTAATTTTTATTCCCATAATCATAATTATTTAACTATTTAACCTATTTTACTTAATAATTCATGAAATAACATGTATTTCAACCCTTTTTATTTATTTAAATTTTGGTTTTTTTATAAAATTCTTAAATTTTCAGTTCTTAAACTTTTCCTTATTTTTGATAAAATCAAATGTTCAAGAGATTTGACAAATAGTTTTGATCTTCATGCATAATGGGTTAGTTACATATGCATGTATAACACATATGTAACTCTTTTAAACTTGTTTGTCATAGTTTATGAGAATCAAAACCTTTGTTAATAGATGAAAAGAAAGGCTGAAGATGGTTGGAGATGACTTTTAGCTTCTTGGATTCCAAAGAGTTCTTGATCTTGTAGGTGTCTTCAAAAGGAGCTTGATAAAGATATGAAATCCTTGTTGATGGTGTTTGGATGCTATTGGAACTGTGAGGGACTAAGGAATGGCGGCGGTGGTCAATAGCTATGGTGGTGTTGTAGTCGAGAGAAAGAGGAGGTGTTGAATGAGGTGATGGTGGTTGTGGTTTGTGTTTTCAGTCGAGAGTTATGGTCGGTGGAAGATCACTTTGATCTTCATATTTGCCTTCACACATAGGGTGATGAAGTGTTTATGTAGGGGTTCATATGTGTTTAAAAGTTAGGCATGATAAGTGTCAAGCCTACATGAGTGATTAGTGTAATGCTAATGATGATGTTGTGGGAGAGTTTTTCGGCCGAGAGGTATGAATGGAAGGGATACCATCATTAGATTTGCTTAGGTTTGATATGTTGGTGTTTTTAAGGTTATTAAGTGGCATATGAGACCTAAATGTCAACATTAGAAGCATGCTTAGTGTTTATGTTTGGTGATGATGCTTGGCCGAGAAGTTTGGTGTCTAGAGGTTTGGTGGCTTAAGGTACCATCATTAGTTTGATGAGGTGTTAATCGGTCGAGGTTATGGAAAAGGAATTAGTATTAGTCTTAGGCTAGGTATTGATCTAGGAGGTAAATGACACTCTTAGATTAATGTAAATTAGTGTTAAACTTTACTAATTTATGTTGGTTCATGTCTTAATAAACCGATTACAAGTTTAAGTTGGTATTTTGGTTAAATGTTTAAGTGTTTAGGATTATGTAGTTTTTCCAAAAATTATCTTACTTGGTTACTGTTTGGTTAAGTTGTAATCTTAACTTACTACCCATTAAGTGAGAAACATAATAAGTAATTCAATTAACCAGTCACATAATCTTATTGTCTAGCATTCTTAATATTTATAAATATCACAAATGTAGTACATGCACACGTAAGGATCATGCATTCATGCAACTATGAGATATACACATATATTTATACATGCTAAAGTATATATAGATACAAGGTTTCATCACATAAAAGTCACCTTAGAAATTTTAATTTATTATATGTATATATATATATATTTAGAATTAACTTATATAAATTCTTAGTAGCAAGTTTTCTAACCTTAATTTTTAGGGTCGTCACATCCTGCCTCTCTTATCAGTCGCTTACTGGTTTTATAACACATACAAACACTCGACTAAACCATGGTTGTTGCACCTTCTTTATCTTTCTTAGGTAAATGTCTATGGTGTTTCAACAAAGGTATGCCTTGACCTCTTGCCCTAACTTCAAGAAAGCATATCCTAGATGACTCCTTCTACTTACACACGACCTACTTCTTATGCCAATCCACATGCACATATGATAGCTCTTAATAACACTAGTGCTTCTTAGCTATCTTAGGTATACAACAACGAGGAATCTTATCACATAACAACGACTTCTACGTTTTCTTCTTGCACAATCCATATAACGGGAGTATGTATATCATCATTGGAGATTATTCTTCTCTTAACATTAATCATGTTGGTATGATCACTCTTTATTTTTCTAATGTCCCTCTTATTTAAAACAATGTTCTTTGTGTTTCATCTGTTTCTTGTAACATCATAATTAGATCATGTTTATGCATTGATAACAATATACTAATCCAATTCTTCTATTTTTGCTTTGTTATCAAGGACCTTTAAACATGTCTACCCCTCCTCATTAATCTAGCTTTATGAGTTTCGCTATACTAAGTCATATAATTCTTTTAACTTGCAGGCAGATGGGTGTTAGACACACTTAGTTTGTATCTATTTATGTAACTTTGTTATTCTTTCTATACCTTGATGTAAATAGCCTTCCTGTCTCCCATGCTAGTACCACATTTCTATCACCTAAAATTGCTCAAAAAGATGTCTTGGGTGTTTGTGAATCCAAGGATCGCAATTCAGGAATTACCGGTATTAAAATAAATCAATTTAATGATCGCGGAATTATCACTAATTGACGTTTAATTGGTTTAATGATTAATGATGAACACAACCACAGAAACACAATAACTGCGAAATCAATAATTATTCAAACGTATTTCATTAACTATAAAGTAATGATTACAAAAGAATAATAATGAATAACTATGAACAACGAATTCAGTGAATCGAATAATGTTGATGTGACGGCGGTTAGGGTTGCACAATGATGTAACTCGACAGCCGTAACATTGATTGATTGTGTTCTCCGAGATGTGAAACCTAGGACTCATATTTATAGATGATTTGAGTCGGCTAAGGAAACACCGGATCTCTCGGAATTTGTTATTGATTGTGTTGACTTGTTTGACTTCTTGGTATTAGCAATCGCACAAGTATAATGTTCTTCCGCAGGAGTCTTGTCGTCCGCAGAACTTTTGTTCTTCTGTAGATGATTTGCTCTTCCGTAGGAAATTCTTCTTCCGTAGGAGTCTTCACTTCATCGTCCTTGATCATCCGCAGGAACATTCACTTGGTGATTTGGTCTTGTAAGAAACATATCTACGGATTAACAATGATGTTCATCCATAGATGTTTCCTACACTTGGTCAATTTCAGGAAACCATCCAAGTATATTGTTTTTCCCTGTCAAGTCACAAATCAACACACATATATATGGGGTTAACCTATAGATTCAAAGCACATATATATATATATATATATATTTTGACTGTTACAAATATTAATTACAAGACTTGATTCAAGTACTAAGCCTATACAAAAATGATCTAGCCCTATACAATCTAGATCCAACAATACTCCCCCTTAGGCTTAGCTCCTTGTAATCAGTCCTTCAAAACTGCAAGCTCCTTGACTCTTGCTATCATTTTATTGTAGAAGTAAGATACAGCAGTCTTCTGATCATCGTACTTGTACTTGATCTTCATCCTGCTGATCTTCTTCAGCGTGTCATAGCTCAGACCCAAAACATCTTCTTCCGTAGTGAGTGTTTCCACTACACTATCATTATGTACAATTTCTAATTCATCTTCCTCTGAGATTCTGAGCTCAGACACTTCAGCTATTGTTGTAACTTTCAGTAGCCCAGCCCCATGCTTCCTTCTCTTGTGTGCCTTTGCATTCAGTTTATCTACAGCTTGTATCTTATGCACATACAGGCAGAGATCATTCTGAGCTTTTTCATCTGTTAGCTTTGGGAAGAATTTGTCGTGAAGGTATGATGTGTAGCTTGGATGCATCATCTTTATCTCTATTGGATCAAAGATCCTGATCTTATCAGCCTTCTTCCCATCAGCATTTCTCAGCAATACCATCTCTTTAGTCTTTTCAACATATCCCCATTCTGTGATAGGATAAGTGAATTGATTTCCTTTTATGCTTTTGATGGTATCTGAGTTTTTATCACATCCAACTCTCTTTAGCATCTCTTCATCTACAAGGGATGAAACTTCAGCTGATCTTCTTTTCTTGCTTAGTTTGATTCTGTTGTGCTCCTTATCATCTTTCTTTGCTTGTGGCAGCACATCGTTAATGAATCTGGTCTTCATACCATTTACAGCTCCAGAGAAGTCTCTCCCCCTGAGATGGATTGGATAGTTGGATATTGGGATGCTTTGCAAATCCTGATATCTTGCTCTGGAAGGCTAAGCAGAACTTCCACATCATGGAAGTATTGAATCCTTCCAGATGTCCTCTTTATTACTGCACAATCCCAGTCTGGATCATATTTCCAGGCCATAATCCTGTGTTCTTCCACAGAACTGGGAGTTGTGATATGATCATACAGCTCTATGAGAGTTGATTTCTTCTCTGTAATCTCTCGGACAGTTGTTCCCAGAGGCCATACTTTTCCGGGGATTACTGCCCTTGGCTCTCTGATCCGTGTTTCTTTTTCCTTGTGCTGATCTTTTGGTTCAACTGTTATTGGATCAGCAGCAAGTTTACTTTGTTGTTCTTTTGGATATGGAGCAGTGGTTCTGAACTTGACACCAGTTTCTAGTTCCACCTTCATCACATGCTCCATCATCCTCCGCAATTCTTCAGTGGTTCTGCCTTTAAGCTCATGCGGTTTGTAGTTATGGCCCTGTAACCAGCAAGTCATGTTGTACTTGGTCAGTTTGGCTGTGTCACAGTGGCCCAGATCCTTTTTAATTTTCTCTAATGACTGAAAGATTGTAAAGGCTTCATAATCACAGTTTGGGATTATGAACCTTGCAAACTCAAACTCTTTCAGTGCATTCTTCATCTCAGATGTATTCATCCTCTCAACCATGTCATATGGAAAACCATGGTTGATGAGGGTCATGAACATGCTAGAATCAGGCCTCTCTTCCATGATGTCTGCTGTTGTTAGAAGATCATCGGCCTTTCCTCCCTTTTCACCAGTGGGGGACTCCATTCTTGTCAGCTCCTCCCACTCTTTATCACTATCATCATCATCTCCGGATGATACCTTCACAGTAGACACATCTACTGAAGGAGTAGGTGCAGGGGATGGAAGTTTTTGTCTTTTTGGTGAGCTTTCATCTTCAGGTTTCTTTTGGATTGCTCCAAAGTATTTTCTTTTCCGGGTGTATGGAATCAGTTGCTTAGAAGCTTCACCCGACTGTTTTGGTTGATCAGCACTTGAAGCCTCTTTTGTTTTCAGAGCTGAAAGTTTTCTTTTCAGCTTTTCTATCTCTTCATCCTTTTGTTTTATCTGCTCAGCCTTTTCGTTTTGCTCAATTTTTAAAGATGCCTCCGACTCTTGTTGTCTTTGCAACAATGCATCAATAACTTCATTGTTGCTTAGAGCATCTTCTCTCACAGCCTTTTTAAACTTGCATCTTTCTTCATCAGCTCTTCATCTTTTTCTTGAATTACACCTTTCAGCTCTTAAATTCTTTGTTTTTGCTTATTTGATTTGAGTACTAACTTATTGTACTCAGCAACCAAAAAGCTTTTGCTCACAGGAATGTCACTGTCACTCAAGTCATCTTCATGGTATGCAATGACATCCTGAGCAAATCCTTGTATTTCCCCGTGCTCATCAGCAATTTGTTCATCTTTCAATGAAGATATGGGCTCAGTATGTGCTGATGACACTTGTTCTTCTGTGTGTGTGGGTGAGAAAGGAACAGTGCTAGCATGAGATAATATCTCTGTGTCTCCTGAGTGTACAGAGTGTACAGACTCAGTTATCTCAAATGGTTCAGTCCCAGCACTTTCCGGTGATGGATGTTTTAGTGATTCTAGTGGTGGTTGTACAGGGGATTGAATTTGTTGTGGAGAGAAAGGTTGAGTGTGAAGTGATGATGACTGAGATGATGATGATGATTGTTGTTGGATTGGAGATATTGGCTGAGTATTTTTGGTGGAAGATGAGGATATTAGTAGAGGTGATTGATGGTGATGAATTGGGAATATCAGTTGGGTGTTGATGCTTGCTGGTGATTGTGATTGATGATGGGGTGTTTGGCTAGGTGATTGATGTTGGAGTGGTGGAGTTTGGATTGGTGAGTGGTGTTGGTGTTTGGAGTGGTGAGTGATATGCTTGTGCAGAATCAGCAGATGACTCTGCTTCATCTGCCCAAGCCAACTCTTGTGGCAGGTCTGCTTGGGCATCCATTACATGGGCGAACATTGGTATGTCCCTACCCTGGTACTTCCCACTGAGTTTGTTCAGCACTGATTTGCTCAAGTGTGCTTGAACAAACACATCTCCAACTCTGTTCAGTCTTGGAAGTTCTGAGTTGATCACAAGTTGTAGGAATCTTGGGAACATGTACATCTTGTCATTCTTCTGAAGTTTGACTTGTTCACTCAGACAGTTGAAGATGTATTTGGCGTAGTTATAAGTTCTCCCCTCGAATATCCCAATGATTCCAGATGATATGTGCCGAGAGAATCTGTCGAGCCCCGACTTCCTGTTTGACATGCACTTTAGGTAGGTATGGCATAAAAATCTGTACGGTTTGCACAGCCTACCCTTTTTGATCTCCCCTTTCTCGTAATCACCATCATACCCCATCAGGTTGAATATTTTCTTAATGTATTCATTCTCGAATACATCGGGGTGCCCTATCTCTCTATCTCCCAGTTCTAGACATCTTCGTATGGTGCTTTCAGTGATTCGAAGACGCTCATTCAGAATCTCAGCCACAATCACTTCCTCATCACCTTGTTCTTCAACTCGTGCTGAGTTCCAGAAGTCGATTATGTGCGCCTGATGGATCACAGGCTCGGCCGTCAAGGCGTAGAAGAGCCTGGATCGTCGAAGATATCTTATGATATCTCGACATCCTTTCGCTGCAGGATCATCAGCGTTTAAGAACGCGCACACATTATGTTCTTTAGCGAATCTATTATCCATCTGTAAAGAAAATCGAGTTAGAATACATGCAGTTGAATCGTTGTAATGGCAATAACCGATTAACCAGTTCCGTACTGATGTTTAGGACATGATTTACCTTAGCAATACCAGTAATCGATTAGTGGATAATGTTATGTTTTCTTGGAACGGATGTTTTTTGAAAGTTTGAAAGAGAGGGAAAGTGGGCGATTTTCTAGGTTAAAAGTGTAAAAGTGCTCTGTAAAAATGAGTTCTAAGAGTCATAAACCTTATTTATAGGCGAACACATTAATTTCTTTTATTAATTATGTTAGGCCCACTCCCATTTATTCCTTTCCGCATACCAAGTTGAGTGCATTACTTCTTCCGCAGAACATCTGCGGAACCTTAACATCTACGGATGTCCTAACATCTGCGGAACCTTAACATCTGCGGATGTCTTAACATCTGCAGATGTATGAGTTCAAACAATGCATTTGTTTTGCCGCTGAATCAGAAATCACACAATACTTCTACGGATGAGGTATTACTAAGACTTATGCGGATGCAGAAATTTCACTGTTACTTCTACGGATGAGAAGTATTACTGAAACTTCTTCGGAACTTAAAGTTTTAAAAACTTTAAATGTATGATGTCTACTGAGTAGACTCAATTGTTGATGTTGGACATTGTTGACTTCATTTGCATGGCAATTGAGTACAAGAAAGCAAGTGTCCTGTATCCTGCATTCAAGTTAGTGCTCAAGTTCCAATTCCTTCAAAGTAAACTAAATCAGTTGTCAGCTTTTTATTGTTTTTCATGCATGAACTACTCCCCCTAAATTTGTGATTAATGTGAGACTGTTGCATTTATCATAAATTTAAGTTGTAAACAGGCATGAAAGGCATATGACAGTCTAAGTGAGAACAGTAGTTAAGAGGACAAATTAAACATCTGGCTTAAACAATTACATGCATGCATATATATATATAGGGATCATACTATAACTTGGCCTCTGCTGATGTTGATTAGTTGATTCAATACACACCTGATTGTAAGTATATAGATCCACTGAAATTCAAACATGAGTATTGTATCAACTAGGCATGCTATTTATCATGTTGTGAAGTTTGTTAATCAGTAACAATCATGAGTCCCACATTCAATTATCATTAGAGTATGTATTCCGTAGGTGAGGCAAATCACTACATTTCATACTTAATGACTATGTACATTAAGTTATAAGTTCTATCTTGAGACATATTTACAGTCTCATGAATTCTTTGATGTTGAAGCTCTTTGACTTGATGTACAATGGATCACAAGTGATTCCTTTTTAGAGCTGAAATATGATCTTCATAGTCACCAGGTCTTTACTTTCGTAAAACAGAGGTGAACTTTAACCCAGGTCTTTGTTTACACAAAACAGAGGGAGAATGAAGATCATACTCTTGGATCATATCCCCAGGTCTTTGTTTACACAAAACAGAGGTAATATGACATTGCAAAGATAGAAGATTATAAAGTATTTTACATAGTGTGCTTGTGTAAGTGAGTTGATCACATCAGGAGAGAACATAACTTCCTGATTCTCAAATGGAATCCCCACAGACAGTTACCTAAATCTTTTAGTTGGGCATGCTCTGAGCTTTGTTTCTACTCAAGATGAACCTACTCACATATCAGTATGATATAAGTCAGATTGAGTTTTTGTTTAATAACCAAGTATAGTCTACTATCATTTCCCTGATATAATGCATGTATAGATGTATCAGACACTAAATTTATCCTTAACTATTACTCTGCACAAAGTCAGTCATATGCTTTTGTTGATTTATTCTAAGTTAATCATCCCCAAAGATTCTATCAGAAAATTAAATCTAACAGAATCAAATGCTTTAGTGAACAAATCAACAAGCTGATTTATTGTGTCCACTTTGACTAACTTAATTAGACCCTTTTCAGAGCAATCTCTCAGAAAATGTATCTGATTTCAATTTGTTTTGTTTTACTATGTTGAACTGGGTTAGCAGTTAGAAACATAACAGCTGAATTATCAATATGAATTGGTGTATGAAGGAAATTGTAACCATAATCAAGTAATTGGTTCTGCAACCAAAGTACTTGAGAACAACCGCTGAAGCAGCTATGTACTCTACTTCAGCTGTGGATACAGATACATTTGTTTGCTTCTTGCACTGCCATGAAACAAGTCTTGGTCCTAGAAACTGACATCCACCAGTTGTGGATTTTCTGTTGTTGTTGCACCCTCCATAGTCACTATCTGAATAGGAGTAGAGGCTAAAATTTTCATCTTTAGGATACCAAAGTCCCAATGCAGGTTTGCCTTTCAGATATCTGAAAATCCTCTTCACAGCATTCAGATGAGACTCCTTTAGGTCTGATTGATACCTGGCACAAACACAAACAGCAAACAGCAAACAGCAAACATTATGTCAGGTCTACTGGCAGTTAAATACATTAAAGAACCGATCATTGATCTATACAATCTTTGATCTACGGATTTTCCAGCAGGGTCAGGCACAATCTTGTCTATTGTTGATGCTGGTGTCTTGCATGAAGTGGAATCAGCAATATTGTACTTCTTTAAAATTTGATGAATGTACTTTTCTTGATTGATGAAAATGCCATCTGGTTTTTGATGAACTTGTAAGCCAAGGAAGAATGTCAATTCTCCTATGGAGCTCATCTGAAATTCAGATTTCATTAAGTCTTCAAAGCTTTGGCACAGCTTCTTGTTGGTTGATCCAAATATTATGTCCATCAACATATATTTGAACCACCAAAAGATCTTGATGTTCATGTTTGAGGAAGAGTGTCTGATCAATTGTTCCTCTCTTGTAGCCATTCTTCAGCAGGAAGGATGATAGTGTGTCATACCACTTTCTGGGTGCTTGATGAAGACCATACAAAGCCTTGTCAAGCTTGTATACTCTATGTGGATAATCAGGGTCTTCAAATCCAGGGGTTTGAGCCACATAGACTTCTTCATCAATTTTCCCATAAAGGAAAGCACACTTCACATCCATTTGATAGACTGTGAACCTCTTGAAGGAGGCATAGGCTAGGAAAACCCTTATAGCTTCAATCCTAGCAACTGGTGTAAAGACTTCATCATATTCTATCCCCTCTTCCTGAGTATACCCTTGAGCAATAAGCCTATCCTTGTTTCTCAGGATGATACCTCTGTCATCCAGCTTATTTTTGAATAGCCACCTTGTTCCAATTGGATGTTGACCTGTAGGCAAGTCTACAAGAGCCACATTTTCTGTTTTCTGAATTGTTGTAGTTCTTCTTGCATAGCCTCAATCCAACTGTTATCCTTTAGAGCAGCTGTAATGTTTGCAGGAACTATTTGGGACAAAAAGCAGGTGAACAAACAAATGTTTGCCACACCTCCTTTGCTCCTTGTGGTTCTAGCATGCAGGTCTCCAATGATATTGTCTGTTGGATGAGACTTGTGTATTCTGTTTGTTGAGACAGCATCAACTGGAACTGTGGAGTCTAAGTTTGAGAAACCCATTGAAGCAGATGGTGTCAGCTGAGAAGTTGAGTCGATGAAATAATCAAAGGCTCATGGTCATTTGGATCAGCTTGTGTGTGAGGTGCTACTGAGTTGTCTTCTTCCGCAGGAAGTTCTACGGAAGCAGTATTTTGTTCTTCCGCAGGAGGTTCTACAGAAGCAGCATTTTGTTCTTCCGCAGGAGTAACTGCAGCATCTACGGAGGCATTTTGTACTTCCGTAGGAGATACATCACCATCCACGGATGAACATTGTTGAGTTGCAGGCATGGTTTGTTGATTCAACACCTCCTCTTTATCCCTTAGTTCAGCAGCTGAGGCAGGACTTACATCTGCGGATACTGATGCATCTACGGATGTATTTACTGATGTAACTTCATGCTGCTGACTTGATTCTTGCTGAGGTGCAGTTGAAAGTTGTACCCTTGGTGGGTCAGCTGTCAGGGGCACTTCATTCAAACTTGGAGGCACAAATGGATAGCATGTATCCGCAGCACCTGCATTGATCAGATAACCAGTGTTAAATGATTCAGTTAATGCATCTATATCAAATAACCAAGATGATCCTTTTACATTTGTAGTAAACATGGATTCATCAAAAGAAACATTGGGAGTCTCTTCAACTATGTTATGTTCTGGAATATAGACCCTATATGATTTAGAAGTGGATGAATATCCAACAAAGAAACCATCATAGGCTTTTTCAGAAAATTTTCCCAATTGTTCTTTAGTATTCAAAACAGACACATGACACCCAAAAGCTCTAAGATATCCTATAAAAGGTTTTCTTTTAAATAAGAGTTCATAAGGTGTTTTATTATGTTCTTTGACAATTAATGTTCTATTTTGAACATTGCAAGCTGTATTCACAGCTTCTGCCCAGAAGGTAATGGGCAACTGAGAATCAGCTAGCATTGTTCTGGCTGCTTCTATGATTGTTCTATTTCTTCTTTCAGCCACTCCATTTTGTTGTGGAGTTCTTGGGGCACTGAATTGTCTTGCTATCCCTTTAGTCCTGCAAAAGGAATTCAGATCTGCATTAACAAATTCAGTTCCATTATCACTCCTAAAATTTTAACTTTTAAATCAAGTTGATTCTCAATCTTGATCACAAAGTCCATTAATGTTTCAGATGTTTCACTTTTATGTTTTAAGAAAAAGACCCATGTGAATCTAGTGAAATCATCAACTATCACCAAACAATATTGCCTTTTTCCAATGCTCAGCACATTTGTTGGACCAAAGAGGTCCATGTGAAGCAATTTGAGTGGTGTAGTGTTGGTGTTGATTGTTTTGGATTTATGAGACACTCTGTGTTGTTTTCCTTTATAACATGAAGAACAATGATTAGAACAATGAAATTCTTTCTTTGGTAATCCAATGACTAAGTCATGTTTCACCAATTTATTCATGTTCTTCATGTTGGAATGGACTAGCCTTCTATGCCACAGTTGAGATTCATCTTCTGAAGATTTAGACAGCAGGCATGTCTCATGATTTGTGAGTGTTGTGTTGTTCATATCCAAGATATACGTGTTGCCTTTTCTTGATGCTTTAAGAAGGATCCAGTCTGCTGGAAATGTAAAACCTGGCTTAAGAATGTAACAGTTAGTGTTATCAAATAGTGTTAAGTAATTTTGATCACAAATTTGGGAAACACTAAGTAAATTATACTGCAAATTTTCACAGTAATTTACTTTTTCAAAAGTTAAAACACCATTAGTTACCATTCCCTCACCAACAATTTTACCTCCCTTCTTATCCCCACCAAATGCCACATAAGAGGCATGTTTATGTTTGAAGTCATGGAGAAGTGCACAGTTGCCTGTCATATGTCTGGAACAACCACTGTCAACATACCACTTGTTGTCAGCTCTCCATGATTGTTCCTGCACACAAAAGGAAATTAGTTAGAATTGACAACCCAAGGCTTAATTGTCTTGGGTTTGCCAGATGTGTCAACAATAGTTACTCCTTCATGAATTAATCTTGAAGTTTCAGTATTAGTTGTTTCTTTTTGATCTGATGGTGGTGAGGATGATTCTGTTGAAGATGATTCAGGTTTCTGGGTGTCTTCATGCTTATCTGAGTCTTTCTTCAACGTGGCTTGTTTTGGTTGGTATCTTAACTTCGAAGAGGATCCTGTAGTTTTGAAAGTTTCTTCATCTTTCTGCTTTGATTGAGACACAGGAGTTCTTTTTGCAAAGTTGTCAAAGAAACCATCAATTACTTCACTCTGTTTATCAGACAGATCCACCTTTTTGTGAGGTGTCTTAGCCTGTGTTGGTGTTTTCTTCCTCAAAGTCTTGTCCGCAATAGATGAGCCTGTCTTTGACTTTTGTTGATCTTTCTGAATCTTTGTCTCTTTGTCACTTACTGAGGATTGAGAATCTGATTCGGATGATGCTACTTGTGACTTCTTTTTGCTCTTTTTCTTGTTCTTCTTATTAAAATAACATTCCTGAGTGGAATGATTATTTTTGTCACATATGGCACAGTGTTTGTTGAAGAAACAATCATCAGTCATGTGATTGTTCATATTACAAATGGAACAATAGCTGCTGAAATAGCATTCATCAGTATTGTGATTCTTCATATCACACCATTTGCAATATTTTTCTGAATTTTCTTCAGATTCAACCTTCTTTTTATTGTTCTTTTTCTCACTTGCTGAAGCATCAGTTGATTTCTTCTTGTTTTTGTTGGGGGCTTCATCAGCTGTTGTTTGTTTGTCTTTGGCTGCCTTTTGTTGCTTGATATTTAGCTTTTTCTGTGCATGTTTGTTTGTCTCTCTTTTTACCTCGTTCGCAGAATCAGTTTCTCTCTTCCGTTGATTTTCTGCGGATTCAGTAGTTTTTGCCTTCCGCAGATGATCTACGGACTTGGCAATTTTTGCTTTCCGCAGATGTTCTACAGATTCCTCAGAATTCTTTTCCGCAGATGTTCTACGGATTCCTCAGAATTCTTTTTCCGCAGATGTTCTACGGATTCCTCAGAATTCTTTTTCCGAGGATTCTTGTTTGGTATTTGTTTCTTACCTTTATCTGAAGATGATAAAGGTACTTCAGTACTTGATCCGCAGCTATCAATCTTGTGAAGATTCAGTTCTTGTAATCCTTCATTCAGTTCAGCAATCCTCTTGTAAATAGTCTTCAGCATGTTTCGTTGCTTTGGAGGATACTGCAACTTTGATTCTTCAAGGACTCGCGGAAGACCAGTTTCAACTTGAACATTCTTACCAATGTTCAGTTGATCAGTATCATGTTCATCAGAATCATCCAAGTCATCATATTTATCAAAATCTGATTCATTATGTTTAAGTGATTCTGATTCAGTAGATTCAGTTTCACTCATCTCAGTTTCATTATTGTTTGTATGACTGTTTTTGATGTCAATTTTGGTGCTTTGCACAAAATGATTTGACAAATTGTTAGTCATTGTTTCAGGTAAAGGTGTGTAGTTGTCATTAATAGGTGGTGCAACAGCATTATAACCCAACCCGGACCTGTTCTTTGATTCAATATGAGAGTTTAGCAACTTCTCATATTGCTGAGATGATAATTGAAACTTCTGAAGTTTCACTTCAGTGGATGCATGATCAGCCATGGATTTTGTTAAGGAAGTGGTCAAATGCTCAACTTGGGCTTTTAGGCTGTAGTTTTCAGAAACATATTTTTCTAAATCTTTTTGTAAAGTACTGATTTTGATTTGATATAATTTTTGTTCTCTTAAGTGTGATTCATTCAAAATTATAGTTTCCTTTACTTTATCAGCCAATTGTTGAGCATGGACTCTATATCGTTCAACTTCCTCAACATATGATGATGAACATAACCTGTCTTTTACCTCTCTGGCCATAGGAGGAACTTTGTTTTCCATATGCGCCATTAATGCTTGATTCTCCTCTATCACTTCCTTCTCATATAAACTCCAGTCACATGTTCCATCTTGAAGGATGATCAGCCCTGACTCCTTAGGATTGCTTGGTCCTGCTGATGTATTTGTGGCTGGTGGGGATGTTAGCTGAGGTTGTCTATGCAGAGATCTTTGAGAGGTTGACTGCTGATTCTGATATTGTTGTTGCTGCTGATTTTGTTGCTGCTGCTGCTGATACTGCGGAGATGATTGTTGGTTGCATTCTCTAGAGAAGTGACCATAGAGATTGCACTTGAAGCATCTGACTTTTGACTTATCAACACCAATCTTTGATGTTTTACTTGCTGCTGCCAGATTTTTATTTCTCCGCAGATATTGCTTAGCTCTGTAAGCAATCATTGCCATCTACCATTGTAGATCCATCTCTTCTACTACATCAGGAGGGAGTTCCTCCAAGTCTTGCTGACAGATGTTTGCTGATGTAAGAGAACTTCCAAGATATGCTTGAAAGCTTGAACTAAAAGCTGCAAAGGCTGCTTTTTGTTCTTCAGAATCCAATATCACAGTTATTGGTTCTGACTGTTTGTTATGTTGAGAAGAGTTTGCAGTTGCTGATGTCTCTCTTTTCTCTGCAGATCTTCCCTTTTCCTTTTGATTTTTACTTTGAGATGATTTCTTAGTCGGTTTGGATGCATAAAACTTACATCTTCTTCATCATCACTCAAAGTACAAGAGTTATCAACTTCATTGTTAGAGATAAATGCACTTCCAGCATTTTTGGCTTCCTTGAAGTGATAAGGTGAGACATGAGTTCTCACACTCTTGTTTCTTGATTGTTCATCCAGTTCAAGTGCTTCAACCTTAGCAACCAATGTATCTAGACCAGTTGTCTTAAGATCTATGGTGTTCTTGAACATGGAGACTGTTTGCTTCTAACTTTCAGGCAAAGTGTGGAGCATCTTCTTGTTCAGTTCCTCAGTGGTATATTTTAACTCCAAGATGTTCATCTCAGTAACAAGTTGCATAAATCTATGGAGTTGCTGAGGAATTGATTCACCCTTAATATGATGAAAAGTTTCATATTGTGATCTAAGGGTGTCTTTCCTTATGCTTCGGATCTCATCACTCCCTTCACAGAGAGTGTGAAGTATCTTCCACAGGGAATTTGCTGTCTTGTAATTCTCACACCTGATCAAGATTTCTTCAGGCAAAGCCATACTAAGCAAGTTGTATGCTTTAATATCGACTTTGACCTTCTTGACATCATCAGGTGGCAAGTCCTTAGTGCTGATTTGCTGATTCTTGTCATTATAATCCGGCCCAAGAGTGGGTGGAATATAAGGACCTTGAGTGATGGACTCCCACAAGTCAGAATCTGTGTAGTTCACATGATTCCTGAACTTGATCTTCCAGGATTTAAAATCAGCTTTGGTTTCCAACTTTGGCGGTTGATAAGATCCTCTACCAAAAGTACTCATGTTTAATGCAAAAGTATGAATTAAATGTTAAAATTGACAAATCTATCAAAAACTCAGATCTAGTATTCAATTGATTTGAATGTAGATCAAAATCAAACAAGCAATGAGAGAGTGCTTGCTGAATGACAAGTCGTTGATTTAATTGTTTGAAAATCAATTAAACAATTTTAATACTGATAGATCAATTGATCTAAATCAATGAGCACCAATGCTCTGATACCACCTGTGAATCCAAGGATCGCAATTCAGGAATTACCAGCATTAAAATAAATCAATTTAATGATCGCGGAATTATCACTAATTGACGTTTAATTGGTTTGAATAATTATTGATTTCGCAGTTATTGTGTTTCTGTGGTTGTGTTCATCATTAATCATTAAACCAATTAAACGTCAATTAGTGATAATTCCGCGATCATTAAATTGATTTATTTTAATACTGGTAATTCCTGAATTGCGATCCTTGGATTCACAGTGTTCCCCATATTACCAAGAATTTTCTCTCAATTAGTAAATTGACACATGATAATAACTTGGATGTCTTTTTTCTCGCTCTTATTGTTATATTCAGGATCGGTTAACAAAACAGGTTCAGGCTTGGGGAAGATGTGAAGATTGCCTTTATGTCTTGCAATCACTACCACAGGCTCTTATGTCCACTGTTACCTCTCCATCCGTGGCATCTTATGAACTATGGCATGCTAGGCTTGGTCATGCCAATTTTGATACCATTATGGCTTTATATAAAATAAGATGCTTACGTGTTACTTCTATTCTCCCTAAACCTGTATTGTGTTCACCATGTCAAATATCTAAAGGCTATAGTTTACTATTTCAAACTAATGACAAACGTGCATCCCACCCATTGGATTTAATTCATTGTGATTTGTGGGGACCATCACCTGTAACATCAACCAACAATTATCGTTATTATGTTATATTTATCGACGATTACTCACGGTTTACATAGTTTTATCCTTTAAACAACAAATCTGAATTTCATGTGATATTATCGGTATTCATTCCATTTGTTCAAACTCAGTTTTCTAGAAAGATAAAAGTGTTTCAAAGTGACGATGGTTTTGAGTTTTTAAACCACATTGTTAAACGATTATTCGACGACAATGGTACTTTTCATCACATCTCATGTCCTTATACACCACAACAGAATGGTCGACGACAATGGTACTTTTCATCACATCTCATGTCCTTATACACCATAATAGAATGGTCGGGGCAAAAGGAACATCGTCATGTTATTGAAATAGGTCTGGCAATGATGTTCAATGGGCGAGTTCCCTCATTCATTGGGTCGAATCCTTTACTTCAGCCGTATAAATTATTAATCGTCTTCCAACCAAACTTTTGGGCGACAAGTCTCCCTTTGAATTACTGTTCTCTTATAGACCTACATACAACAATTTTCGAACCTTTAGATGTTGTGTCTATCCGTATATCCGTGATTATGCAGATCATAAACTCGCCCCGCGAAGTATTCCATGTATTTTTTGGGTATTGCTCTCAATACAAGGGATACCAATGCCTTGATCCAATCAACTCAAAAATCTTTATTACCCGGCATGCAAGGTTTGATGAAACCATTTTTCCATTCTCTGACCACACATCACCAAACAATCTCCAAACCTTACGTCTACACACCTTCTTGGATGACAAATCCTCAACTACCCCAAACACTACGTCCACTTCGACTTCATCTACATCCAACCCAATACCTTGTGGGCTTTGCCATGAACATGGGTCTGCACCTTTCGAATCCATCCACACCCCTCACCCTACCACCATCCCACAACAACCCGCTTAAACTCCAACCTTCCCACATGCCACTGAGCCCATTTCTATCCCACCACTTGATGAACCCAATTGCCTTCATCAACTATTGCACCCTAAACTGCATTGGTTACCACCCCACTGCCTTCGTCAGTCTCTGCTCCCATTCCCGAGCCTATAAATCTCGCTCTTCATCCGGCTCACACTGCAGACCCTACGCCAACTGTTACTGAAAATACTCATCCCATGCTCACTCTCTCGAAATCCGAAAATTTTAAGCCGAAACATAGGGCTGATCTAGCTCGTACATAATATCATGGCTTACACTCCGTACTTTTCACCACCTTGGTTCCCAAAGGCCCCAAGTCCGCCATCAAAAATCCAAAATGGCTCGATGCTATGAACCAAGAATCGGCTGCCCTTCATAAAAACAACACCTGGTCCTTGGTTCCTCGACTTCCAAATTAGAATGTGGTAGGTTCAAAGTGGTTATTTCGAATCAAATACCACTCTGATGGTTCTATCAGCCGTCACTAAGCCTGACTTGTGGCACAAGGCTTCACTCAAACCCATGACGTTGACTACTCTCACACGTTTAGTCTGGTGGTTAAGACATCCATTATTCGTACCGTTCTCTCGTTGGTTGTCACCAATAATTGGAAACTTCACCAACTCGACGTGAACAATGCCCTCTTGCATGGTAATCTGCATGAAGTTATTTATATGGAACAACCACCTGGGTTTGTTGATCCACTTTTTCCCGATCATGTATGTCGCCTAAATAAGGCTCTTTATGGGTTGAAACAAGATCCACGTGTTTGGTTTCTTCGTCTTAGCTCATTTCTCATTCAAAATGGTTTCACGTGTAGTCATGCTGACCCATCATAATTCATCTTCAAACGCGACTCTTGCATCATGTATCTTCTCGTGTACATCGATGATCATATCCTCACCGGTAATCAAGACTTAATCATGACAACCTCCATTTTTCGTCTGAATAAAAAATTTGATATCAAATGAAGGCCGTCTTGAAACACGTCGATCCACCTATGGGTATTCTATCTTTCTTGGCGGGAATCTGGTCTCGTGGAGTGCAAAGAAACAACCAACTGTCTCCAGATCAAGCTGCGAATCGGAGTATCGTGCCATGGCAAACACTGCAGCAGAAATAATTTGGCTAACTCACTTACTTCAGGAACTTCATGTTCTTCCTCCTGGACCACCCACGCTTCTATGTGACAACCGGAGTGCACTTTTTCTCACACGGAATCCTATCTCTCATAGAAGATCCAAACACATTGACTTAGACTATCGTTTTATTCGGGAATTAGTCTCTTCTGGAAAACTGTGCACCAGCTTCATACTAACCAAGCTTAAGTGGCTGACATCTTCACTAAAAGTCTCCCTCGACCTCAATTTGAGTCTCTACGCTCTCGTCTTCGGGTTGGTCCGCCACCCTTGCGCTTGCAGGGGAATGTTAGACACACTTAGTTTGTAGCCATTTATGTAACTTTGTTATTCTTTCTATACCTTGGTGTAAATAGTTTTATTATATATAGTGTGTCTCTGCCTCCATTCAGGGCAAGCAGTTACATTCTCACAATAAGGAATCCTTCTGGCATAACCACCTATGACACCCACACTTGAAAGTCTTGCAACACTCACCTTTTTTTTCTGTGATTTTTTGTTTCAAATTAACAAGACTCTTGTAACTCTTGTTGCATAAAGAAAAGTCACAAATTTTCATTCTATAATTCTTCAATTAATTCAAATGCACCACTACGGTTATTGTAGTCGAATGGATGGTTGTCACCTTTAACATCTATTGATGGCTTCAAGTATTATATAATTTTATGGACCATTTCATAAAATATATTTGATATATCCCATGAATCGTAGATCTGATTCCAATTACATTTTTATTTCAAAATCTTGTTAAAGCTATTTTAAAACAAAAATTCAACAGCTAACAAAAGAATATCTCAAACTACCATTCCACCTCACCTCTTATGGGATTTCTTATCTTACCTCACCTCCTTCCACATCTAAGCATAATGGCTATGCTGAACACCATCATCACATAGTTGAAATAGGCTTAATGCTTCTAGCTCATGTCAAAATGCCTTTAAAGTTTTGGCCCTTTGCTTATACCAGGACTACCTATCTGAATAATCACTTACCTACAATCACACTTAATAGTTATTCTCCATTCTATCGCCTATTTCACAAGACTCTAAACTATGACAAACTTCACTGTTTTGACTGTCTTTCTTACGTGTGGTTATTTCCTAACTCGAACCACAAACTTCAACCACAATCTTAACCATGTGAAAATCATGAGATACTCTTTTTCTCAAAATGCACTTCACTTGATCCTTTACCAATCTTGTTTACACTTCTTGACATGTTCTCTTTGTTGAACATGTCTTTCCACATGAATCACTTATCAAATCTCCCACAATACCACCTAGTCCCAACACTTGGCTACCTCTATCCATCCACCCATCCTGTCCTCAACCCTATAATCAATTAAATACAAACTTGCTCCTAAAGACTTGGTAACAAAAACAATAGACTAAAGGATAGAATCTTCATATTCTAATAAAAAGGTAACTATGTAGGATGAGTTTCAGCATCATATTCGTCCTTACCAAAATTTTCACGCTTCTATCTCCTATTAAATAATCACATTAATTAATAGTAATATTATTTAATTCTTTTATATATTAAAATAAGAAAGTTATTTTAATGTTATTTCTATAGAGATCTCTATATTAATTTTATTTCTAAATAAATCATTTCTATAAAATAAGAAAGTTTTCTAAAACATTAACTTTTCTATAAATATAAAATATTTAATATTTATGTTTTTAAAAAAAATTTTTATAAACAAAAATTAATTTAAATTAAGAGTTACTATAAGAAAGTTTTTAGAAATGACATGTTTTTAAACGTTTGTTTTGAAACAAAATTTTCATTTTATTTATAATAAGGAAGATTTCAATCATATATTATTTTTGAATATTATTTTAATTAATAAATTTTTATTCTATTTAATGTTTTATTTATTCAGGCCGTGTAATACACGAGTTTACTAAATCTAGTAGGATATAAAACAAGACAAAATAATTCATAAATTTTATTGGAAGCTTCTAGATTATTTTAACGGTAAATGTGTGACACTGCTTCGAATGATAGACGTTATTTTAATCGGGTCCATCGACACTGCTTCGAATGATAGACGTTATTTTAATCGGGTCTATCAATCCATTTTCAGTCCGGACCGCACCCCAACCCCTTAATTTGTTGCTTCTAGATTGTTGCTAATAATACTTACCTAATTTCTAGATTGATTAGACGATTATTAAATTTTCTATTTATACAAAGTTGCAATATGAGAAGAAAGATACTCATTGGCCGATATGATAATATGTTTAATTCCGTATCTATGACGTGAAATAAAATTAAAGATCTTTAAGCTTTCTTAACAAGCGAAACAACGTGTGTTTATGCCAAAGAAGTTACACAGAGATTTACAGTCAAGAAATATTCACACAAAGTCAAGCCAAAGATCGTTATGTAGCCTAATATATTATTTTAATAAGTTGACAATTAAAAAAGTCACTCATGACGGTGTTTTACAAAAACTTGAAATACTTTTTAACTCTTTTAGTCAAACGCAAAAGAACATATGTACACACTTTCCTGTAAATCTTAAATACTTTTGCGTATATCCTCAAAGAGGTGAAAGAACAAAGATAAACATTTGTGATTAATGAAAGCTCATCATTAACGTGCTTGGAAGTAAGGAATTACCCTTGAAAAATAATAGGTGAACTGTCAAATACATATATAACACATAAAAAGAAGTGTCAGATACTATATGACCAAAAACAAAAACAAAAAAAGTTTAGTATATCCCCAGTTGATTCATGTTGATTCATGCTTGGTCTACTTCACATCATAAAGAACGTAATATGGATGTGAGTTGAAAAAACACATCCTCTTGGCATGAAAGGGTTAGTCCTCCCATCGGGTGATCAAACCCAAATTCGTTCTCCGATTGATGTAACAAATTTTGGAATAATGGTTGTTCCAAGTATGATATCGGGACAACAAACCGTCTCTTCTCCTTTTCACCAACATACACTGCTAGATGACCTTTTGGAACATCCCATTGATATTTTCTGTTGCGATACGAGTTCAATCTTCTAAAACCTTTCATAATAGATATCAAGAAGAAAACTTCCTCAAAAGAGCCATACGAGAGCGAGAAAAAAGAAGTGTGTTTAAGAATATTGTTTTGAAGTAGATATCTTAAAAATGAGATAGGAAGAAGACTTGCATTACATTGAGAGGGTTTGAGGCTTATATTTATAGATTGCTTAGCAACTTGTGGAGTCTCACATGGCTTGGTCCATCAACATCTTTTCCAGGAATGTACTTACTATATTAATTTTAAGAATATTAATATTTATATAGAAATAAACTAAAATAACGCGTATAAGTGGATGCATAAGCAATTATGGGTACATATCAATCAAACTGACCAAAAAATTAATTATAGTGCATTCACATGAGTTTCTCGAATTCCTTAGTGGATCACCGGAACTAGTTATTCTCTTTCTACAGACTAAATAGAATTGGTACCCATGATAAGTTAATCAAAGTTAAGAGAAGCTATTTTCTTTTAAAATGGTGAATATATAGGGATAACTAAAATTCGGAACATACTTTTTTCTAATCGAGGAGTTGTTTTTAAAAGACTTAGGTTCAGTTTATTTTTCAGAGCTAGAATGTCTGCAGTCTGCGTATCACATTTGTAAACATCTATGAAGAAGTAACCAAACCTATGCAGTCCGTCAGAAAAAGACTGTTTGATTTTTAACGTCTACAGATTGCTAAAATAAACTGATGGTGGTGTACGGACGGTGGTGGTGGTGGTGGTGGACTGCGGTGCCGGGAGGTAGTGGTATTGGTGGTGGTGGTGATGGTAGACAGTGGGTGGTGGTGGAGGTTGACGGTGGGCGGTGTGGATGGTGGGTGGTGGTGGTGATGGTAGAGAGTGGGTGGTGGTTGAAGGGGGGTGATGGGTGGTGGTGGAGGTGGACGGTGGTGGTGGTGATGGTAGACAGTGGGTGGTGGTGGATGGTGGGTGGTGGTGGTGATGGTAGAAAGTGGGTGGTGGTGGACGGTGGGTGGTGGCTGGTGGTGGTGGTGGAGGTGGACGGTGGCTAGTAGTGGTGGTCGATGGTGGTCGTTGATGGTGGGGGATAGTGTGTGGTGGTGTTTAACCTTCCGTAGATCTTAGAAGATGTTAGAAGTGGATGTGTCAAATTTGCACCAAGAATAGCACAAGCAGACTTTTTTTTAATAAAATGTGTTCAAAAGAACAAACAGTCTTCAATATCAATGTCTGTGCGTGGTTTGCGCGACGTTAACAGAAGAAGCTGGGCATACATTTTTAGAAAAACAAACACCACTTTAGTTTTACTATCAAAAAGGGCAGTGGCACATTAGTTTGTTAGTTTGCCTTCTATTTTGATGTAATATAAGTAATTAGTTATCTATTAGAAGTTCAAACTAAACTTTTGTATTCTTAGTTCTATGGTCTTAATGTTATTAGTGAAACTATGTTTATAGAATTTTGGGCCAGAATTTTATGGTAAAGGTTCATTAGGTTTAATCGGTATTTTCTTAATCGACGTATTGATTGGCATCACTGATTGATTGTATACACAAACATACATTGATTAAGCCGTTCAAAAAAAAAAAAGCCGTTCAAAAAAAAAAAAAAAAAAAAAAAACATACATACATTGATTAATTGTAAGGGTTGAATACCATGTCATTAATATTAGTGTGTTTCAGTCATTATATTGTTCATCTACTTCATTATTCATTATATCGTTCATCTACTTCATCATTCTAAGTCCTGATTACCAACAATCAGTATGAGAAATGTTTGATATATTACAGAAAGATAAGAATGAAGAAGTGACTGTGGGTTTTTCTTTTTTGTAATCATTTATCAAGGCAAGTTATCTTCATCAAAGCCATTATTCATCAGGGAAATCGAAAACACAAAAACATTACCAAAACAGAGGTGTTTCGCATCATAATCAATCAACGGGAACTTATATTCGAAGTCAATTATCAGAATAGACCGGATTAGAAGTAGCAATCAAGAACAGTAATAATCATTCATTTTAGTGAACAACATTGATATTGTTGATCAACTGAGTCAAATTACAACAAGACTAGGGGATGACTGGACCACACTGAATCTGCCTTTGAGTTTAACATGAGTTTTGCTTTTTGTGTTTTGTTTGAAAATTAAAAATCACCGAGTGTGTTTATAAAATAAGCAGATGATTTGTTTGAAGTTTGAAACCATCATGATCACATGAAAGTCTAAAATCAATTTAAGGTATTTGTTTGAAGTTTGAAACCATCATGATCACATGAAAGTCTAAAATCAATTTAAGGTATTGAAGTTTTGATTATTTGATTTTGCCCACTAAATATAAGATTTTAGAGTTCCGCCTCCAAACTAATAGTAAATCTTTATTTTTTCGAGTTTGACCACTGGACTTTAATGATTTTTACTTTGGCCGCAGATTTATTTTTTTCTTTGGCTACTAAAAGTTTATGACCACAAAGTTTGGCCACCAATTTGTTTTTTTAACTTTGGCCACTAAAGTTTAGGATCATAAGATTTGGCAACTAAACTATTTACAGAAAAGTTTTATTTTTTCAAGTTTGACCACTTATGTTTAGAATTTTGAGTTTTTGCCACCATACTTTGTTTTTATGGTTTCTGATGAGCCACACAAATAACGACAAAAGTAACGCAGCGTTATGTGTGTAAAATTGATCTGACTCCTGCCACGTGTGGGGGGTCGAGAGAAAAAACTAGTCCTTATTAGAAACAACTAATTGTGAAAAACCAGTGTATTGCTTCCGGAATTAACAATTAGTTTTAACTAGGTTTTCCTCCCGCTCGTTGCGCCGAGTATTTCGCCGTGATCCCAGATATCGAAATGTAAATACAAAAATATATCGCAACAAACGGTCATTCTAACGTAAACCTTAAGACATCAAGAAACCCGATTGCAAAACTCAAGTCACAACAACGCCTGCATACTCGAGCAAGCCCAAAAGAAAAGGAATAAGGAAACATAAAATTTTGTGTTGGGCGCAACATCAAACCCAGGCCGGTGACGGTGACATAATCTTGAAAATAAAAACAAACAAAAAACACGTTGTAAAACTGTCATTACGTTGTGAAACTCTAAAGCGTACTTAGTGATAAAAATGATTATCACTCCATCGTAAGACAAAGGATGAGCATAAAACTAACATGCAAATTAAAAAGATGGTATGTATATTATATAATATAAAAAATCAAACTATTTAAGATGCAAATTCAAAAGATGGTAAATATATATATTAAACATAAGTATATGTACAACATATTTATGCATATGTAAAATACATTATACATAAAGGATGGTAATTAGTAATATATAAATTCATTATAGGTTCATGGGCGACCAAAAAACCGGAGCAATATTTTTGCAATAAAGGTTGATTAATGTTAGAAGTCATAAAGTTGATACACATTAATTATAGTTAAAGGTTGATAATAATTGGATTTGATTTTTTTTTTTTTGAATGGCAAAAAAAAAAATCAGATCCAATTGGATCTCATTAATATCAAATTTTATCTCACGCCGACGAAAGTCAATTTGTAAGAGTGAGAAAAGGAAACTGTGGAAAATCATCGAGTCAAAAGATGAGGAATTATATATATTTATGGTTGCTGCAAAACGGTTATCATATTTTATCAGATCTTGACCGTTGAAAACTATATAGATTCAATCATGTCCGTGTTAATTGAGCGGTTGAACTTTGTTGCGGCAGTTGGCTGAGAGGTTCTGAACCTACCTCCCTTGTTCCCACGTTCCTGCGGTTCCAACTGGGTAAGCATATAACTAGGATATATACACAAAAATCATCTTCTCTTCTATTATCTCTTCGAGAACAACACCATCAGTGTATTTAAGGTTCATCTTTGGGAACTCCAACTAGAAGGATGTTGGAAATTGCAAACAATAGTGATTGCTTCTACAATTTTTTTCATATACGTCCACTTGCACATGCTTATATATCCATACAGCTCTTTAATTGCAACCCCCCCCCCTCAAATTTAACTATCAATGAGAAGGTTGAAGGTTATAAAACGCTAATTTGACATAGGTTTACTTTAAAGATGATGTGAATCTTCGTTTCTTGAATTGGTTGTTGCAGGTTTTAGTAAGTTGAATATCAAGTTGCTTTGCGACTGTGTTCTGTTGTGAAGTTTCTGTTGCTGCTTTAAATGTCTTCTTCGGATGCCTCACCAATTAGGGCCTCCTTCAGTTTGTGCAGAGGATGATGAAGAGAGCATGTATTTTTACAATGGAAGGGGAATAACTGATCGGTTTCTGCAGAGGAATTTCCATGATTTCTTCGACCAAGGTATGTATCCTTTTCCAAGTACGTAAACATTCTCAGGTGCCTCCATTGTTTTTGCTGTTGATTTTCATTTTCATTGGTTATTTAGGGTATTAATTGGAAAATTGATTCGCTTTAATATGATGATTATACACAATTTTAAATAGGCCCATAATGTCATGCTAAAATTACCTGATCTTTATGTTCTACCCATGCGTTGACTAATTGGCACACTTCTATTCTTTTTCATCATATTGATATAATGTAAGGATCAATATCTACGGATAAGTTTATTTCTGAAGCCTTACTTTTCAACATGTTCTTGCAGATACGACCTATCCATATTATTACATATACAAAAGAACTTCTTGATGTAACATTGGCTTTGCTTGATGACTGGATGATTCGGTTCAATTGATTGCAGTGTTATGCTTGCTTTTGGTATACTAGAAGTAGTTTTTGTTTTTCTCTATGTGAATTGACATTATGTTGGATTTGAATTAAAATTCACAGTACAATTTAATCTTTATAGTGATATATTCTTGATTTAACACCAGATGGTGTAGAGCATGTTGTTTTGTCCACTCGGCTTCGCAATCTTTAGGTGAATTTTTTAAATTGACATTTTGAACGTATAAAAAGAATAAAAGTTAAAGTAATCAGATAATGTATATGATCTGAACTTTGTATTTCTTTATTCATGATAAATTTATGTGGTTTGTAATCAGCTCTCTGTGGACACAAAGATGATAGAAAATGCTCTTAGAACATCTGAGGCATTAAGTCACTATGGTGGACCACATGACTCTTTTATTGAGCATATTTCTTAATTAATTTCAATAACTATGTAGAACTACTTTTGTATCTGGTAACTCCAATATGTTAGTAATGTGACTGTGTTTATATTTAGAAATCTATGTTAGCAGTGACTTCTTTTGCTGTTGAACACAAATGTTAAGCATGTGGCAGGGATAATGTTCAAAAATCTACTAGGTGTTTGGTGTTGTTATTCATACAAAAAGGTATGATAACTTGAAGGCCTATGGTCTTGTCTAGGTTTTGTTATTTGGTTTTACATGTTGCTAATACATTTTACTTTGCTGAACTCACTGGTGTTGATTTGGTTTTACAGGTTGCTAGATATTAAAATTTACTGAGCTCACTCTAAGTCCTTTAAGCATATAACTACAACATGAGTGTTGTAAGTCTTCGCTCTTATTCTTAATGTCACATAAACACATGTTTTGGTTGGCATTCGCTGACTACTTATGTTAACAAGTTATACTCTAGTCCTAAACAACATGGTTTTTGTTTGGAATACAATTCAATATAGTGATGCCTAAGCGGAAGGCAAAGAAGGATGCTAAAGTTTGCATCATCTTAGTTGAATATTCAAGGCCTAATGTTGATACACATTTGCTGCTGAAAGAAAACACCTTTGTTGATCAAAAAGGTATCTGCTTTTACTATATTTAAAGTTTTAATATAATGTAGTCTTGTGTTATGAAATGTAGAAAAAAGATAAATAATTAATTGATAATGATTTAGGGGGCCTGTGACTAGCTGTGACATGGGTGAGTCAGGTAGAGCGAGTTCGACCACTGATGGTGATGACTCTACTGATTTGCATCTTTTGACAATTTAATTCTTATACTCTGAATACTTTAGTTTGGAATTAGATTATTGAATCTAAGGTAAGAACCATAGAGCTTGAAGGCAAGCTTGTCAAACAACAAATTTTGGTTATAGATTTATGTGTGCATTTATGAAAGTTCTTTTTTTATTAAGTTTTAAGAACTTGATGGATCTGATCGTGTGAAGGATGGATTTTTGTGTGAATTTATGAAACTTGATGGATCTTATTATCATGTAACTATATCAGTTACTATGATTCACTTAGTTTTTAATAAGTTGATTCGTGAGGTTTATGCATAGGAAATGCACTTTGACAACTCTCAACCTTTCTTTTATAAACTATTTGTATTTACCTGTTAGAGACAAAACATATTTGGGATTGACCCATTTCACAAGTAAACATGTCAAAACTACCACATATACTAGATTACAGTGTTGATATGTTAAACCACTATATGGACTGGATCCAAGATTTACGACAGAAAAGAAGCATTATGGCCATGAGAATTATTTTATTTTATGTTTAATGCATATTATTTGCTCATGTTCCATATTAGAGTAGTATGTAATTTATTACTATCTTTTTTCCTTGAAAGCTTCAGCTTACTACAGAGGAGCCACAGGTGTTTTGTTATTGTATGTTGTTACAAATGAGTCCTCTCTCAATAGTAAGGTTTTCTTCCCTCGACTTTTATCCCCTGGTTCCTTTAATTTTCTGTTTTGTTAATCTGTTAATTTGTTAACAATTTTCTCTTCAATTTTGTGGATAGGTTTGAATACCTTTTATAGTAAACATTTTAGAATCCAGTGCCATTTAGATATAAAACGAAAGTAGTTTTTATTATTTGTTTAAGTATGTTTCGTTTATAATGATTTGTGTAACAATTACTGGGGATTCATGGAACGCATTGGAAGAATGCATATTAAGATTTAGGAGTAGTATATCTTCATTCAACCCATCAACTTCAGCCACTGGACAAGGAATAAAGAAAGTGTTATCATCTAATGCATTAGTGGTAAGATAAAGGGAAGTTAAGAGGCATTGTGGTTGTTTTTTGTTCATGATAATTGTTAGGCTGCGTTTGGTTAGAAGAATGGAATGGAATGAAATGGAATTGAGAAACTAGTATAATTTTCAAGTAAAATTAAGTTTGAGTGAGTAATGAAATGTAAAACCCAAGGGAATGTTTCACCTCAAATTCCCTTGGTTGTGGGATTTTAAATTCCCTCTCTAGGTGGAAGGATTTTGAAATTCCACAACCAAGGGAATTTGAGGTGAAACATTCCATTGGGTTTTACATTTCATTACCCACTCAAACATAATTTTACTTGAAAAGTATACTAGTTTCTCAATTCCATTCCATTCAATTCCATTCTTCCAACCAAACGCAGCCTTATTGTTCATGATTCTTTTAACCACTATTTTACAAGTATTTTCAGTTTCTTTTCTTTATTTTGATGCTTGCAGGGTTCAAGAACATATGTATATTCTCATGACAAATCCTCAGATGTGAGTTGATGCTTATAGGTGTTGTATGCTGTAATTTTTTTGTAGTAGCTATGTGGAAAATTATTAGCATGACGGAAACAAAAGAACAAACATACAAATCCTGAAATTCATTATTCTATTGCTTAAATAGTTTGTTCGACATGGACTTTTGTTTTGCAATATTTGGAACATAAAGGGTGTCGTTTAGTTTTTTTGTTTGGTATAGCACATGTTTTCGAGTTCGATATTGATGTTATTTACTGATTTTGAATACTACTTTAACTTTAATATCACTAAGCTAGGGAATTTAACTAACATCACCGTATTTATGGACAATTTAACTAACACCACCGTAAGGGGGAGGATGTAGTGGTACCCCCTGGGGCACAATGAAGCTTATGCATCCATGATATGTACTCATATAGTTTATACCTATTGATGTTTTTGCTTTCGCACTTGAAGTACTAAAGTTATTGCATGTATGTTTTGATGACTCTAAAAATTATTTATATGTTATATGTTTATTTAATTTATTTAATTATATTAATGATCTTTGTTAATGTTTTTTTCTTCTGTTATGGATGCAGATTTTGGTAGAAGCACGTTGTTTTGGGTAGGATTTGTTATGAACCTTTTTAGATTGAATATCACAATCTTGGTGTTATTTTTTCTAGACCATAACTTTGTTGACGTTGTTGATGATGTTTGTCTTGGGATCCTTAACTTGATAAATCATTTTGTCTTTATATGACCTGTTTATTTGGATGTGTGTTTTTCAAACTAATATTAATCTTAAGATCATATGACTCATCTTCATATATAAAAGACTTTTTTGTATATGCTTATTTGTCTTTATGCTAACACGTTAATAGTGTTATTGTTTATAATTTAAGAAGAGATAGTTATTACATTACGACATGAAACCCCCGGCCACCGGACGGGTATAAAACTAGTTTTAAAGGACATTAATGAGTTTTCAAGCCCCGTGTTCAACTCTACAAGTTACACCACTTGGGTCGTAACGATTAGATTGATCTTTAACGTTCATGAATTCCTGGAAGCATTAATTAAATTTAAAAGCAAGAAGTTAAGCCGATAAGAAAAACAATTAATACAACAATTGCAATACTATACGAAACAATTAATTCCCAAAACTAGCACATGGTAATACAATTTGCTAATATTACTTTCAACCCAAGAAATTCCAAACGCATTAAATGTTCGACGTACATGTAAGAGTCAATAGAGTTAAAATGGCTAGATTATAATTACACAAGTCAAATTTTGAATCTTCAAAAATGGGTTTAAGGAGTCACTTGAGGTCTATACTGAGATTGCATCACAAGCAAATGGTCTTGGGCATACAATGAATGGTAAAAGGCGGGTTTGGAAACAACAGGGGTCGCTACAAGCAATGTTTGTTGAGATTATTGCAGTGATAGATATAGCAGAATGCAATTCCAAGAAAATGTTAGAGGATTGAAGGCTTTTGATCGAGGAACACACGAAAAAGCAAATGAAGGATGAAGACATCCATGTTAAGTTAAACTTTTATTTACAAAAGAAGATGGAAAATATGGATCGAGTCAAAGATAATATATGTGAACGTCACAGTCATGCAATTTCAATTCAAGAAAATAAAATCCGTGGTCAAGGCGAAAACTAGAAGCCATAAAGGAATAGAAGAGGAAATCAAGTCCATAAGAACAAAGATCACATAAGATGTAAGATGTTTCGAGAATAATAAACTTTTGACATTTCAAACATGATCGTCTAAAATGGGAGAAAATGGGGCAAATCAACGCTACTGTAATGGCAAACCATATCCAACCGATGACGTTCTCATTTATATTAAGTTTCGTTTATGTGACACCCCGTAATTTCAGGCTAACACTATTCAAAACGTTGTCGTTATCATTGCCACATACTCATCAATACTCGAAACGTATACAAACACCACCACCGACATCGTTAAATAAATTATGATGAAATATTAACACGGGTGTTGGTGGAGGATTCACATAAACGGGATTACCAAAGGAATCCTCTTAATTAACAAAGCTCGCCCAATCACGTCGTTATCAACCGGAACAAATTTGGGAACACGGGACACAAGTACAGGGACCAAACCTGACAATTGCCAAACAGGGGCTGGGTATAAATACCCATCCACCAGCCAAACACTCCACATTCTGCTCTCTCTTCTCTCCTACGCTCTCTACACCTCCATTTCTTCATTCTAGCACCAAATTCCACCCGATTGAGCTCGTTTTCGTCGGATTAGACCACACAACAGCTGAGAAATCACGTTCCCAGCAGGTAGGCGACCTCGTTCATCCGTTTTATCGCTCGTTTCACTGCTGCAAACCTAGGGTTCGGGTGTTCGGGTTCAACCCGAATGCATGTGGTCATGGGGGTGTGTGTGAGGTCAATCAACTTATGCATTTCACTTAGACATGTTAGGAAAGTGTTTCTGGAAGTCCTGATTTTGTGAAAATCGAGCACGGGACAGCCGAAGGCTGTTCAGCCCGTCCAGCAGTCGCGATCTGCTGCTGTCCGCTACTGGGCCAGTCATGCGACTGAGCCATGCGACTGGGTCCCTCGTGCGACTGAGTGGTGCGACTGGAGTGAATCGTACGAATGAGTCCATACGTATGCGCGTAACGTGCGAATGAATGCATGCGATTGAGAGTGTATGCGATTGAGTCAACCGGATGAAATGTGTGCGACTGAGTACCACCCGACTGAAGGTCCAATCGTACGAATGAAGGTTCAGTCATGCGATTGGTTGTTGAGTCGGGTGAATGGGTGATGTGTGGTACGATTGAATGCTAAGTCGTACGAATTAGGGTTCAACCGTACGAATGAGATTGATTCGTACGATTGAAGGCCCATTCGTGCGAATGAGGTGTCCAGCGTGCGTCTGGCCTTGATATGCGATTGGAGTCATTTTGAGTAAATTCTCCTTGTGTGCGGTGTGCCTATCGTGTGATGATATGGTAACAATCAATAAGGTGTCATTTCTTGACCACAAAGATTAAAGTCAACGCAATCAACAAGCACATACTTTTATGATCTAAAACAACCTAACTGTTTGCAACTAACGACAACCCGTTTGGGATCTACATAAGGTCTGATAATGCGTATGCCTGCATGTGTGTGTGTGTGTCACCCACGACCGAACCAATACGACCCGACCCGATTAAACATGTCTATTAACGCTAAACACAACATTAACGCTTAACATAACTGTCAATAGGTGTTTGACAGCGCATCGTAAACAACTCTTGGGAGACTTTCATCCTACGTACTTACTACATCATCAGTGAGTTTCACGGCCCCTATTTTACTCTCTTTCCTTTTGAGGGAGAAAACATGCAAAACAGATTTACTTAAATGGTTGTAGTATTATTGATATCGCTTGTTACGTTAGTGCAAACAAACAACATGTCCCGACACACTCGAACCGTTAGTAATGGGATTAGCGAGGTAATTTTGAGTAGTACTACTGGGTCTGACAAACCCCGCCCGGGCTAGTCGCGCTAGCTTGATTGGAGGTCAAACGGGTGCTTGATTGACCTAACATTTGTCACGGTCTTGCGAGACGTGACAGGGATACAACAAACATATATAGGACGTAAACAGTCAGCTTCGGTTCGAAACGCTAAGTAACAAGAACACAGGCTAGCTACCTAACGATATGCTCTATATACTAAACCATTGAAACGCAAACTACTGAACGCTTATGAACACATTTATTGTTGAATAAACCTGTGAACTCACCAACTTTATGTTGACACATTTTAGCATGTTTTCTCAGGTCACAGGAATGCATAAGCTCAAGATGCACGCTAAGGAAACGCACTCAGGACATGCATTCATCCATTATATTTTCAGCATTGAACATTTTGTCTAAACATGGCTATTGTAACTGTACTGTAATGGATTTACTGATTATGTACTCGCTTCCGCACTAATGTAAACTTTGTTCATGCTCTTTTGAATGAAGTCAAATGTTTATTTTAAATTCATATAGTGTCGTTCGATATGACTGTGTCTGAGATCCTGGTATGTCACACGCCTAACGGTAAAACCCCGTTCGTGGAAATTGAGGGTGTGACAGATTGGTATCAGAGCCACAGGTTATAGAGAACTAGGATTGCATTGCATCTAGACTATAGCCTTAGACACAACACTAGTATTGCACAGACACTTTTACATGGTTACCACTGTTGTGCAAACAACCTTCTGGTGTACTGACAGTACGCTGCTGAGCAAACATAACATTATGGGTATGACATGCGTGTCATTACCGGCTGACAGAGGGGTGGAGAATCCCACTCGCTCACCACCAACGTTTACACTTGATCCTTCACTCTCGGAGTGGAAGCAATAACGAATTGTACCAAACATTTCCACGATTGGAACACGAAACTCTTTCCTAACACACACGATAAGCTTAACGATGACGAACAAAGAGAACAACACCTCACTCTTCCAACTTTTTTTTTCACACTTGTTGCCATTCCCAACATATCCTATCTTCTGCACTAGTCTGAGCAGTAAACGAGAGACAACTAAGATATTCAAAGTCTATCAGAGGATAGGACTTAAACATTTAAACGCCTAGAACTTCAAAGGGAAAAAGGGTCAAATTGTCTTGATTCCCCGTTGTTATCTTGACCGAATCCTTTGTACAACCTTAGTACAACCACAGTTGCTTGACTCTTGGTATAACAAATATATCTTTGATACCTCTACCATTGATAACACTCGGTACTCGACAAGGTAGGTTATCGCAAATAGGAGGAACCATGGGTGACCATGCTAAGCAAATTAGAATCATGGGTGCACACGTAATTGTAATTTGTCGTGCATGAGAATTCTGGCAACTCTATCGGGTGATAACGGCCATAATCAGTACAAATTTTCAATTTCTATACTTGGAGACATGAGGTCTCGGTTCTCATAAAACCTCACAGTTGATATGGTAACAAATCCTTCATTCCTACTCGTATGAAAGTTCTCATCCACCTCGAGCCTTAATGAGATTCGTATTATGGCATTAGCCCTAGTCTCTATGAGACGTTATCCTTTCTGTCATTTCAGTGATCGTGCATAACTATCTATCAACAACGTACCGGATCTTCAAATTTTGTAATAGAGTGGTGATACTCTCTGCCGTATGTAGTCCTTGTTCATTGAATTGATCATAAGACTTAGAATCTTGGTAATTTGAGCGTTCCAACATTCATTTCATTTGATATTTATCGTGTTTAAGCGTACATTATATTTGCTTGTTCCCTAGTGGTGGGACACAATCGGATTTTTCCGGCTAACTACGTTTGGCGTAGGACCAAATAACAAGATATTATGACGACCTCGTTCATTTCATCTCTGCCTTTCCATTATAAACAGCAAGTACAATTATAACCGCCACCCGTGTGCTTGGCAGTTGTGATCTAGGTGTGACTAGACATTCGTTCGATATAAGTCTGATTTCTATTACCCATGGTTACTACGATGTCGTTGGCATGGACTGACTGGTTATCGAAAAACCAAGCTAAAACTTTCTGTCGCGAGAAGATCGTTCATGTACCCCTCCCTAGTGGTGAAGTATTATCCGTTCAGGGTGAGAAAAGTGGTGTCGTTTCTGGCATCATTTTGTATACGAAAGCCCAGAAGTGCTTACGCAAAGGCCATACTGCTATCTTAGCTATGATCACTGAGAAGACCACTGAAGAAAAGAAGATCGAAGATATCCCTATCGTTCGTGAATTTCCTGAAGTGTTCCCTGAAGACTTACCTGGTCTTCCACCGCATCGTCAAGTCGAGTTTCAGATTGATTTGACGCCTGGAGCCGCACCGATAGCTAGAGCACCATATCGACTAGCACCAAAGGAACTGCAAGAACTGGCTACGCAACTGCAAGAGCTCTTGGATAAAGGATTCATCAGACCCAGCTCATCACCGTGGGGAGCTCCAGTCCTGTTTGTCAAGAAAAAGGATGGAACTTTTCGCATGTGTATCGATTACAGAGAATTGAACAAAGCAACGATTAAGAACCGTTATCCTCTCCCGCGCATTGATGATCTGTTCGATCAACTACAAGGGTCGAGTTACTATTCCAAGATAGACCTAAGATCGGGTTATCATCAACTAAGGGTACGAGAAGAAGACATTTCAAAGACTGCTTTCAGAACGAGGTATGGCCACTACGAGTTCTTAGTTATGCCATTCGGGTTGACCAATGCACCAGCGGTTTTCATGGACCTAATGAACCGAGTGTGCAAACCCTATCTAGACAAGTTCGTCATTGTTTTCATCGATGACATCCTTATTTACTCAAGGAATAAGGAAGAACACGAATAGCACCTTAGACTGATCATGGAGCTGTTGAGACGAGAACAATTGTATGCGAAATTTTCAAAGTGCGACTTTTGGATACGAGAGGTCCATTTCTTGGGTCATGTGGTCAATGAGAATGGGATACACGTTGACCCGGCAAAGATAGCAGCTATCAAGAACTGGGCTACGCCTAAGACTCCGACCGAGGTACGATAGTTTCTCGGGTTGGCTGGCTATTATCGACGGTTCATCAAAGGGTTCTCGAAGATTGCTCAACCTCTCACCGCATTGACTCATAAAGGCACTACGTACAATTGGGGTGATAAACAAGAATCTGCATTCCAGATTCTGAAGCAAAAACTCTGTACAGCACCGATTCTATCCCTGCCTGAGGGAACCGATGATTTTGTAGTTTACTGTGATGCTTCTATACAAGGCCTCGGTTGCGTACTAATGCAACGCAATAAGGTGATTGCCTATGCATCACGACAATTGAAGATACACGAGAAAAACTACACGACACACGACCTAAAGCTTGGAGCAGTCGTGTTTGCACTCAAGATATGGAGACACTACTTGTACGGTACCAAGTGCACCATTTACACCGATCACAAGAGTCTCCAGCACATCTTTGAACAGAAAGAGCTAAATATGAGACAACGTTGTTGGGTCGAGTTGTTAAACGACTATGACTGTACGATCAAGTATCATCCGGGCAAGGCCAATGTAGTAGCAGACGCCCTGAGTCGGAAGGAAACACCCAAGCCGAGACGAGTTCAAGCATTGCAACTCACCATTCACACTGGTTTACCCGACCAGATCCGCAATGCTCAACTTGAGGCGTTAAAAGACAAGAACCTGAAAGCCGAGTCGCTACGAGGCATGGAGAATCAATTGGAAACCAGGCCTGACGGAATCCGCTACTTCATGGATCGAACATGGATTCCCTCGTATGGAAACCTACGAGAATTGGTAATGGACGAAGCTCACAAATCACGGTACTCAATCCACCCAGGTTCAGACAAAATGTATCACGATCTCAAAGTCCTTTACTGGTGGCCGAATATGAAAGCTGACATTGCCACATACGTAGGCAGATGCATAACATGTTCTAAAGTTAAAGTGGAGTATCAACGACCGTCTGGTTTACTCCAACAGCCAGAAATACCAGTATGGAAGTGGGATCAGATATCTATGGACTTCATCACGAAACTTCCTCGAACTCCCAGCGGATGCAACACCATTTGGGTGATCGTGGATCGCTTGACGAAATCCGCACACTTCCTGGCAATCCGGGAGACTGATCGTATGGAAAAGTTAACTCGTATCTACCTAAGGGAAGTAGTCTCTCGGCATGGTGTACCGATTTCCATTACCTCTGATCGTGACGCTCGATTCACTTCACACTTCTGGCGGTCTTTGCAACGAGCATTGGGGACGCGGTTGGATATGAGCACCGCCTAGCACTCCCAAACTGATGGCCAAAGTGAGCGTACGATCCAGACTTTAGAAGACATGTTACGTGCCTGCGTCATAGATTTCGGCAGCAGTTGGGAAACTCACTTACCGCTAGTTGAGTTTTCTTACAACAATAGCTATCACACGTCGATCAAAGCTGCCCCATTTGAGGCACTGTATGGGCGTAAGTGCCGATCACCTATCTGTTGGGCGGAAGTTGGAGAAAGTCAACTCACCGGCCCTGAACTTGTGCACGAGACGACTGAGAAGATCGTGCAGATCCGTAACCGTATGGCAGCAGCCGTGACCGACAGAAAAGTTACGCTGATAAGCGTCACCGACCGTTGGAATTCCAAATAGGTGACAGGGTGCTTTTGAAAGTGTCACCTTGGAAGGGTGTGATTTGTTTTGGGAAACATGGGAAACTAAGCTCTAGGTACGTGGGACCGTTTGAGATTGTCAAACGGGTTGGCCCCATGGCCTACCAGTTGAACCTACCCGAAGAACTCCGTGGAGTACACGATGTGTTCCACGTCTCCAACTTGAGGAAATGCCTAGAAGACGAGACTCTTATCATTCCGTTAGACGAGATACATGTGGATGAACAACTACATTTCATCGAGGAACCAGTGGAAGTCATGGATCGACAAGTCAAGACGCTCAAACATAGCCGTATCCCTATCATCAAAATCCGTTGGAACTCAAAGTGTGGACCAGAATTTACCAGGGAACGCGAGGATCAGATGAAGAAGAAGTACCCTCAGCTGTTCCAAAATCAGGCATCTACCTCTTAGATACGCAGGTACTCTATTCAACATGCGTCACAAACCGTTGAGCCTTGTACTTCCCCGTAAAACCACGTAACATGATGTACTAATTTTCGGGATGAAAATTCCTGCAACAAGGGGATGATGTGACACCCCTTAAATTCAGGCTAACACTATTCAAAACTTTGTCGTTATCATTGCCACATACTCATCAATACTCGAAACGTATACAAACACCACCACCGACATCATTAAATAAATTATGATGAAATATTAACACGGGTGTTGGTGGAGGATTCACATAAACGGGATTACCAAAGGAATCCTCTTAATTAACAAAGCTCGCCCAATCACGTCGTTATCAACCGGAACAAATTCGGGAACACGGGACACAAGTACAGGGACCAAACCTGACAATTTCCAAACTGGGGCTGGGTATAAAATACCCATCCACCAGCCAAACACTCCACATTCTGCTCTCTCTTCTCTCCTACGCTCTCTACACCTCCATTTCTTCATTCTAGCACCAAATTCCACCCGATTGAGCTCGTTTTCGTCGGATTAGACCACACAACAGCTGAGAAATCACGTTCCCAGCAGGTAGGCGACCTCGTTCATCCGTTTTATCGCTCGTTTCACTGCTGCAAACCTAGGGTTCGGGTGTTCGGGTTCAACCCGAATGCAAGTGGTCGTGAGGGTGTGTGTGAGGTCAGTCAACTTGTGCATTTCACTTAGACATGTTAGGAAAGTGTTTCTGGAAGTCATGATTGTGTGAAAATCGAGCACGGGACAGCCGAAGGCTGTTCAGCCCGTCCAGCAGTCGCGATCTGCTGCTGTTCGCGACTGGGCCAGTCATGCGACTAAGCCATGCGACTGGGTCCCTCGTGCGACTGAGTGGTGCGACTGGAGTGAATCGTACGAATGAGTCCATACGTATGCGCGTAACGTGCGAATGAATGCATGCGATTGAGAGTGTATGCGATTTAGTCAACCGGATGAAATGTGTGCGACTGAGTACCACCTGACTGAAGGTCCAATCGTACGAATGAAGGTTCAGTCATGCGATTGGTTGTTGAGTCGGGTGAATGGGTGATGTGTGGTACGACTGAATGCTAAGTCGTACGAATGAGGGTTCAACCATACGAATGAGATTGATTCGTACGATTGAAGGCCCATTCGTGCGAATGAGGTGTCCAGTCGTGCGTCTGGCCTTGATATGCGATTGGAGTCATTTTGAGTAAATTCTCCTTGTGTGCGGTGTTCCTACCGTGTGATGATATGGTAACAATCAATAATGTCACACCCCAACCTTGACGGCGGAAACGTCGAGGTGTGAGGGTTAAGATTGTTCACAGCCACATAACGCTATGTTAAAGTATAAAATGTCATTAATCAATTGTTTCAAACACCACAGACATCAAAGTTTCAAAATAAATCAAACAAAAACAAGAATCCAATTGTCTTTATTAAGCCTAGGTCCATGTTCTAGGTTTAAGCACTTCTTTAATCATCGCTAAGCTTGCACATTACCTGAAACATGTTGAAAATAAAGTCAACTAACTAGTTGGTGAGTTCTCATGGTTTTAAATACAATAAGTATAAAAAAATGTGGCAATTCTAGTCAATGGTCACAAGATAGCAAGTATATAGAACATGCATAGTTACAATCAAGCCTCGACTGAATAATATGAATAAGCATGATTAGCTAAGTGTATTTGGTTCCCTAGTGCACAAGCATACGGCTCCTAGGAGTCGGCAATACATCGACTTTAGCACCAAATAGGCTTGTCAGGCCCAAAGATCTAAGACTTCGCTAGGCTAGCAATAGTTAATGATTGCACACGTATGTCACATCTCATATAATACTTAACATATCCAAACAACCACAACTATGTAAAGAATTGCACGTGTGTAATAAGTATCAAAGCGTGTATGTGTAAGTTTGTATAAGCAACATGTTTCACCCCGAAAGATGTGAAATAATCATAAAGCGGGGCATAAGAACTCACATGTTTAATAAAGGAGACTTGTAGATGTAATAAGAATAACCACGAATAAGATTTCCAACACAAACGTCACAACGCACCTAAACAAAATAAAGTAGCGCGTTATAATTTGTTTGATGATTAATTGTAGGTCTAATATGATTTAATAATTATTCGTATTTATTACATGTTAATAACGTGATCGGTTAAATGGAACGAATGGATTATACTTGGTATAATCAATTGTTAGCGCGAAAGAGAATTAATACATAAAACTTGATTAACTTGTACGTTAAACCGGTTTATAAGGATTGTATATAATAGTGATTTAGCTATTATAAGGAACTATATATATATTTATAGGTATAAGTAATTTAAACAATTTAATTGTTTGAATTTATACATATAAATATATATACTAAACAATTATGATATTGTGTATAATAATCAATATAAATGATTTAGCTATTAAAAGAACTATGTATAAATATATATATATATATATATATATAAGTAACTAAACAATTAAATTGTTTGAATATATATATATAACTATATATACTAAACAATTATAACATTGTATAATCATAATAAGTGATCTAATTACTAAAAGAAATATATATGAATATATATATATAGGTATAAGTAACTTAAATAATTTAATTATTTAAAAATATAAATTTACATATTCAAGTATTATATTTACTCATTTCTTTTGTATTTTTAAAGATACAAAAATGTATTTGTAAATACAAAAGTAATTTATAAAAATTTAATTTAGTCATAAAATTAATTAAACAAAAGAAAGAAAAAAATCTGCATTTTATAAAATTAATTTTAGAAATTTTCAGAATTTAAAAAGGTTTAATAATTAAAAAGAAATAAAGAAAAGAAGAAAAGAAATCAGAAAATAAAAAGAAAAGGGAGAAGGGGCTACCCGGGGTCGAACCCGGGGCTCCCTTGTGGACGGGGGACGCAGGAACCAGTGAACCAGGGCCGTGGCCTTGGTTCACATTGGTTTGTTTTAAATTTAAACATAGCCCCTGGTTTACCCCTAATTCGAATAAACCCTAGTTTTGTTCAAAGCCAAAATCGACCCTCGATTCGGTGTTAATCACCTAAATCATCATAGGGCTTTTGTTCCTTGAACGAAAACGAGTAGAAATCAGGTCTTAATTACCTGATTGATGAGGTATTGAAAGGGTTTCGGGTTCGATTAGGTTCGGGTGTTCTTGAATTTGGGGCTTTTTGATTCGAGAGGATTTATGGTGAATTGAGAGTTTAGTGAGTTCAGGAACTTCACAATGAACCAAAAGCCCTTAATATATAGCTTTGATTTCATGAATTCGAGCTTAACACGTTTGATTTTGAAACCGCGTTCTCGTTTACCAAATTTGAGTGATTCGAGCTGTAATTGTGTAATTATAATTGATTGATTGATTGTTTAAGACGCGTATTAAGTTTAGAAATAATTAATTTGATTGAATTTGTGTATTTGGACGGGATTTGATTCGGAATTCATCACGGTTAGCCTCGGTTTGATTTGGAAGGTTTACACGAGCGGGAAACTCAAATTGGTTTGGGGTTCAAGTTCGAAACAGTGGACCGAGGGTGAGGGGCGGTTTAAATGGGTTTTATAGTGCTTAAAATGGGGGTTTGAAGCTTCGCCGGAGCTCGGCCGGAGCTCCGGCCAAAGCCGCCGGAAAATCGGGGATAGGAAGGGGGGGTGGGGGTTTAGTTTTGTTAAATTGCAATTTGGTCCCTGAGGTTTAGGCTGTTGATAAAAAAAAAATTTAAACCTTTTCAAAATTTTACAAAACACCCCCTGAACTTTGTATTAACTTAAAATTTTATTATTATTACTATTATATTTATTATTATTATATTATGATTATTATTATTATTATTTTTATAGTTATTATTATCATCATCATTATTATTATTATTATTATTATTATTATTATTATCATTATTATTATCATTATTATTATTATTATTATTATTATTATTATTATTATTACTATTATTAAACTTTCAAGTTAAAGGATTAACAGACAAATTAAAGTAATTAGCAAGAATGAACCATAAGTTTCATTTACGACAATAAAAGCCCTTACAAAAATAAACGACGTTAACTTTTGATTAACGAAAAATACAGGATGTTACAAATAAGGTGTCATTTCTTGACCACAAAGATTAAAGTCAACGCAATCAATAAGCACATACTTTTACGATCTAAAACAACCTAACTGTTTGCAACTAACGACAACCCGTTTGGGATCTACATAAGGTCTGATAATGCGTATGCCTGCATGTGTGTGTGTCACCCACGACCGAACCAATGCGACCCGACCCGATTACACATGTCTATTAACGCTAAACACAAAATTAACGCTTAACATAACTGTCAATAGGTGTTTCACAGCGCATCGTAAACAACTCTTGGGAGACTTTCATCCTACGTACTTACTACATCATCAGTGAGTTTCACGGCCCCTATTTTACTCTCTTTCCTTTTGGGGTAGAAAATATGCAAAACAGATTTACTTAAATGGTTGTAGTATTATTGATATCGCTTGTTACGTTAGTGCAAACAAACAACATGTCCTGACACACTCGAACCATTAGTAATGGGATTAGCGAGGTAATTTTGAGTAGTATTACTGGGTCTGACAAACCCTGCCCGGGCTAGTCGCGCTAGCTTGATTGGAGGTCAAACGGGTGCTTGATTGACCTAACATTTGTCACGGTTTTGCGAGACGTGACGAGGATACAACAAACACATATAGGACGTAAACAGTCAGCTTCGGTTCGAAACGCTAAGTAACAAGAACACAGGCTAGCTACTTAACGATATGCTCTATATACTAAACCATTGAAACGTAAACTACTGAACGCTTATGAACACATTTATTGTTGAATAAACCTGTGAACTCACCAACTTTATATTGACACATTTTAGCATGTTTTCTCAGATCACAGGAATGCATAAGCTCAAGATGCACACTAAGGAAACGCACTCAGGACATGCATTCATCCATTATATTTTCAGCATTGAACATTTTGTCTAAACATGGCTATTGTAACTGTACTGTAATGGATTTACTGATTATGTACTCGCTTCCGCACTAATGTAAACTTTGTTCATGCTCTTTTGAATGAAGTCAAATGTTTATTTTAAATTCATATAGTTTCGTTCGATATGACTGTGTCTGAGATCCTGGTATGTCACACGCCTAACGGTAAAACCCCGTTCGTGGAAATTGAGGGTGTGACAGTTTAAGAAGGATTATTAGAAGATTAAACTAAACTTGTTTAATATTAGTTAAGGGTCTTAGTGTCACTATTGTAAACTATGTTTATTTGCAAGAATTATATCGTAAATACTTAGGGGGTTAAAGTTATCTAAAGGTCATTATGTTTAATCGGTATTTTCTTAATCGATGTATTGATTGGCAACACCGGTTCATAGTACGCATAAACCCATACATTGATCATTTGTACAGATTGAATACTGTTTAATCAAGAATCAAAAATAGTGTATTTCAGTTTTTCTTTCGTTCAATCTACATTATTCTGGCACTGATTACCAATCGTATGGAGTTAATGTATTAAGACATTCTTTTTTAGCTTTAAATTACTAAAAAGAGTATATATAATTATAGTCTATACAATAAACGCCAGCAATACACATTCCGGAGTTGGTGTCTCTTGGATGTAGACTTGCGTATCACATGACATAAAAGATAAGGTTCGTTTTCATCTTATTTTTTTATAGCCTAGCTTATACCCTACGTTTTGAGTGAGATTTTACAGTAATGTTTTGTTTATAACATCTAGCGAGGCTCACATGCCTATGGCTGCATTCACTACAAGAAAAAAGCTCTTTTGCGGCGATATATATCGTCGCAAAAAGATTCAGTTTCGTCGCAATACACCTTTTGCGACGAAAAATTGGTCGCAAAACATTCGCCGTAAAAAAGTGGTCGCAAAATGTTTTTTGTGACGAAATTTGCGACGATTTTATTTTGTGGGCTCCACATATTATAAAAAGGGGAAATTCTGAGAGAAATCTTTGCGACGATTTTTTTTGTGACGAAAATGAATTTTTTGCGGCGATATATCGCCGCAAATATTTTGACCAAAATCTTTTTTGCGGCGAATTATTTCAGCATAATTGGGTGAGGGTGGGGTGCGCAGTGGGGGTGAGGGTGGGGTGCGCAGTGGGGCTGTGGTGTGGTTGTTTGTAAAATGGTGAAAATGTGAACTGTCCCGACTAAATGGGGGTTCTTTTTTGCGGCGATATATCGCCGCAATAATAAATTGCGACGAAACCATTTAATTATTTACATATTATAATATTTAGTTGTTTATTGCGACGACAAAGTCGCCGCAAATGATTACGCGGGATTTTTCCCGCTCTTAAAAAGGTTTTCGTGATATTAAAAAAATAATAATAATTAATTTTAACTTTTTGCGACGGAAAATCGTCGCAAAAAAGTTGTTGACTTTTAAAGTCAAAAAAGTTATTTCTTTTTGTCGTTTTGTGACTCTTTTGCGACGAAAAAGTTGTCGCCGCAAAAAATATGATCGCAAAAAACCATTTTTCTTGTAGTGATTTTACTTATTTAACAATCATTCCTTTGACTTGCTTTTCATGACCACCATGGTTATTGAATTATTCTGCATTCCATTAATATCAAACATTTATTAAAGTATATGAATTTGTTGAGCAAGTCAAAATCTAATAATAAAAAGAACATGAACGAGAGCTGAACGCAGAACTTTACTTCAATCTGGCTACAAATTGCATTTTACTTTAAATCATTAGCTGTACTTTAACCATCATTAGCTTTCCTACAAATTTGACGGCGTCACTACGATAGATGAGGTATTTAGGCTCATATGTGGTAGATTTTAGTTACAAGATCACCGATTGCAACAAACATTAGGTGATATTAACAAACTGACACTAAAAGAGGATCGAGAATGAAGAACGTGAGAAGTAGATATCTTTCTAACACTATTATAAATTTGTTTTGTGACGGAATAATCATCGCACACTAACAGTTTTTGACAACTTTGCAATCCTTATCTTGAGAATCATATACAAATCTTGTAGAGGATTTAATTCAATAACTAGATAATCTCAGAGTTGTATATCAGTATATGTCACTTCTAAATTGAGTTCTTCTATGGTTCACCTAGATAAATTAATCGAATACAACTAAGACGATATCAAGAACAAGCTAGTCTTGTTTTTTGTGTTTGATTTTGTGAACCATATGATGATAATGAAGAAGAAGATTGACCAAAATCCCTGAATTTGTCTTTTTGGGGATAAGGGCAAAACTGCTTTGAGAACTCCCTAAGGTTCAAATTCAAAATTTACTCAAATTGAAGCGTGATTTTTGGTTGATTCTAGTGCAAATTGGAGCTCAACACATCTAGGGGTTGCTGCCCCGGAACCCGTTACAAGAGACGTTGCCTCTTGGAACCTTATTCCTTAGGGGTTTTACCCCTAAAAATAATGAGGTTCTAATACCGAATATTACAATAAACTCAAATAAACGCATACTCCGCACCTTCTGACTTGCTCGGTGAATATTATGATCACATTGATTAAGTAGTCAATCCAATTACACTATGATGGTAGACGGAAACCACAAATTCATTTATTTTAAACTTTTATGAAAGTTTTGATGGATTTACCATCCAATAATATTAACTTCTGGATTGGGTAAGCACACACGTACAATACCAAAAGTAGTGATTTGATATGTACCACTTGGAATTAAAATAACTTTAGAAAAGATATTGAAGATAAGCGGAAGAAATTAGAGAGAAATCAAACTTAAATCATAATAATTTACTCATATCCTTAAACAACTTTGCAGCTCACTAACACAAAGAAAACAAACTTCCCACTACTCTAGTGATCAATTACATCCTAAAATAATATAGAAAACTACCACACCTACTTTGACCATTTACAATGATATAACAATTAGCAAATATCAATCAATCAATAATATCTTGCATGACAATGTGAAATATGAGGGCCATCGTGTTATGGTAAATGGTAATTGGTCTTTGTTGAAGTCTTTGAGATGAATTAAGCAATTAATTTTTAGATAAGATATCAACACTAAGAAGTTATATCATTTAAAATATACCTGAGAGAAATATATGATAAATAATTATTAGTAATAACATGAATATTGACGTGTATAAGTCGTATGCATAAGCAATTATGAGTACAGTTCAATCACAATGAGCAAAAGAATATACTATTTTCGTTCACACATACTTGCTCCATTAAGAGAAAAAGTCTCCTACGTATTTTTCTATTAGATTAAGGATCGAAGTATTTTGCATCGAGTTACTAGATTAATCAACCACTTTGACTTGTTGACTTTTTCTGCTTTCCATTCAATGATCATGGCGCTTGCAAATACTAAAACTATTTTTTATAGCCGTTCCAAAAAAATTAATAAATAAACTATTTTTTATAGAAAATAATTTATCTTAAATACAACTGCTTTTTATTAAAATTCATATTGAAATGTAGACATAATAAAATAAACAAACTGTGTATTTAAAACTTCATAAAAACTTAAATATCACAATAACTGTGTATTTAAAACTTCATAAAAACTTAAATATCACAAACTATTAGAAAAAGCAAATCAGATTACAAACTATTTGAATACAACTCTTTCACTAAAATTCGTGTACTAAATTTTCTAGTTGTATATTAGGTAGTGGGATGAGTCTTCTAAGAGTGGTTCTAGTAGCTATTGCTTCACAAAACAAAGACCAAGAGGGCAGATTATTCTCCTGCAAGGTACAAAACTAATGACAAAAACTAATGACGATATTTCTGCGTTTTTGTTTATGGATGCTGATGTATGTGGAATGATGATGATTTACACAAAAGAGTTTTAATTTATATATACATATAACTAACTTGCACACATATGAGCAAGTGCAACCGGTATATATTATAATAAGGCTATACTAAGTACTAAGTATCGTCTTAGGACATAGAGTTAAGTACTAGCATCGTCCAACGACATGGAGTTAAGTACTAGGAATGATATATTTTGATGATTGATATACAATGGTTGTTCATATAGGCTATAGCTAGGAGCCTCGCTAGAGCATACCATACTAGTAATTAATGAACTATTAAGAAACCTCATTAGAGTCCATCCATAGGTCGTACGGATACTTTTATTAAGCCTAACAACCTTATTTGAAGTACCAAAAGATAAGAGAAACCAAAGCTTTAGACAACCTATGACTTAGATTCGATTCAAAGGCAAATACTTGAAAGTACTTTTAACCATACTGAGAACTTCTAACAACCTAGGACAAGTTGCTTGGTAGAGAAATTTAAATTCACCAAATTTCCCTTATCACAAGAATCAATAAAAAGTTAATAAGTTACTAAGACCTTTTATTCTATTTAAGCATGAGGCTCTAGAATATTGGCCTAATACGGTAGACTAGCTAAACCTAATTAAGACATGCCAAAAGACTAATAACAAACATATGAAGGTAGGGATTGGGTGTAATGATAACTTGTGTTCTCACCTCAACCAAAGATTATTTGTTCAAGTCTTAAAGATGACAATTTATCCTAGATTATCTAGGTGTTACACGTTGGTGTAGTTTAGGGATAAGATGAGTGTGTAAGTCGTCGCGAAAAAGACAAATCCATGAAGATAATATAAGAGTATAGATAAATGTTTTACTAAAATAAAATAAAAATCATATATAACTTAACCAATCAACAAGAATCAAACCATGTCTTAATTCATATTCACCTTGATTATATTAATCATCTAACCTACCATAAATTTAATGGCAAAAGACAAACCAGTTACACAAAACACAGGCAGATAGAATTGAAAGATCCACTTCTTTAGTCTTCAACTCCTAAAGTTTTTGAGACTTCTAATGTCACACCACAAATCCACGTGCATGACCAGTTATATCACACATACAATAATTAACAACGGAAGACTTATATTCAAGACCACAAAACTAGATTGAATTAAAGCTTTAAAGTTCGTACATAATTCACTCAACCCTTGTGTTAATAATACATATAAAACTAAACACGCTGCCCCACGCAATTTTAACTTAATCATTATCTTTTGTTTGAAGATATTATTCATTCGCAGCTATTAACTTTGCTCCTGCATTACGAGCTAAAACATGTCAACAACAACGTTGTTGGTGAGTCATAACCAATGACTAAATAATTACAATATAACCATGTGTGTACAAGTAGATTGTTTGTCAAATCAAGTCTCACATACACCCTAACAATTAGGACAATGTCCATCAACATATATGTCATTCCTGGTTTTACAAACATGATGGTGGATAGGTTAGAAGCACCCTGACCGACTGAATTCCAACACATCATTACATGCAAGTATCAAATATCCCCCACACCAGGACCTTTCACTCTGACCAATCTCAAAGGACTGAAACCTGGTGGTGATTGATGACTCAGTCCAAAGTCACCACACACCAAACATACGAACATGACCCTCCCACCTAGATGGATCCAAATAAGTGCACATATGTCCCAAGGTAAGTACAAGTGTTACTAAATACGATGACTTGCTATCGTGCCTTGTGCTACTCCTCGCGCATGCCTTTTCACATACGTTAATAATTTGCCTACGACTAACAATGACCCATGCTAGACACACATAGTCGTGGCATGCCAATTCATTGGAGACAACTTGAACTTATAACCACACACACATCAAAATGTTTCAACAAAATATTTAACCAGCTTGGATATAGCCCTAAAAGTAATAAAGAAAAGAAGACAGTTATACTCATAGCGATGAGCTTCTGCAAGTGTTCATGCATTATTCGGCGAGCTTCATGAGTGTCTTACAACTCTGAATATGCAAACGTTCATGTCAAGACATAATCGCATTAACCATGAAATCCATTGGGTCATCCCACCTGATATAACCATGGACCTTCCCTAATCACGTTTGTGACCTCGAGCTAGAGTTCCCTTAACTCAGATCGATAATTCCATCATAACTCTAAGCATACATGTGTCAAAGAGTTTGGGTTTATACATAATATCGAGAGTTATAGAAAAAGATAGGTTATTAGAATTGGAATGAGCTAGACTATAACTAAATGCCTCACACATACTCTTTTTATGTATCTTATATGCTTAGATAAGATTTTATGTGCGCCGCTTTTCATGGTTATTCTTATACCTTAATTACAGTCAATGCACACAATATTCTCAAATTATATTCTAAGGCATTGTGCCTAAATCAAATGGATTTTCAAATTTTAAATTGTTATTTATGTTTTTAAAATCCTATCAAAGTCTGAGTTCTATAACTGAACACATGCAATGCTAGAAGAGTTGGATGCCTCTACCTCGAGATGTTTTGTCTAGGTAACATATTTAAATAAATCTACATCAACCGATGGATCATTTTACCTTACCTGAAAACCCCTTGGGATGAGTGTCCGCTTATAGGTACACATGTCTTTCTTAAGGTTGTGATAGACCTAATCCTTTGATAAGTCAGCATATTCACTTCGGTTTGCAAACCACATGTTTATACTCGAAACATCTTATTGTTATTTTGAATCATATTATCCTTGATTTTTGCTTTCCTTAAATTATAAATTCATTATCCAATTCTTATTAAGTTTTTTAATAATCTTTCAGAATGTCTTCTCGTTAAAACCATTCATGTTTTGGAAACTCCAGCCGCAAGATTGCTGCCATCATGGTGGTGGAAGTTATTAAAATCATTCTAACTACGTTGACTCATCTGAACTAAGGCACCAATACCATTCAAAATCATGATGCACCTAATCCTTCGCCTTCTTGTACTTTCAAGTAGTTTAGTTCTTGCAATCCCACTAAGTTTAGCGGGACTAAAGGAGCTACCAGTCTTCTATAGTGGTTTAAGAGTATCGAGAACACTATACTTCACAGTGATTGTCTCAAGAATCTGAAGGTTCGCTATGCGACCGGTGTTCTTCAAGAAAGAGCATTCACTTGGAGGAACAGTAAGAAACAAACCCGTGGACTGTTGCTACTATGCCTTTTGTCTTGGGATAAAGATAAAGAACTTATGACTCGGGAGTTTAACCTGAGAAATGAAATCAAGAAGCTGGAAGCTGAATTCTAGGATATGGTTAAGAAAAGCTAACTTACACCAACATATTCCATTAACTGAGGCTTTATGTTCACCATCTGGTCACTCCATTATCCCGAGCTATCTATAAATACTTTGGTTCCCTTCCGATGCAAATTCAAGATAACATGTAGGGTAGGAACCCTACAACTCTAAAGGATACTAGATGTCTAGCTGCCCAACTATCTGATAATCATGTGAAGGCTGGTTCTTCAACAAGAAAACGTAGCAAGAGTAAAACTAAGAAGAAAAACACCGAATCAACCAAGGAGGATAAGCATGAATCTTCTAAAATGAAGAATAGGAAGGATAGGTCCTAAAACGTTTTTGTGGTTACCCATGCTATTCCGGTTAACCAAGTCACACCGACTTACCAACGAATTTTTGTTAACCAAGCCCCGACAAAGAAACCTTAGAATGGAACCTTCCCGCAATGTAATATTTGCAAGTATCATTAACCACCTCCTATAATTGCTCAAGGTCATGCATATTACCAATGCGGGGATCCAAAATATTTTCATAACCGATGCCCGCAACTTGCCAACACCTTTCCTGTAGCTCAAGGGCATGCCTTTAACATCAATACCCATCAAGCCCAAAACAACTAGTATGCCATATTTTTATTTGCTACCAGGTGCTGATAAGAGTTTTGTATTTTTATAGTTTGAACTTTTGCTTACTAGTGCCTAAACTAAGTTAAGGAAACCATTTAAAGTGGAAGTAGCCAAAGAAAAAAGCGACCACAATTGACTCGTTTACTTCAAATCATACCGTTAATCTTAGTGAGCATGATTTTCCTATCGACCTTACACCATTACAACTTGGATGTTTAGATGTCATAGTAGGCAGGGATTGGTTATCTAATGTAACAACCCCTCCTCAACCCCAAGACAAGTTAAAGACTTATGCCAAATATTTAAGTAGGCATTTTACTAAGTCATGTGCCTGAACAGTACTCATGCGCCTGGACAGTGCCCATGCGCCTGAACAGTGCCCATGCGTCTAAATAGTACTCATGCGCTTGGACAGTGCCCATGCGCCTGAACAGTACCAATACGCCTGAACAGTACTCATGCGCCTGGACAGTGCCCATGCGCCTAAGTCCTAGGCGTCCCAGCAGTGTTCATGCGCCTGAACAGTTGTCATGCGCCTATGTCCTAGAAGTCCCAACAGTGGTCATGCGCCTAAACAGTGGTAATGCGCTTAGAAATTTTACTTATGTATTCGATTATATTCAACTTCTGATTTTTTTCCACATTTGTTTTACATCCGATATTGGTATTTAACCATGTAGAGACTCATATTTGAATAGAAACTATCCTTTTAATGATTATTAGAGACAATTAAGGATTTTTCAACACTTAAACGAATTTGGATATGTATGTATATTCATACACATCCGCGGTTCAACAAAAACTAATAATAATAATAATAATAATAATAATAATAATAATAATAATAATAATAATAATAATAATAATAACAACAACAACAACAACTACAAAATTTATACAAAATTTCAAATAGAAACCCGCTAAACAACAAAAGAATCAGCCACCCCTTTCACCCACCCAACACCTCCCTTGATTCAACCAAACCTCCTTAAACACTCCAACTTTACCATATCCCCATCCATGCAAACCAAACTTTCTATCTCTCTCTCTCTCTCTCTCTCTCTCTCTCTCTCTCTCTTTTCTCTCGGTTTTCTCTCAACCGAGAAACACACACACAACATTCTAAACTTGCTCATTCTAACAAACAACTCAAAGAACCGAAGGAAACCAGCAGTGTTTCGAAAACCCTTGCTCCTTCTAGCCTACTAACTTGTTCATACATCGCTAACCGTTTAATAAGTAAGTATCATTGTACTCCCATAAACTAAATCTTAACGTATTTACCTTTATCTTACTTCAAACCATATTCTCATTGTTCCAGCAGAAAGCTTGCTGCCATAACCTCGTATTTGTGGGATTCAAACTTCACACAAGGTACCATTCTAAGTAGAACCCGTGAATCTGTGACAACCCTAAAAATAATAAACGATGTCATACTTATATATTTTACGTATGCATGTTTTGCATGCATATAAATAGAACTTTTACGTATGCATGTCTACATGCAAATACAAAAATGGAAAATCTATGTATGCATGCATATATATTAAGAACAACTTACGTGTACACGCATGTATATATTAGGAATTCACGTATGCATGCATGTATATGGAGGTTTCATATGCTTGCATGCATGTAAAAAAATTCAAGTATGTATATTTTGCATGAACGTATATATATATTCTATTTTTGCATAGCCATGAATATATGTTTTGTAATGGTTATCTAAAACACTAAATGTTGATATAGAAACTATGCATGTAAACAAAAATTTGGTACCATAACCACATGGTAACCTAACCAAAACATCACAACACAAGTTAACTATTATACCATTCGGATAATTGGAACCACAATCACCAAACCAACAGGTCTAAACCATAAACACCACATAACACCACAACCCGCCACCCATCACCCTAGAAATACCACAACCCGCCACCACACCACCCTAGGGAACCCTATGTAGCATTCCCTCGGTTGCTTAGGGACATCAAGATAACACCTTATGTTCCTAGTCAACAACTATCATCATTACTAGATGATTATGTGGATAATTCTAAGAATACATGCATCCACATTCGGCCGATTAACATGCATGCATCCTAAGTCACATGGGACATCATCATTGTGGAATGGAGGTGGCAACTTTATAAGGGTTCTCGGCCAACCTCATGCATGAACCATAAAACACTAAGCAATCTCCCAAACCGCCACCTATCATACCTATGGGGGGACACCTAGCAAAGCTAGATGAGTGATTCACGATAGCTAGGGGTAGCTTCATGATTATGTTGGAAAGAGGCGGTTTACCAAGGGTTATATACAACCCATCGGCAACTTCAAACACACACAAACATACCACAACCGCAACCATCACCCTTGTTCTCCTCTCTCTCTCGGGATTTCTTTGGAACCTCACCACTTTCAAACCACAACCATCGAGCACCACCACCTTTACTCCACCGGCTCACATACAAACAACCAACACCACCTTTGCACCATTCCTCTCGGCTCTCATAACAACAATCAACAACCACTCCAACATCACCAACCGTAACCATCACCTTGTGATTCCCTCTCCATCTCTTGGTTCTACACACAAAACAAACACCCAAGTTAATTATCTTCTCAAACCAAGAACTCAAGACAAGGGTAAGGTCTCTCTAAGAATAACAAAGATTTAAATATGTGTTACAAACACATATAGAAAATAGTTTTGGTATATATACACCAAAACAAATCTCAAAAGGTCTTGAAAAATTTTAAATCCCATCAAATTACAGCAATAAAATTAGAAATTTTATGACAAAAAGGATATTTTCGAAATTTATGGAATTTAATCATGTAAGGTTAAGGAAAAATAGGTAAAATACTAAATAATTGTGATTGTGGGAATAAACATTGAAAAATCTTTATTTAGATACTGAAACATTATTTTGTAAATTTTGACAAAATTATGATAAATATAACAATTTATACAAATTGTTTTAAATAAAGAAAATACTTAAAAATATAACATAATTCGAGAAAATTCTGATAAATTCACATAATGATACCTTTGAATTATAAAGGTCTCTGGAATTATTTCAAATTTATCTCTTTATTATAATTAAGATATGAATTTTTTATGTGTTCTACAATAGGAAAATAGAAATAAATACTTAAGTATATAATAAATTCTGAGAAAATCACAGTTGCAATTTAAATCTGAATCTGCAGAATATATAAATTTCATAATTGTTTGAGTTATATAGCTATTTTTGCTAAATATTGAGATTATTGTAAAATTTACAGAAACTGATCTGCTACGAGTTAGACTACGATAAATTTATATGACGTTCTATTTTATATAGTAAGATTTCTGTAAAATTTTAGGAAATTATGGACTACAGAAACTATTTTTAATGAATTTTAGGAATATTATAGAAATTACAAAAAACAATATGTTGGGAATTAGATGTTATAAAATTATGAGATGTTACAAACTGTTGAAATAACATTCTGTAAAATTTTAGTGATTTTTGGATAACTGTAGCTAATTTTGATGATTTATGAAGACTTTGGACTAATTATAAGTATTTATGTATAGTAAAATAAATGTTGAGAAATTTATGATAACATCATTTGATTATTTTACAGCTGAACTTTCAAAAATTAATTAAATTGAGGTTCTGAAAATTTTAAAGAAATTAATGTCTAATTTTGTGAATTATTTTATAGGTTTCCAATTGGAGATACGGTGAGATTCATAGCCCAATTTTTGACCCTTTTGGTATTTATAAAGTTTTGGGGGAAAAAGCATACCGGCTATGTTGATGTATTATTTTGAAAATATTTTGATACTTACTGTCATTTGTGATACAACCATTAGTTCGAATGAGGAACTGTCTGATAATATTAGTAGCGCTACTTAGGAGAATATTTGCACCAACAGGATGAGTGTTGTGATGCTATTTTCCTGCACCTAACTGAATGAGGGTTGAGATGTAATATTATCTGATTTTGTGAATATTCGTGACAGTATGATTACGTTGTGTACAGGTTTGATTGTAATTGATACATCAACAAAATTATTTTGTCTGGAAATAAACCTATGTTCTCACCAACTTTTGTTGACTATTTTGAGTATGCTTTTTCAGGAAACGATGACTAATACCTTTGACTTTAGTTTTGAGGTTCACAACGGTTGGGGAGAAATTATTGGAAGGGTTTGTGTTACACTAACAGTCAACATAGTTGACTATAGTGTGTATGTTGACGCACACTTCCACATATCTGAAGACATGCAGTAGTTTAACTAAGTTGTAGAAAGATTATATCTAATTTTGAAAACTTATGTATAAGATGTAATCTCGAAATAACTAATGCACTCTGATCAAACGAGTCACACCCGAACCGCATTTCACGCTTCCGCCGGGATGTGACATAATCTAGGGTCGGTACACAAGGCTTCACCTTGAAAACCCTTTTTTTATGCGTTTTAGTACCATCTATCCACTAGTCTTGAAAAACTTTCCAACCAAAGTTAAAAACATGATTTAAAACAGTAAATGAACATCTTTATAATATGATTTGAAAACTATAACAATGATTAGGTTATGTTTGGGCACGATTTATAGGGTTACACAAGTGTAAAAGGTATAAATCATCAAATAGACACAACGTTATGTGATGTATAGTAGACCCGAGAGTTATGATGCATCTTTTAGCATTTTAGTGATGAATAAATGGTGATAAAATTTGTGATGAAGGCTGAAAATGTCAAAAGAATGGTATATTAGGCAAAACAAGCTTATTCTGTGACCCGAAAATGGAAATAATTCAAGAAATGAGTCATAACATGAAAAGCCTAAAACATAGAAATTTTCAGGCCCTAGAATAATTATTTTAGTAATAGAAATCGAATTTGGTGAATTTTTAGGTTAATATGTAATTTCTATGAATTTATTTAACAAAAAGTAAACGTAAACCGGGAAAATTTTAGATAAAATCTTAAAAATAAATGAGGAGCCTAAAATCTATGAAAGTCACATTATTTCAGTAAGATAAGGATATTAGATTTGTAATTTGGTTGAAATTAGAGGATTTAAGGGCTAGATGTTTGAAATTGTCGGTTTACCGTAACCGGTAACTAGAAACTTGTGATTTAAACTCCACCAAGTAAGATCTAAGATTTTAGAGTTCTAACAGGCCCAGAAAGGCTATTAGAATGTTAAGAAAATATTTAGGGGTCAAAAATTGTAAGGAGACAAACTTTAGGGTAGAAATTATAAATTTTAAAACTTGAGGGGCCAAAGTGTAAATTTTACATTTTTAACCAAATTTCAGTAACCAAGTGACCAGAAACTAGTATTTAACTTATTAATATGTTAACAAGTTTATAAGAACCATAAAAACTTGACACACATGCGCCAAAACCCTAACTTTCCTAAAAAGGAAACTTTTGACGCAAATTTCTAAGAAACGAAGCCACGTATGCCTTTAACTATAAAACAAGCACTTAATTACACTTAAAATGATCAAAGAATCTGTAGCTTATTATTTATATCATGATCATAGGGTGCTAGGATTTGGATTTTCTCTGTGCTTAAAGGAACCGTTGTTTGATACTAAGGTGAGTTTTCGTGTCCCGTTTTTATTATTGCTTTAGGGATGAAGCATGCTCCTTTTGAACTGAAATCTTTTCTGTGCTATTTTATGATGCTTATATTATGGATAATGTTGTTACATGCTGATACGTCAATCATAATCATTAATTCTTTTGTGAACCGCTTATTTTATATGGGTAGATGTACTTGGGGAATCCCCCACACAGTGCCTTTCTTATAGGAATGATACCTCACCGAGATCCTAAGGTATTGTTTATGGTGTAACATCTCGTATTTTACGTTAAATAAAAATTTAAGGCGTTTAAACTTATGAACCATTGTGGTCATATACGAAACTTATAGGTGGCTCATACATATTACGTTGATTTGTCTTTTAATCCTTTAAAAGATTATAATGAGTATAACTATATAATAAATAATAATAATAATAATAATAATAATAATAATAATAATAATAATAATAATAATAATAATAATAATAATAATAATATAATAATAATAATAATAATGATAATAATAATAACAATAATAATGATAATAATAATAACAATAATAATGATAATAATAATAATATCCAGGGGCTGTTTTGTAATTGTTGAAACCTGAAAACTAAGTTTATGACATGAAATAATAACTTTTAAACCACAGGGACCATTTGTGTAAATGTTTTTTTAAAACACCCAACCGCCCCCCTCTCCCCGTCGGACACTCACCGCCGGCCACCGAACTCCGGCGAGCCCACAGCGACCAATTTACTCCATTTTAAACAAATTAAACACCCTGACAACCTCATGTGCGAGATTCGAACGCGTGCTCAAGATTAAATTGAAAATCTCAGTGCGATTCGATCTCTGTTCTTCCTCGCGTGGTCGACAGCTTTTAGCAGTCCATCGATCGCACTACACATTATATTAATCCAATTAAACACGCGCAAACAATCGTATATCTAATCTCAATCAGTTGTTAAACTCAATTCCATCCGAAGCACAATCAAACACTCATACCCGATCATCATCTTCATTGTCAACCTGCAACTCAGACAACCACTACCTTCCGAGCTATTTCAGCATCAATTGATAAAAGGCTTTCCATCCTTGAGACCATTCGGAGCTACCTATGCAACGAATTTGATTATCATTCTCATTTGCATCTCGAATCAAACACCCCCTGCCGTGGCCTGTTCTCGAGGTTCCTCTCCCCAAATTGAACTCAATTCAGGTAAGTAAACGTACCATTATGATCGTTAAACCATGGGGAATAAAAGCCCGATGATCTTCGGTGTTAACAACAACGAATTGGACCTCAATTGGGTGAGGATCGAACTGGGGCTCAATCGGGAATCATGGTTTAATCGAGGTAGAGTTTAAAACAATTAAAAACCGAGACCTAATGTGGCCACGGCCTTTGGTTCACCGGTTCTGCATGCACAATATACACTGGAGGTCCCGGGTTCGAACCCGGCAACCCCCATTCTTTTTTTAAAAGGCCTTTTTGGCCCTTAAAAATTGTATAAAAATTCTAAAAATTATTGAAACCAGTTTTATAAACTTTAAATATTTTTCTTTACATCAAACCAATTATCTGCAAATTTATTTTTATAATATCTAAATATTTCATTTTATTTTATTAAAACAAATAATAAAACTAGTTAAATAATTTATAAAATATACTTCAAAAAGTTGTTTATCTTAACAAAACATTACAATTGGATTATTTTCATGTTTTAGTTTACTAATTATTATTGTTTCAAATAATGAATAAATATTTGTCTCAAATAATAAATACTAAAAGTTTTATCATGATAATTGTAGAAATTATATATTTTATAATTTCATAAATTTTTCTAAAATATTAATCTCTTGTAAAATATACAAATTAAAGGTTAGATTAATAATTTGTTATTAATCAAAACGTTATTCCAATTAATCTTAAATAATTATAAAGTTTTATATATATTAAACCTTATCAATTTTTATACTTAAAATTCATTCTTAAAATACTAAAACACATATATGAAATTCTTCTAATGGATCGAAACGCGAATAATTACTTTATAAATTTAATTACTCGACAAACCTCACAATTCCAATTGAAACCCTAGTTCACGTTAAACATTAAAGCTTATTATTAAGACTTTAACCTTGTGAATATATATTTACATATTTAGGTGCCTTGTAACGATTCACGTTGGAACGACGCCTACTATTATTCTTATTAATCGTCATTATATACTTATTTGACAAGTGAGTTTTCCTTGCCCCCTTTTACTTTATTTCACACCATTTTGGGGTGAAACATGATACTTATACATTACACACTTATAAACATTTGAGACTTGTAAAGCACTTGCAATTCATCTTTATATCTTGTCATGGTTATTTGTATGTTGTAAGTGATTATATGAGATACATAGTTTGTTACAATCATTAACTATTGCTAGCCTAGCGACGTCTTAGATCTTTGGGCCTGACAAGCCTATTTGGTGCTAAAGTCGATGTATTGCCGACTCCTAGGAGCCGTATGCTTGTGCACTAGGGAACCAAATACACTTAGCCAATCTTATATACTTGTAATCAAGTCGAGGTTTGATTGTGAAGATATGTGTTCTATAACCTTACTAGCTTATAACCTATGACACGGATTGTAACTTATAATCTTTTCATATTATGTATGAAAACATTGGAAACTCACCAACTATTTTTAGTTGACCTTTTATTTTATCATGTTTCAGGTAACCCCCAAGTTTAAAGTGGTCTTTTGAAGCTTGCAATAAAACTAGGACGTGGACCTAGATAAATAAATGAAATGTTATGTTATATTTTGATATTCGTTTGGATGTATTTCGTGATTGAGACTTATGTTTGTAATTCCTGTTGAAACTATTAATTTGATTATTTACATTTAAACATAGCGTTATGTGGCTGTGAACAATCTTATCCCTCACACCTCGACGATTCCGCCGTCAAGGTTGGGGTGTGACATGTGGCATGTGACAGGTTTTTGTAAGATACTATAGTGAACCATTCGGCAGGTATGGTACACTGTCTGAGGCTCAGTTCTCCCTTTGGGGTTAACCGGCATAAACAGAACTTTAGAAGAGGCTAACCGGGACTGAGTGCAGGGTTGATTATGACCCCATAACAGTGATGTTTTGATTCTAAACTTAACTAGTGGACTTTAAAGAGTTCCTTTTTTTTAAGCTTTAAGCACTTGAACTCACCAACTTTTTAGTTGACACAGAAAATTTTTTGAGCATGTTTCAGGTAACCCTTGATGGAGGTCTAGCTGGACTTGGAGGACTTATAGAAGACTTAGCACCCAAACCTTATGGCATTATTGATTTCAAATTTAAACTTTTGGACAATTTGTATTAGATATTACTTACAACAATGTACACTTATGTTGAAACAATTCTGTTGTAACCAGGCTAGACTGTATAGTCCCGGATTTTATTAAACTTACGTAATGTCATGTGATTTCTCTACTCGTGTGATCTTATGATGGTTTGTTTCCACTGCCATGTATGTTTCTAGTCTGTGACGTCCCACCCTCGTTGGGCCCGGGGTGTGACATCTAAGAACCATGCTAAAGTTGTCTATTTAAAAAACTTAATCCGTATTCTTTTTTCATCCAGAAGTGTCTTAAACATCTATGGGGAAAAGCCTTCCAAAGGGCTTAAATTCATGTCATATATCGAAGCCCAAAGGTACCTCCACAAGCATTTTGTGGCTTTCTTAGCCCATAAGGACTTAACCGGTCTTCCTCCCGTCCGTGAGGTCAAGTTTAGAATTGATCTTGTGACTGGCCAATGCTTGTGGAAAAATCTCCCTATCATGTTACACCATCTAAAATGCAAGAGTGGCTTGCTAGCCATCTCGAAGAACTTTCTAACAAATGTTTCATCCTTCCAAGTTGCTCACCTTGGGGAGATCTATTTTTGTTTGTGAAGAAGAAAGACGGTGCTTTTCGGAGATGCATCGGCTATCGAGAACTCAACAAGCTTACGATAAAAAACTGATATGCCTTGCCGTGAATCGACGATCGATTTGATCAGCTTCAAGGAGCTTCTTATTTCTTCAAGACCAATCTTTGTTCGAGTTATCATCCGCTTCGAGTGTATGATGTTGACATTCCTAAAACAGGTTTTGGTACAAGATATGACCATTATAAATTCATGGTTATGCCTTTTGGTTTGATAAGTGCACCAACTTTGTTCATGAATTTGATGAACTGTGTGGGTTTAAAGAGAGAGAATACCGAGAGTGAGAGTGAAAATGGGTGAAAAGCTGGTTTTGGGGCTTTTATACCCATCTGTTCGATGGGCATCTTGGTGGATCGCTACCTTTACCTTGGCGGTCTGCTACCGCCTTATAAAGAAATATTCGCATAATTCAAATTAAATATTCACATATTATGATGAAATATTCCTTATGGGTCGTTATGTACAACCCTGGCTATTCGCGTCCACCCTGGCGGACCATAACCGCCTTCACTCTGCAGTCCACTATGAGATCCTTTTGTTAGGTCATGAGCCTTGCTGCATGGAAAACCATTACGGCTGACCCATAGCATTCAATCTGCTATGGTTTCATATTCCCAGTTCCTTAAAATATTTCCATTCTCAACCATTCTATTCACGTTTCCATATGTATATTCATACAATGACCTGTTAATTAGGCCGAGGACTCATGATGTGCAAAAACTAGTTTAATTAAACGGTTAAAACTGACTCTAAAATAGACACTAAGTTAAACTCTAGACTCTCTAAACTAAACTACTAAGAGGCAAGTGAACCTGTCGACTCTAGTAAATCTTAAGTAAGTCGGGATATTGAACCCACGAGACTCTAAATGGAATTCTAAAACTAGACTCTAGGACTCATCTACTAAACTTATTTTTATTTTGTTTTTAAATATTTAAGAGGGGGATTTTCTAAAATGACTAATGCAATTAATTAAAGAGTGAATAAGGACGAGAAACTAGACAAAACTGAGAATTTAAACTGAAATTAGATGATAGAAAGATACTACCTAGGCAAGAATCTTATAACTGGATAATTAATCTTCTACAGGTAATGGAACTAATGTGGAACCCCAGATCTTAAGATGCTCAACTTATGGGAAACCTAGAGTACCGTTAACCTTTCTCAACGGTGTCAACCGCGAGCCCCTATAAGCTACTAAAGTACCGGTTTATGGACTTCTCTTACGATGCATCAATCTCAACTAAAGTACCCGCTAGATAGTCTACCTTACAACGCGCAAGTCTCACTACACTAGAGTGCAAGGAGTAACTATGGAATTTCTGATAAGACTCGGCTAACAAGAAGTGAAAGGGAAACTAGATAAGGCCTTTTCACAAAGACACCTAACCTAGCAATCAAACACGTAAGACTAACCGACAACCTCTCACTTTGAATATCTAAATTACCAAATTCATGCAAGTTACTCCTATGGCTTACTATGATCATTTAGCAAACCACTTAATAACCAAAAGCACACAGTAAAAGGTCTAGCAATGCACCTATTCCGTGAAAGACATTCACCAAAACACATAAGGAATTAACAAGCAATCATAAGGTAAATTAGATACGCGTCCACACCAAGTCAGGAAAAACCAAGTTCTTTACTTTATTGTTAAACCCACATGTAACAAGTTCTAAAACCGATAAAAAAGCTAGTTAAATAAAGATAATCATCACAACCTAGGTAGCATAACAAGTTTAGGCAATAATCATATCCAAAACATTAGCAATGAACAAGAATTCAATGGTTCTAAACATGATTAAAAGTATAAATAAGCTTGGGAATGATAAACCGAATGATTCCGGTAGATTGTATATTCCCGTAGCCTAAAATCTTCAATCTTTAGCTTCCAGACTCCAATATCACCCTAGAATAGTCCTCTCTTTCGTTTTTTTGCCGAATGATCTTTTTAAAAGTCGTAATTAGTGTTAAAAATGGCTTAGATGGGTTTAAAACAAATTTTCCACGACATTAGTCCCGTCGTACCTTGCGACGGGTACCCATACATACCTCGCGTAGCGCGAGGAACCCAGAAATTATCAAATGAGGTGCGGTGGCAAAACTATAAATAATTGCAAGTCCAGAAACCCTCGCGCGGTGCGAGAGCATTTACCAAACCTATCGCGTAGCGCGACGGGTCCTTATTTCCAGAAACTCTTGTATCTTGATCGTCTTTTCGCCCGACATGCATCCAGAAGCATGGTTTTCGTTGTTTTTTGCTCGTTTTCACTTTCTTTAGCTCCAGAACCTATGAAAACAAATATATTAAGTAACTAATAAAATTGAGACAAAATCTAAACTAAACGACTCGAAGAATGAACAAAATATACACCGGAATTCAACGTACTTCGTAATGCATCAAATATCCCCACACTTACCTCTTTTTCATCCCTGAAAAAGAATTATGCTATGGAATCATAGTTAAATTTATATCCGGATTTTAAAACTTAGGTTACTTAATTTTCAAGCTTAATAACGCGTCAGTCGTGATTGTAAGTATATAAATCCAATTAAACCCAAACCAGTTTCCAAATCCCTTATTATGTAAACTATGTTCAAGTGGGTCAGTCAACCTAGGGTCTCATGCTAAAGAATCTACAGTTTCACCTAATCCCGCCTCAAGTTTATGAAACTAAAAAAATCATTTGATTCTTCCTAACCGTCATATGAGAAAACCAAACGAATTCAAAGTCACACTTATTCTCTTCTTTTTCATATGAGCACTAAGATATACTGATTTACCTAACTCAGAGGTTGTCTCAATTAGAGTCACCATCCTCGAAAGAGACCGCATGAGGTTCGATTTTTTTTTTGTTTTTTTAACTTATAACGGTGTTTCTTAAACTATTTTTAACGGTTTCAGTTTCCCCGTTTTATCCCAGATGAAAACCCACAAGGCATCCTAACATAATTAAGTATATTAAGCTCAAAGGAAACTTTTCTACTGGCCAGGCCTACCCACTCATCACAAATCCAACAACGTTTTTAGCTTATTTAGCATTCTTATACATATAATATTCAAAACCCGGACACTTAACTTTATCTATCATTTTCCATGTTATCATAATGCAAACTTCCAAATCAGAGACATTTTTTTAATTATTTTATTATTATTATTTTTTTTATTTTAAAGAAATTTTTTAATGTATAGACTCAAACGACTATTACCCATCCACACACTTAAATTTTGCATTGTCCCCAATGTAGGCAAGAAATAAAAATAAAGATAAACTGGAAAACACTTAGCTGGTAAAAATATAACAAGCATTCTCCATTCTATTGCTGTGGCGGCTCGTCCGGTGGCTGCTGATCTGCTGCACGAAAGAAATCTAGGACACCCATATTCCTGTTTGTCATCATATACCTGAGAGCCTCCTCATACGGTTTTGCCTGTTTACCATCATGTCTCTCATCTCACCAAAACCTGCATCCATCTGATCCTGCATCTGACTAAACCTGTGATCAAAACAATCATATAAACTATCCAAGGTCAGTGGCTCTAGGGCAAGCTCCCTACGTGCATACGGCCTACCCGGTAATTCTCTCCTATGCAGCGGCCTCTGTAAACGTGTAGGCAGACCCATGTGCACAGCCTCCGCAGCCTACGTCCCCTCTAGGGAAGTACCTGTGATCCCTCAACCGTATACGTCCATTGTGGCGGGGTAGTGTATGTCCAAATCCCTGCCTTTCTTAGCTCTCTTACCCTAAAATGCACAGTATCCGGACCCTTAGTCAGCAATTCTCTATCATACCTCTGAAACACACCCAGACTCTCAGCAGTCCGATTGATATATGGTCCCATATCCAATCCAGCTCTGGCACCACCTCTCCTGCCTCTTGCGAACGACCAAGCCAACAAACTAGCAAAATTCACTGTCCTATTCTCCACCATACACATAAGACAAAACACATTCCTCCAAGTAACCTTATCCTCCCCAGATTTCCTAGCAATCACAGTGCAGCTCACAATCTTATGCATGTACCTCAAAATCGAATCTTTAATATCCGTCCCCACCATAGCGTTAGAAAACTGAGTGGTAGCAATAGTACCCCAAAACTTTGCCAAGTCAGACTCGATCAAACTACACTCTTTTCATTTATAGCCCTGGAAAGCGCCCCTCAAACCTGTGAGCAACTCTGGTGTAATTGTTTCCTCCGTAGTGTAAAAGCCAGTATGAACTGCAAACTGTGGAATAGACATCTCATGAACTCGTCTCCCCAAGACAAAAGACACTGCATCTAGCTCATCAAAAGCACCCTCACTCCACTGAAAAGTAGATAAGAACTCAATAGTAATCTCTTCATATTGTGGCCAGTCACATTGCAACACTTCTTTCCACTTACCACTAACCCATTGCTCAATCTTGTCAAATTCACTCATTTGCCTCAGCACATCCTAATTCATATTCCTATGTTGTATCATGTTGGTTTCAATGAGCCTAGAAACTTTAATCTATTTATCTGACCCAAATTTGAATTAAAGCAGTTTATGCTCACTCAAAACAGTGCTATGGGCCACATGTATCACCTCCCTTTCTTCATACAAAATCCTTCTTCGAGGTTGAGTGGATTCTGGATTGTATTGATTGGCTGGACTACCTCGGGATTTTTCCTTTGGTCCCCTCTTCCTCTTAGAAGGACCTTTTCTATTAAATACTCAAATCTAAGCTTTTCTGAAGTAGGGTGCTCTGGTGGCGGTCCTTGTGAACGCATGTGGGGTTTGGGCATTCAACTACAAGCAGAACACAAAACTATAAGATAGAAACAAAACCACAAAGACTCAAAAAAACATAAAAATAAAAAGACACAAAGCACAGATATAGCAGATAAATCCTATCAAAACTAATGAACGAAATTACCAAAGAGTCCCCGACAACGGCGCCAAAAACTTGATGTGCAAAAAGTAGTTTAATTAAACGGTTAAAATTGACTCTAAAACAGACACTAAGTTAAACTCTAGACTCTCTAAACTAAACTACTAACAGGCAGGTGAACCTGTCGAATCTAGTAAAGCTGAAGTAAGTCCGGATATCGAACCCACGAGACTCTAAATGGAATACGAAAACTAGACTCTAGGACTTATCTATAAACTTATTTTTATTTTTTATTTTAAATATTTAAGAGGGAGATTTTCTAAAATGACTAATGAAATTAATTAAAGAGTGAATAAGGACGAGAAACTAGACAAAACTAAGAACGTAAACTGAAACTAGATGACAGAAAGATACTACCTAGGCGAGAATCTTATAATTGGATAATTAATCTTGTATCGGTAATGGAACTAATATGGAACCCGGGATTTTAAGATGCTCAACTTATGGGAAACCTAGAGTACCATCAACCCTTCTTAACGGTGTCAACCACGAGCCCCTATAAACTGCTAAACCACCAGTTTATGGACTTCTCTTACGATGCATCAATCTCAACTAAAGTGCCCGCTAGACAGTCTACCTTACAGCGCGAAAGTCTCACTACACTAGAGTGCAAGGAGTAACTATGGAATTTCTGACAAGACTCAACTAACAAGAAGTGAAATGGAAACTAGATAAGGCCTTTTCACAAAGACACCTAACCTAGCAATCAAACACGTAAGACTAACCGACAACCTCTCACTTTACAGCTTTTGAGATTAGTTAAATATCTAAATTACCAAATTCATGCAAGTTACTCCTATGGCTTACTATGATCGTTTAGCAAACCACCTAATAACCAAAAGCACACAGTAAAAGGTCTAGCAATGCACTTATTCCGTGAAAGACATTCACCAAAACACATGTGGAATTAACAAGCAATCATAAGGTAAATTAGGTACGCGTCCACACCAAGTTAGAAAAAACCAAGTTCTTTACTTTATTGTTAAACCCACATGTAACAAGTTCCAAACCTGACAAGAAAGCTAGTTAAACAAAGATAATCATCACAACCTAGGTAGCATAACAAGTTTAGCCAATAATCATATCCAAAACATTAGCAATGAACAAGAATTCAATGGTTCTAAACATGATTAAAAGTATAAATAACCTTGGGAATGATAAACCGAATGATTCTGGTAGATTGTATGTTCCCGTAGCCTAAAACCTTCAATCTTTAGCTTCCAAACTCCAAAATCATCGTAGAACAGTCCTCTCTTTTGTTTTTTTGCCTAATGGTCTTTTTAAAAGTCTTAATTAGGGTTAAAAACGGCTTAGATGGGTTTAAAACAAGTTTTCCACGACATTACTCCCGTCGCGCCGCGCGACAGCTACCCAGCGAGGAACCCAGAAATTATCAAACGAGGCGCGGTGGCAAAACTGTAAATAATTGCAAGTCCAGAAACCTTCGCGGTGTGAGAGCATTTACCAAACCTCTCGCGTGGCACGACGGGTCCTTATTTCCAGAAACTCTTGTATCTTGATGGTCTTTTCGCCAGACACGCTTCCGAAAGCATGGTTTTCTTTATTTTTTGCTTGTTTTCACTTTCTTTAGCTCCAGAACCAATGAAAACAAAATATATTAAGTAACTAATAAAATTGAGACAAAATCTAAACTAAACGACTCGAAGAATGAACAAAATATACATCGGAATTCAACGTATTTCGCAATACATCAGGTCACATTTAAGACAGTTTGAATGTTTTGAAATGTTTGGTGATGCCTTATTTCATTAGCCCTTGCCTCTATATGTATAGTTTTAAAATATGGCCACGTAGGACCCATCGATATGCATACTGTCATACATCTTTACACTTGGGCATCTCTATAGATCATCAGTATACATATGACTCGTAGATCGCTTTTGTCTTCTTCTTAATTATAAGTTAGTCCTTCATTTGCTTAATCTACCTTATTTTTAGCTAGAACTTCATTAAACCTTCATCTAGATCTTTAATATAATTATGACATGAATCAATACTTTTTGACGTATTTGAATCAAAAGATGAATAAAACATAGATCTATTTGAATATTTAATACGTAGAATTTCAAATATATCAAATATCTTCACACTTATACTTTACTTGTACTCAAGGAATCTCTCTGTTAATATCTACAACCCCCTCAATTAATGGTTAACTAGTATGTCGTAGCCTATTATAGGCAAAACAAACAAACAAACAAACCCAGTATATCGCACTCAAGAGCAGGGTCTGGGGGGGTAAGTGGTGGCGAGTCTTTCCCCTATCTTGGTAGGTAGAGAGACCGCTTCCAAAGAGACCCCCCGACTCGATAACAAAAGCAATAACTATAGCAAGGCAGCATATCATATATCATACAACACACAACACACAGCCTACAGCTATATATCACCTAAAGATTTAGAAAATGATATTGCATACATCAGAGAAGCGGAAAGTTTCATCTATAAAGGGCAGATGTAGACTATGTACCATGGTTGTAAAAATCGCTAGTCGCTAGTCGGGCGGTGGGGTAGGGACTAGGGATTAATCGGGATTAATAGGGATTAATCGGAATTAATCGGATTGGGATTTTATATGTTAATTTACAAATTTATAAATATATATACAATATTTTCAAAATTATACATATAATTTTTTATATCCGACTGATTTGTATATATTTTGACTGATTTTCTCTAAATTTTAGCTGATTTTGACCAAATATGATAAAATTTGACTAGTTTTGACCAATTTTCTTTGATTTCTGGCCGATTTTGACTGATTTTGACCTTTGACTGATTAACTAGGCGATTAGCTAAAATCGAATCGGTGGATGACCGATTAGCGATTAATCGGGGATTAATCGGTGCTAGGCGGTGATTTTTACAACACTGCTATGTACACATCGGGCCCCGCATCATGTCTTCATTTATCCTTCCTACCTACAGATCCCACTAAAAGTCCTTAATTTTAATTCTACGCCTCCACTCACTCCTATCCTCGATCATGTGATCGGAGAGGTGCAAGTGCACCGTATCTCGCCTAATTATCTCGTCCCAAGTCAACCTAGGTCTTCCTCTACGCCTCCTACCCTATAAGTTGATGTTCTCTACTGCTCTAACGGGTGCTGCCATTGGTCTCCTCTTCACATGCCCAAACCATCTTAATCTTCCCTCTCGTATTTATCTGCGATACAAGCCACCTCTAGCTTCTGTCAAAACACTTCGTTTCATATCCGATCCGATCTTGTGTGTCCACACATCCACCTCAGCATTCTCATTTCCGCTACCTCTATTTGCTTCTCGTGCGATTTCTTTATGGCCTAGCAGTCTGTTCTGTATAACATAGCTGGGCGACTGCCACTCTGTATAGTTTTCCCTTTAGTTTTGCTGAAAACCTCTTATCACATAGAATCCCTGATGTTGCTCTCCACTTGCATCATCCTGCTTGAACACGGTGAGCTACATCGCTGTGTATCTCTCCGTCCTCTTGTAGGTGCGAGCCCAGGTATTCGAACCTAGACGTTCGTGGGACCGCCATACCCTGGATACTGATTTGGGTGTCCTCTTCAGCCTCACCACTAAAGTTACAATGCATGTATTCCGTCTTAGAGCGACTTATCCTTAAGTCTTTGCGCTCTAGTGCTGCTCTCCACTGTTCTAGCTTGTCGTTAAACACCATTTTAGATTCTGATATTAAGACGATATCATCCGCAAAGAGCATGCACCACGTAACTGGCTGTTGTATAGACTTGGTCATCTCATCCAACACTACTGTGAAGAGAAATGGGCTCAGTACCGATCCTTGGTGGAGCCCCACTTTCACGGGAAAGGAGTCTGTGTCTCCGATCGGTGCTCGCACACACGTTTTTGCCCCGTCATACATATCCTTGACTATTTTGATATACCTCTCTGGTACCCTTCTAACTCGTAGACTTTCCCAAATGAGTTGACGCGGAACACTGTCATAGGCTTTTTATAAGTCGATGAATACCATATGTAGGTCCCTTTTCTTTTCTCTATATTTCTCCATTATCCTCCTTATGACGTGTATGGCTTTTGTTGTAGAGCGTCCTGGCATAAATCCAAATTGGTTTATCGCTATCTGAGTTTCCCGTCTAATTCTCGTGTCAATAACTCTTTCCTATAATTTTATCGTCTGGCTCAATAGCTTTATTCCCCTGTAGTTTTCGCAACATTGGACATCTTCTTTTTTCTTATATATGGGGAGTATGACACTGGTTCTCCACTGTTCTGGCATCTTTCATGTCTTAAAGATAGTGTTGAATAAATCTGTTGGCCATTGGAGACCCTCATCTCCTAGGCATTTCCACACTTCAATCGGTATGTTGTCTGGCCCCACCGCTTTAGCCCTTCCCATTTTCTTCATAGCTCTCGTAACTTCGTCGACTGTGATGCTTCTAGAATAATATTTGTTTTGTTCTGTTGTTTGGGTTGTTTTATCTATCTCAATTTGTTGATTAGGGTTCCTTATGTTGAAAAGTTTATCGAAGTAAGTTTTCTATCTCACCTTGATGTCTTTCTCCTTCACCTAAACCTTTTCATCTTCAGCCTTTATAAACTTCACCATTCTCAAGTCCTGTCTTCTACTTTCTCTTGCCTTGACAATCTTAAACATGTCATGCTCTCCTTCTTTCTTCTCTGATCGTTTATACATCTCGATGTGACACTATAGAAAACAAGACTAGTACATACTCGATGTGACAATCTATATGATTTAACATAATCACGAATTCACAAGTCTCATAATATTCAATCTACTCGGCTATTTATGTAGACTAGTAACGATGCACTAGTATGTATATGAAAACTCACTTGCATTAAATTAAAAATTCTTCATTGTGGGATTATAAAAGAATCAAATTTACACCAATTAACATGAAAATAAAATTAATCAAGAGGTCTTTAAATTGGGTTGTAATGAGACTTAGGTGTAGGGTAGTAAAGACAAAAGGCAAGCAGGTTAAAGTGTAGTTAAAACCTAACAATTAAGCTGAAATGAACCAAAAACTAACAAAACTTAAAGAGCATATAACTAAATTTGAATTACTTTAATTCTTATTCATACATCATAATATTCTTACTTTAACTTTATCTCTTTTTTCCTTTTTTTTCTTTTTTTCCCCAATACAAACTATAGAAAATCTAACTTTAGATCCCATTTAGAAACCATCTAAACAGGATCTTCAATACGTAAAGGTTTAAAATAAAATGCTAAAAATGACTAAGTGGGCTAAAATGATGGTAATCTAAATGAAAGGTGTTAAGGGTAAGGGTCATATCGAAACTAAGGGATAATGTTAAGGTAGGGAAAACAAAAAAGGTTAAATAAGGGTTGGAATGTTGGATCTTAACGTTTTTTATATTTTAATGCATTTGATCATTTCATGGTCTCAAAATGTATACGCTAGACAACTTCTAATTATGAAATTTAATTAATATCTCATAATCAAATCGAAATGAAAACCGATATCTCCATAGGAGTATGAAGTTGATCAGGCTCAAAAGCTCCAATGAAAGTAGAGAAAGATGAGGGTTTTAATAGTTATTCAAGATTAACTTTCTCGTCTCGGCATACGCCCAAAACTTTTGAACAATATGGTCTTGATGGTTCTTTTTTATTATTATGACTCTAGTTGTTTTAGGTTAATTATGACTTTTAATCGCTAAAATAGAACTTAATTATTTAAGTTTAGCTTAAACGGGTCAAAACGGGTGAAAAGAACATGATTTGCGGATAAACGAGTCAAAATAACTTAAACTTGAACGTGTTAAGTTCATCATAGTTTTTTAGGTTAATTATGACTTTTAATCGCTAAAATAGAATTTAATAATCTAAGTTTAGCTTAAACGGGTCAAAACGGGTGAAAAGGACATGATTAAAGTTTAAACCTGTCAAAACGACTTAAACTTGAATGTGTTAAGTTCAACATAGTATGTTTGGTTTACACTTCATATACTTTGTCAAAATATAAATGTATATTTTGTTTTTGCAGGAGCAAATTTCAAGTCTGTTCCAAAATGCGCAATTTATGTCACAAATGACACAATTAATTGCTTCGCAAAAGGCTCCAAATCAAGCGGAAGAAGATGATTCAGACGAGGGGGATGAATAGCTTACTTTATGATTGTATAATATTGCGTAATCTAGAATTTTAGCTTTTAATTATGACTAAATTCTATGTATGATATTTCGTAATCTAGATTGTAGTTTATGTATAACTTTATGTTATTGCGTAATCTAGATTATGTTATTAGAAAATCTAGGTTTATTTTGGATGAAAACTGAATTTTTAAAAAAACAAAATTTTTTTTTTTAAAATAACCATTAGCGGCGACAGCTGTCGCCGCTAATAGTTAAAAAAACCACATGCTGACGACAACTTTTAGCGGCGATTGTAGAGTATTAGCGGCGGCATCTTTAACGGCGACCCATTAGCGGCGACCATTTGACCAATAGCGACTAACTTTTAGCGGCGACCCATTAGCGGCGACTTGTCGCCGCTAATACCTATAGCGGCGACAAGTTGGGGTATTAGCGGCGATAATTGTCGCCGCTAATGACCGAATATTTTGTAGTGTCTAGAAAACACAACTGTGGCAAATTATCTAAAATATGCTATAAAGATAAGTAATCTAATGTCAATGTTTATCGAGGGGTTTCGAGCATCTGATTTTAATTAAAACCTTACAAAAATTCAAGATATAAAACATTTACAATATTTAGAAGAATATTTCTTTAAACATATACCTCACCCCACACTTAAACTTGTATGCCACCCTCAGTGTACACAAAGATAATATAGAAATTGTAATGCTACGGGAATAAAATATAGTATAGAAAACTCCCAGAGCTACTAAAGTTTAGTTATATTCAAGATAAGCTAGCAACCACATCCTACAAACTCATCAGAATACCTCGTGAAACATCAAACAACATAAAATCAAATTTTAATTCAAATTTCAAATTAATTAAAAGTAGCAAATAAGTAACAAATCTAAAATTAAATGGAACAAGTTCATCAATACTAAATAAATATAGATCCTAAAGTCTTAATTCTAGATCTATCCTATCATGTAATCAAGCTCCTCTAGTTGACGAGGCATTTTCAGAAGCCGATTGTATTTCCTTTGCAAAGCTCGAGGATCTGAGCATCATTTCCATGAGATTCTTGCGTGATTGATTTGGAGGTGTTACTTTAGTAGAAGTGATTCTTAATTAGTTTACTTTGAACTTTTAGGGACAATTAACTGCTTGATCAAATGATCATGAAAAACTAGAAGAAGAATGAAGAATCAATTAAGATAAAAGGTCAAGCATGAGTCATACCCCGTCAAGGCATATATGCTCCCTACTCCGGCCAATACAGAAAACAAAAGCTTAATTACCTGACGAGCACACCTCATTTTGCAAGTACCACGTCCCGTGCCTCAACGTCCACCATGGCTTGCGCTTCAAGTACTATCCCCGTGTTGTTACTACTGTGCCAGAATATAAATTCTAAGCTTTTAGTTCACTTGAAGAGCTAGGACTCTTCCATGCTTCACCGTCTCATTTTCGATCTTGGTGTAGTTTCCGGTGGATTAGCTTAGTATGTAGCTTTCATAGTCATTTCCAAGCATCAAGTACCATTTAACAACGTTCAAATCTTGTAATGATATTTGATTATGTTAATGCAAGTTTAGTCTCTGTTGTTTCTTATATTGTCATACTTAGGTTAGCTAGTGTTCTTGATGTAAACCTTATTTGGTCTTTTATTGTCATGTATGGATTTTATTTTAGTTTGCCCTAGGACACTTCAAGTGATGATCCTCTATACAGAAAATGAGCGTTTAAAACCTTTGATCCGAGTCACCAACTATGTTCTTGTTGAGTCAAATATTCATGATTTCTATGCCTTAGTAGAAGTAACATGTAAACCTTCTAGGAACATGGTTGCAAAGTCGCTAGGCGCTGCCAAGTCGGTCAACTGGGGAGTTGCGAGTACTCGACGAGATGGAGAGTACTCGACTGGGGAGTTGAGAGTACTCGGCGAGACTGGAGTTGCAAAGTCGCTAGGCACTACCAGGTTTCGAGTACTCTCTGGGTACTCGGCCGCCTAGGCCAAGTTTTACAACACTGTCTAGCAATAAGGGTTAGAAGTTATGATTTGTGGATTTGGTTTTGAAGGTTCTTGCCTTCTATTGAGAGGTTGTATGCTCTTGCTAGCACGACTTGGTTTCCTCTGATTATCACTACTCGTGGAAACAAAGCATCATACCTAGGTTTTCATAGTGAGTAGTGGAAAAGCTCATTGTTCAAAGACATGCATTTAATACTTTAATTCTTAAATACTAGTGATTTTCATGTGATAACAGTCAAGGCAACTATCCAATATGATTGGGGCATTAATAACCTTAGTCAGAGTGATCTAATCTTATTAGACCAACACATTATCGTTATGTTTCTTAGAACGAGTTTAGTGGTTGTCGTGTGATAACGATTGTGGCAACTTTCGATGGTATGAATCGGTAATCTTAGTCGGAGTCTTTGCTAGTTTTGATAGAGTGATCTTTTGAGAATCCATACATTGAATTAATTTTATCAGTAAATGAGAGTTAGACCCAAGTATCTCATTCTTTGATTGTTATTTATTTCCATTTACTTTCATCTTATTATTTTATTTTTAACATGATCAAAAAAATATAACTTTTGGATTTGACTAGATAATGACAGACGTTGATTAATGCCATTTGTATCTTTAGACGATACTCGATGTCTTGCTAAACTTTACTACACATACACTAGGTGACTAGGTGTAATTGCTCTAAACGTGTTGGAGTGAATGAATGTAGAATACCTTATTTATAAATATTCATATACAACTCCAAGCATATCTAGCATTATTTATAGGGATACAAGGATGTTAAGAAAACATAAGTTGTCCTAGTTATTTTTCTTATCCAAAATAACTAAGCACAACCTGTCATGTACTAATTAGTGTAGGGGTCATTTATGTGTAATTATAAGTTTGAGGGGGCTAAATGCCAACATTTTGTAACGATGGCCATTAAGTTGTTACAAGTCGAATTCTGTTAATTGTTGAAGGCATTGATGAAATGAACTAAGTTTCCTTATTTGTCTTTTTCATTGTCCTTTTACCATAAACACAACATACGCCCCACACTAACATGTGTCGTGCCCTCGTTATTCTATGACAATCGGTTGGGCCGTGTGTCTTTAAACAAGCGGTTCTGTTTTATTTTAATTTCTAAAGCCTTATGCTTTCATTTAAACTTGTAGGTAGTGCATGTCCTAAACCCGAGAATGGGTGGTTAAAGGCAATATTCTTCGTTATATGAATGAGTCAAAGTGCAGGGATTGTGTTTGCTATTTCTTATAGTTGAAGTGTTGAGTTAGATAAAGTTTAGAGGTGAATGTTGTCAATCTGGTAAACATGTTAACGGTAGTTAACCACCAGATTTGGGGTTAAATAGGTGAGCTAGGGTTCTGATTAGTATTCTTCAAAACTTGAATCATTTTAGTGAATGTTGTCAATCTGGTAAACATGTGGTGATACCAGCCGAGGCCACAGAGAAAGAAAAGAAGGAAGCTAAAAGTAAACACAAGGATGTGTTAGAGAAAGCCCATAGCGCAATCATATTGAGTCTTGGTGATCGAGTTCTGCGAGAGGTGTCCAAGGAGATTACGACTGTAAGTGTATGGTCAAAACTTGAATCATTGTATATGTCTAAGTCATTAGCCAATTGACTTACCTCAATAAAACACTCTATATGTTTGGTATGGCTTCTGGTAGGTCATTAGAAGATCACACTGATGAGTTTAATAAACTCATTCTTGACCTTGAAAACATTAAAGTAAAAGTGGTAGATGAGGATCAAGCCATTATGTTCTTGACTTCCTTGCCTCACAGTTATGAACACTTTGTGGAAACACTCATGTATGGGAGAGATATTCTCTCAATGGAAGACATATTAGCTGCCCTAAATTTCAAAGAATTGAAAAGAAGATCTGATTTTAAGGAAGAAGGTGCAGATGAGTTGTTTGTCAAAGGACGGGTTGAGGCGGTAAGAGGAAGAACTAAACACATAAGCAACAAGAATAGAAGCACAACAAGATCTAAGTCAAAATTCAAGAAGAAATGCTTTGTCTCCAATTTAGAAAACCATCTTAAGAAAGGCTGCCCAGAATGGAAAAAGAGGAAAGGTGAATCTAGTCACACTAAGTCTTATTCTCAAAAGGATGATTCCTCAGATGGCTATGATAGTGCAGATGTCATGTGTGTGACTAATGATCATGGGCTAGAAGATTGGATTCTAGATTCAGTGTGTTCCTTTCATATGACTCCCATTAAGTCATGTGTAAGAAACTTTAAGTCTGCTGATCTAAGTGAAGTAAAGCTGGGTGATAATCGACCATGTAAGATTCTTAGGAGTGGCTTGGTTACATTCAGGCTGGATAATGGATCTGAAGTGGAGATCCATGATTTCAGGTATATTCCTGTAGAGTTTGTTAGAACATAAAATCATAGTTTAACCTCTTAAACTTTCTGAAAATGCAGCGGAATTACAACTTTATAAACTCGTTTATAAGCTGAAAAATATGTTTATTAGATGATCATATTAATGTATAAAACAAACCCAAAGAACAAAGGATCATTTATGTGAATTAGCAAGCTATGAAATATGTAAAACTACATAAAATCACAGCTTCATTGAGCTGTGAAACTACCTTACTGCAGCAGCAAAATGTCAACCAAATAAAGCAGAAATGAAGCTGAAAATGGCCAAGACTTCAAGAGTAGAAGTCCTCAAGCTTGTATACCCCAAGCCTCCTTGCAAACACCTTCTTGTTAGGAAGATTTTACACCAAGAACACCTCAAAACTCAGCTCAAAAAAACCTTCAATCCTACTGTTGAAAACCGTAGGAATATGGAGAGAAAGAGAGTTTTGTTGGTCTAGTTTGCATGTGTAAGATCAATGAGAATGAGAGTCACTTGGATTAGTAGTGGAGCTAGACATGTGTTTGTGTTTCCAATGGAATAATTTAGTGGAAACATATGACAAGCATGCATGTGTTTGTCTTCCACTCAAGGGAATAAAACACCATCTCACATGCATGTGGGAAACGGCCACATTAAAGCAAAATAGATGTTTTTTCTTACAAAACAAATATTTACACACACATAAATATTGTCTAGTTTTTTAACTAGTTTATACAATTAACCAATTAATTGTATAAGTAGTATACTCTCACTATTAATTCGTAATGTTATCTAACTTACTTAAATAACATTACAAATAATATTATTGAACAAAATATCCTAATAAATTGTTCCATCTCATATGCAACTTATTTAGAAAACCCATTTTCTAAATTGGTGTAAATATTTAATTGCATGATCATATCATCAATTAAATATTAATTGGTGTTTGCTAAGCTTGTTATTGGGTATAACCCGACTTGGATCATAACGTACTAACCACATAAATATTCTAAGTGTCTTGGGCACATAGAATCCTACAATCTCCCACTTGCCCAAGATTCATAGAAGATTGATGCAAGCAGTAAATACCGTCTAACAACGGTTTACTACCCTTAATACACATGACTTATGGCCATTCAATAACATCATTCCATTCAAGTATCCTACTTGAAATGATTTAGGTGAATCAATCATCTATCCTTTTGTTACAGATGTCATGTTAAATCCAAGGACACAGAATGATCATTCCTTGTTGATTTAACTTAATCAGGCCTTAGACATCTAACTCTCAACGAATATCAGGAACAAATTCCATCTTGACTACATACGTTACTCACAAACACCTCGTGTTATACCTGAACATACCCTTATGTACTGTCCACTATTTCAGGACAGTGAAGAATTAGCTCAAGGTATAATACTTGGTGAATATCAAAACCAATATGTATCTCAGGTCGGAGGATACCAAATGATATTCGCCTTTACTCAAATTTACTTATGATCAATCGATAAGATTCCATGTAGTAAAATTTGAGATGTGGGTTAGTCCAATATTTGTATCCCACAAATATCTATGAACCTTGGTAGCAACCCATTGCTCTATATTCATTCTTATGAATATCAACCAATCCAAGTTCATAATAATCTTACCCTCACACTTGTTCCACAAGTATGAACGACTACGGACATTTAGAGTAAATAATTTACTCATGGATTAAACATGCTAAATTGAAACATTAATTGAAACATTATAACCATATAATTTTACTCAAATAATAAAGAGTTCCACATATTCAAATACAAAATTTGATCAAGTCCAATCACTAGAATATCGAAGTCCTAAGGCACAAGTGTGACTTTCATGCTTTGACCTATCTAGGAGCTTCGTGAATGGATCCGCAATGTTTTGATCGGTATGAACTTTGCGAATACATATCTTCCCCTTTTCAACTTCATCCCTTATGTAGTTGAATCTCCGTTCAATGTGCCGAGTCTTTTGATGAGCACGAGGTTCCTTGATTTGAGCAATCGTACTTTCATTGTCACAAAAGATCTCTAGGGGGTCTTAAATGGTAGCAACAACCCCTAGATCAGCAATGAACTTCCTAAGCCACGCAGCTTCTTGAGCTGCCAATGAAGCGGCGATGTATTCTGATTCTGTTGTAGATAGTGCCACTACATCTTGCTTTGAGCTCTTCCAAGAGACTGCTCCTCCATTCATAATGAAGACATACCCCGACTGTGATCGAGAATCATCTCGATCAGTTTGGAAACTCGCATCCGTGTAACCCTTTACAACGAGCTCCTCCTCACCAGATCCATATATTAAGAACATATCCTTAGTGTTTCTAAGGTATTTCAAAATACTCTTAACAGTCATCCAATGACTATTACCAGGATTCTGTTGATATCTACTTGTCATGCTTAGAGCACATGACACGTCCGGCCTAGTACATATCATTGCATACATGATGAATCCTATAGCAGATGCATATGGGACTCCATTCATTCTTTCTTGTTCAACCTTTGGACTAGGGCATTGAGATAAGCTCAATATAGTCCCCTTTTGAATAGGTACCAAACCTTTCTTAGAATTCTCCATCTTGAACCTTTTCAAGATCTTTTCAATGTATGTACTTTGGTTTAAACCTATTAACCGCCTTGATCTATCCCTATAGATCTTTATTCCCAAAATATAGGTGGCCTCACCAAGATCCTTGATGGAAAAACAGCTTCCAAGCCAGGTTTTTACACCTTCCAAGGTTGGAATATCGTTTCCAATTAGTAGAATGTCATCGACATATAATACAAGGGAAGTAATAATGCTCCCACTAGCTTTCTTATATACACAAGCTTCATCAGCGTTTTTGATGAAGCCAAATTTCTTTACTTCATCATCAAAACGGTGATTCCAACTTCTTGACGCTTGTTTCAATCCATAGATTGATTTCTTTAACTTGCATACCTTATTAGGATGTTTTGGATCGACAAAACCTTGAGGCTGTTTCATATGGACATCTTCCTCAAGATATCCATTAAGAAAAGCGGTTTTGACATCCATTTGCCAAATCTCATAGTCATAATATGCTGCTATGGCAAACAATATCCTGACAGACTTTAGCACTGCCACAGGGGAAAAAGTCTCATCATAATCAACCCCTTGAGTTTGAGTGAAACCTTTTGCTCCAAGTCTAGCTTTATAGGTATGCAAGTTTCCATGCATATCGGTTTTCTTCTTGAAAACCCACTTACTTCCAACTATCTTGGACTTAAGAGGTGGTGTAACCAATTCCCAAACTTGGTTATCATACATGGATCGCATCTCAACATTCATGGCTTCTTGCCATTTGTCAAAATCAGGTTTTGACATTGCCTCATGGTATGTGGTTGGTTCATCCGAATCTACCACATAGCATCCATCCATGAAAAATCCATATCTCTCAGGAGGAACACTAATTCTACCAGATTTGTGAACGTTTTGTGTATCTTGATCATCCACATGATCATTCTCAACATCCTCATGTTGATTGCTAGTATCAACCAATTGTGTATCGTCTTGTGAATCTTGAACCTCTTCAAGTTCCATTGCTCTTCCACTAGTTTCTTCCGAAAGAAACTTAGTTTCCAAGAACTCTGCCTTTCGAGCAATAAACACTTTCTGTTCTGTTGGATCATAGAAATAATATCCAATACAATCTCTAGGATATCCAATGAAGATACACTTTGTGGATCGGGCTTCCAGTTTGTTTTGAGTGTATTGCTTAGGATAAGCATCACACCCCCAAACTTTTAATATGATAATGATGGAACCCTTCCATGCCATATTTCGAAAGGTGTCCTTTCCACTTTCTTGGTTGGGGCAATATTTAAAATACGGGCCGCTGAGAGCAACGCGAAACCCCAAAATGATAGAGGTAGTGTACTTCTAGCCATCATAGATCGAACCATATCCAATAGAGTCCGATTCCTCCTCTCAGACACACCATTATGTTGTGGTGTTCCAGGTGAAGTAAGTTGTGAGACAATCCCACAACTTCTAAGATACTCTTGAAATTCACTACTTAGGTATTCACCTCCTTTATCTGTACGAAGAATCTTGACCGTTTTGTTGAGTTGATTTTCTACTTCATTCTTGAAGATTTTGAACATTTCAAAAGATTCATGTTTGTGTCTTAACAAGTACACATACCCATAACGACTATAGTCATCGGTAAAGGTAATGAAGTATCTTTCACCATTCTTAGTTATTGGTTTAAAAGGTCCACATACATCCGATTGTATGATTCCTAATAAATCCTTTGCCCTTTCATTAGTCCCACTAAAAGAGGCCTTTGTCATTTTACCTTGTAAACAAGACTCACATACATCAAATGAATCATTTTCATTAGTTTTCAAAAGACCATTCTTTTGGAGTTTTGCATACGATTCTTGTTTATGTGACCAAGGCGACAATGCCAAAGATAGGAATCACTTAAATCTAATTTAAGCTTTTTGGTGGTTGCTTGATACATTGAGCTATCATATGTTGTGTTTCATGAACCAATTCATAAATACCATTACAAGGTATAGCCTTAAAATAAAACATATGATTGAAAGAAACATGAATATCATTGTCAACAAACTTGAAATCATAATCACATTGTCTTAAACGGGAAACAGAAATAATGTTCCTAGTTAAACTAGGAGCATACAAAACATTCTTTAAACTAACTTCCAAACCACTTGGAAGCTTAAAATGTAGTCTCCTTGGGCTTCCACGTGAACCTTTGCACCATTCCCCATGAAGAGACTAATTTCCCCTTTTGCATAATGCTCACTTCTTTTGAACCCTGCAATAAATTGCAAATATGAGTTCCATATCCGGTATCTAGTACCCATGTGTTAGAAGAAATAACATTTAGCTCAACATGTATCATAAAGATTGTACCTGAGGTTTGCCCCGCATCCCTCTTTGATCTCAATGCTTTGAGATAGACCAGACAATTGCGTTTCCAATGGTCTACCTCACCACACTCAAAACACGGGTCATCATGAGCAACCTTTTGCTTCTTTTCTTTCGGTTTGGGCGGTTCCATTTTTGCTTTTCCCTTACCCTTCCCTTTGACGTGCCCTTTCCATTTTGCAACACTTGCCCTAGGGTTGGGGAGGTGCCTCTTCCTACTACCTCCTTCATTAATCGTAAGGACCGGTAGAACCTTTCTACCCATACCCGCCTCGGTCGTTTTGAGCATTGAGTGAAGCTCACCAATGCTCTTGTCCCATCCATTCATGTTATAGTTCATAACAAAGCTATCAAACTTCTTGGATAGAGAGTTGAGGATCAAATCCGTTGCCAACTCATTGGACACACGACAGTTAAGCCTTTTGAGGCGATCAATGTGGCTCTTCATCTTAAGAACGTAAGATGACACCGATTGGGTCTCGTCCATTTGACATGCATGGAGTGCTCGAACCGTTTCAAAGCGCTCCACCCTTGATTGTTGTTGGAACATTTCCTTCAACTGGGTGATCATGTTATAGGCATTATAGTTCTCAAAGTCCTTTTGTAAATCGGGAATCATACTTGCTAGCATAAGACATGCGACTTGCACAGAGTCCTCGGTGTACTTGACCCATTCGGCAAAGGCCTCAACGTCATTTTCATCGGGTTGATCAGGAATGGGATCGTCTAACACATAGGACTTCTTTTCTTGCTTGAGAACGATTCTCAAGTTTCGGTACCAATCCATGAAGTTCCCATGGTTTAGACGTTCCTTTTCAAGGATTGTTCTTAGTGATTGGTTATGGACGGTCGGGTTTGTGTTGTTGTTTGCGGCCATTCTACAAAATTAACAAAGTTCTTATTAGTATTTTTGAAAAATTACATTTTAATCATTAATACCCTTTACGTCTCATAGAAAATTAACAATTAAAATCTAGAATCCAACGTTACATTTAAATATCGGTTAGGTGACCTTTATCCCTTTATTTAAATTAACAAGGTAGTTAACGTTTGACAATTGTAACCTATTACAATTTCTAGTGTATGGGATCGGTTAAACATCTTATGTTTGTTTGACACGTTTATCCCATCAACACCCTTTGTACGTCATGCTTCGGTGATCCTAATGCATGATTTCCAAATTAAGTCGTCCTACTTAGACACACGTGTGAATTTGCTAATATTAGTGGTTAGGTGACCTTTATCCATAAACATGGCAAACTCACCTCAAACTCATAAGTTCCCTCTAATGTGGTTAGGTAACCTTTATCCCACATCAAGTTCTCAAACGATTCGAGTGTTGTATAAGAGGATGGTGTTTGACTTATTTTTAAAGGGATTTGAACATTTAGAGGTTTCATAATTCTAGTTTAGAAAACTCTATGTACTTGTATTTGCATGCTTTCAAATACAAGATACCCTATGGTTCTTTTAATAGAACTCATTTTATTATAAAATCATTAATCCCTTTTAATAACCTTTTATTAACTTTTAATCATTAAGAACCATTAATTTCAGCTTATTAAGTTTGTTAATGAGTTTGTAATATGTCTAAATATCAACCAAACAATCAAACAACAAACATTCAAACAAGCATAAACATATAAATATGAGTGCATAACCATAGCTACTAAGTTGACAACACTTGTTTGCCATCACAAGTGTTGTCATAAGGTCTTTCTTAAGGGTTTGTAATGACACATTATATGTGTCCATGGACTCCCACTTGAATCCATATCCAAATCTTCAAGGTCCATGTCTTTGATGTCCATCTTTGGGTCTTGATATTGTGCATCTTCCTTTTACAAAATTATATCCTAATACATTTTTCTAATAAAAAGAAATGCACCTAATCTATTTATTACATAACCAAATGAATAAATAATTACAACTCAAATAATAAACATAAATATTACAACCCAATTGAATGAATTAAAACAACCATTCCAATCATCCAAATAACATAAGGCCAAAGGCTAGGTTATGCACTATCATATGAACAATCATAAACATTATTCAATAAACAAAATAAACCCCATCAAACCCTAAATTTTTAGCCAACATAAACTGAAAATTTGGGTTTGTTTGTCCAAACAAACAACAACCAAACATATCAATCAATTGACATTCCTATCTTTCAAAGTTTAATCATAAGCATGAAGATATAACTTTGAAAGACTTGGGGTTTACTATATCAACAAAATCAGCCTATAATTTGTTGATAATCATCCTTTAAAACCAATTTTAAAGGACAAAAAAACAAGCAAGCTATTCACATAACCGGTTCTTGATGCCATTGTAGAGTTTGTTAGAACATAAAATCATAGTTTAACCTCTTAAACTTTCGGAAAACGCAGCGGAATTACAACTTAATAAACTCGTTTATAAGCTGAAAAATATGTTCATTAGATGATCATATTAATGTATAAAACAAACCCAAAGAACAAAGGATCATTTATGTGAATTAGCAAGCTATGAACATATGTAAAACTACATAAAATCACAGCTTCATTGAGCTGTGAAACTACCTTACTGCAGCAGCAAAATGTCGACCAAATGAAGCAGAAATGAAGCTGAAAATGACCAAGACTTCAAGAGTAGAATTCCTCAAGCTTGTATACCCCAAGCCTCCTTGCAAACACCTTCTTGTTAGGAAGATTTTACACCAAGAACAACTCAAAACTTAGCTAAAAAAAACCTTCAATCCTGCTGCTAAAAACCGTAGGAATATGGAGAGAAAGAGAGTTTTGTTGGTCTAGTTTGCATGTGTAAGATCAATGAGAATGAGAGTCACTTGGATTAGTAGTGGAGCTAGACATGTATTTGTGTTTCCAATGGAATAACTTAGTGGAAACATATGACAAGCATGCATGTGTTTCTCTTCCACTCAAGGGAATAAAACACCATCTCACATGCATGTGGGAAACGGCCACACTGAAGCAAAATAGATGTTTTTTTTACAAAACAAATATTTACACACACATAAATATTGTCTAGTCTTTTAACTAGTTTATACAATTAACCAATTAATTATATAAGTAGTATACTCTCACTATTAATTTGTAATACTATCTAACTTACTTAAATAACATTACAAATAATATTATTGAACAAAATATCCTAATAAATTATTCCATCTCATATGCAACTTATTTAGAAAACCCATTTTCTAAATTGATGTAAATATTTAATTGCATGATCATATCATCAATTAAATATTAATTGGTGTTTGCTACGCTTGTTATTGGGTATAATCCGACTTGGATCATAACATACTAACCACATCAATATTTAAAGTGTCTTGGGCACATACAATCCTACAATTCCAAGTCTTAAAAGAAATCTACTGTCTTTAGGATTATTTGAGAGAAGTGGGCATCATGTAAGCTTGAAAGATGGTAAAGCTAAACTCATTAAGGGGTAAATGGTGATGCTAACAGGAACTAGAAATAACAATACATATTTGTTAGATGGGAAGGTGTTGACTGATGTGGTATTAGCAGTACAACCTAACAATGATAAGTCCATCCTGAGGCATAGGAGATTTGGTCACCTAAGTAGTTAAGGATTGGATGACTTAAGAAAAGAACATGTAATTGATGAATTTCATGTTAGTGATGTGGGTTTTTATGAAACTTGTGTAATGTGGAAGAAAATTAGGGTGGGTTTAGCAAGGGCAAACACACCACAAAAGGAATTCTGGATTATGTGCATTCAAATTTGTGGGGCCCTGCTAAGGTAGATACATTAGAGGGAGCAAGGTACTTTATGTCCATTATTGATGATTTTTCAAGAAGCGTGTGGTTATATGTTCTTAAGCATAAGAATGAAGCTTATCAAAAGTTTATGGTATAGAAGAAACTGGCAGAGACACAAACTAAAAGAAAGGTCAAAAAGCTAAGAACTGACAATGGACTAGAGTTCTGTAACAAAGATTTTGATCAATTCTGTAAGGAGCAGGGCATTGCCAGGCACTTAACTATTCCTGGAACACCTCGGTAAAATGGTTTAGCTGAGAGAATGAACAGAACTCTACTGGAGAGAGTGAGGTGCATGAGGTTGCACTCTTGGTTACCTAAGTGCTTCTTGGGAAATTGGTAAGCGTTGCTGCTTATCTGATAAGCAGATCACCCTCAAGAGCATTAAATATGAAAACCCTAATGGAGGTGTGGTCAGGCTACAAAGCAGACTGCAGCGGTTTGAGGGTAGTTGGATATGTTGCCTATGCACATGTTAGTCAGGATAAACTAAGTCCAAGAGCCTAAAAGTGTATCATGCTTTGGTATCCTAAAGGTCTGAATGGATATAGGCTATGGAAATTAGACAATGATGGTCCTAAGTTATTATGAGTATAAATGTTGAATTTCAAGAGAGCCTGATCTATAAAGATGTAATTGGAGCTGAGAAGAGAAAAACTGCTCAGTGGAAGTCCAATCAGGGAAGGGTTCATGTTGAGGTGGAGCATTCGAAAGATATTACCAAGAGAGAGGTCCAAAGTGATACAAGGGAAGAAGAAAAGTCAAATGTGACTGGGTCATCTTTAAGTCATGAGTATAGTGTTGCTAAAGATAGAGCCAAGAGAACCATAGTCAAGCCCTTTAGGTATAGAGATGAAAGTAATTTGTCTATTATGGCTTTCAGTGTTGCTGAACATGAAAGTATTTTTGAACCCTGCACAACAGTGAGGCTATTAATTCAAAACATAGATTGTTATAGCAAGAGGCTATGGAAGAAGAGATGGCTTCATTAAGGAAGAATAAGACCTGGGTGCTAAGGGATAAACCTGTTGATCAGAAGGTGGTGTCTTGTAAGTGGTTATACAAGATAAAAGATGGATTGCGTGGAAGTGATAAGCATGGGTTCAAGACTAGACTAGTGGCTTAGGGGTTTACACGGGTAGCAGGTGTAGATTACATAAATATCTTCTCACCTATGGTAAGGCATACATCTATCAAAATCATTTGTCTGTAACAACTGCATCAGATTTAGAGCTTGAGCAATTAGATGTTAAAACAACTTTTTTACATGGCTATTTAGATGAGAAGATTTATATGACACAACCAATGGGGTTTATTGATGGTGGGAATGAAGACAAAGTTTGTTTGTTGAAAAGGTCTCGTATGGTCTCAAGCAAGCCCCAATGCAATCGTATAAAAGGTTTGATGATTTCATTGTTAGTCATGGGTTTATAAGAAGTTCTTTTGATAGTTGTGCCTATCATAAGGAGTCTAGCAATGGGGATTATATATACTTGCAGTTATATGTTAATGATATGCTATTAACATGTAAGTGCAAGCATAAGATAGAAGGAGTCAAAAGGCTGTTGATGACAGAGTTTGAGATGAAGGAATTAGGTGAAAAAACTTTGCCATGGAAAGTTGTAAACCAGTCAAGTCTCCTTTGGCTGCTCATTCAAGCTATCATCTCAGAACTCACCTCAGAGTGAAGATGAATAAAGATATATGTCAAAGGTTCCCTATGCGAATTATGTAGGTAGTCTTATGTACTTGATGGTTTGTACAAGGCCAGACTTAGCCTATGCTGCTCATTTATCCACCCGATCATCTCAGACATGATGCATTTATCCACCTGATCATCTCAGACATGATCTTTTTATCCTTTCAGAAACAATTTGTTTTAGATTAAACTTTGAGCTCATTTTGTGACATTAACTGCAATAAGTAACATAGCACAGTTCGACACTGACACTCTTTACACATAAGTTAAAACAAAACTAAACTAAGTAACAAAATAAACATGTTTTTGTGATTTTCCTAGGGTTGGGTAGAACTGCCTCTTTGCATTAACATCATTTCCAAGACAGATTCTTATGGAATCAGACAGGCATAAACTCAATTACTTGAAACTTTTTATACATTTATTGAAATGGAAACTAGCATATTTACATATCACAGTATCTTATTCATCTGAGACTTCTAAATTCTAACTGGGAATCATGCTTGATCTGGTACGTAACACACGATTATCAACATCAGGCAGTGCATCCACGACGATTGTCAGTATGCTTGTCCACTTAAATACATACACAGACTTTTGACACACATTGATGATGCATTAGGTTACTTTATTTCAACCAACATTTGTGGATCCCACGCTTATATGGTAATCAACAATCCTCAGGAAACTTTTGAGCGGTCTACGGGTATTTAGACAAGAAGAGACTATTCTTAGAATTTTCAAAGAGAAGCCAAACCTCAGGTCAGTGCCACCGCACAGTAGAGATGCGGCAAACAACATTGAATTCTACTATATCTAGGTTATGCTTATCCTCAGGTCAGTGCCATCGCACAGCAGAGAGGCACACAACCTATCTCCTTGTTGGAGCATTTCTTATTTTCTTTTGCACATTACGCACCAACAACATAGGTTTTCAGCTTGATTGCGTTTATTTTCATCTTTTTCGTGCTTTGCTCCTTTTGTAGTCATTCGCACACTTTTAGTGGTGTTTATTTGCTTGTCATTCCTTGTTGGAAATACTCGATTGTGTTAACCAGTGATAAGATGGGAACCCACATTCAGCTGAACCATTTAGTTTAAATTGAGTTCACCAATGATGTCTACTGGTCTATTGTGTTGAATCTACCGGCATATCGTATAGTGAACTAGCACCTCCCTAGATCAACTTTCTCCGTGTAATTACAGTAACACCCAAGCATACTATCATTTTCCTATTTTGTTAGACATAAAGTTCTCTGACTAACAATATTCTGTGATTTAAATTAAACTTAAGATTGCATAAATTTAAAATCCTTTTGGTGTTCCAAATAACTAGGCGTCTGTGTACTATCACTTTCCATTTGTGTAGAATCACAGTCTTTTCTTTGTTGTTGTTGCCTTTTAGCTTATCTGCCTTTCCCTTTTTTAAGTAAATAAATACTGACAGTAAACTAATCTCCCCCTAAAATTCTAAAACAGAAAATCTTTTTGTGTTTTTGGAATTTTCTTAAATAAGGAAATTTAAATAAAAGAAAATAAAATAAAATAAGATAAAATGACTGATCTAGTGTCGGACTATGAATCTGTTTCTTCCGAGAGAATGTCACTTTTCTTTTTCACTCCATTTACCTCTAACAGATAGAAAAATCTGGGTTTATCAAACGGTTTAGTATAGAGGTCAGCGCGTTGAAAGTCCGTGTTTATCTTTACCACATCGATTAATTGTTTTTCATAGCAGTCGCGTATGAAGTGATACTTTATGCCAATGTGTTTAGTTTTAGGGTGTTGAACCGGATTTTTGGTTACAGCTATGGCAGCAGAGTTATCAACATAGATAGGAGTGTTAGAGAATTGCAAACCGTAGTCCCACATTTGCTGTTGGATCCAGATAATCTGAGAACAGCAGCTTGCAGCAGCAACGTATTCAGCTTCGCAAGTTGATAAGGCAACCGAGGTCTGCTTCTTGCATTGCCACGTGACTAAACGCCTTCAAAAAACTGACACCCTGCTGATGTAGACTTGAAATTCATCTTGCAGCCGCCATAATCTGAATTACTATACATCGTTAGCTCGAAGTCATCATCATGAGAATACCACAACCCCAGTGTTGGAGTACCCTTCAGATAACGAAAGATTCTTTTCACCCCGATCAGATGATCTACTTTCGGTTTTGCTTGATATCTGGAGCACAGACATGTGGCATACATGATATCTGGACGAGAGGAAGTGAGATACATGAGAGATCCAATCATCCCACGATACATAGTGGCATCCACCAAATCCCCATTCTCATCAGGAGCCACATCATGATTTGTAGCGAGTGGGGTACCGTAGCAGTGACATTTTTCATATCAAAGCGACTAAGAATGTCTCCGACATACTTAGTCTGATGCAGAAATATACCGGTAGGTGTCTGGTCCACCTGTAATCCTAGGAAGAACTTCATTTCTTCCATGGCGCTCATTTCAAATTCTACCTTCATCACAGATTCGAATTCTTTACATAGATCTTCGTTTCACGAACCGAAGATTATGTCATCCACATAGATTTGCACCATCAATAAATCTCCGTCTCATTCTTTAATAAACAGCGTGCAGTCAATCACACCCCTGCGAAACCCGTGTTTTAGCAGGTGGGTTGAGAGCTTTTCGTACCAGGCTCGAGGAGCCTGATGTAGCCCATACAGAGCCTTGTCCAACTTGTAGACTCTGTCCCGATGATAAGGATCTTCGAATCCCTCGGGTTGACTGACGTAAACCTCTTCACGGATTTCCCCATGCAAGAATGCGCTCTTTACATCTAGTTGATAAACTTTGATCTTCACGTAAGATGCGTAGGCTAGAAAGATGCGGATTGCTTCCATTCTAGCTACTGGGGCAAATACTTCATTGTAGTCGACTCCTTCGACTTGTCTGAAGCCTTGAACGACCAACCGTGCCTTGTTTCTGATAACGACACCTTGGTTATCCTTCTTGCAACGTAGCACCCATTTGGTGCCAATAACCTTAACTCCTTTGGGCCGGTCAACGAGTGTTCACACTCCAAGCTTCTTGAACTGTAGCAGTTCCTCTTGCATAGCATTGACCCAGACCTCATCCTTCAGGGCATCGCTTACGTGTTTGGGTTCGACTTGAGATACAAAGCATTTGAATGCTCCATCATTCACGTAGCCCTTTTCCATAATTGCAGCATAATCAGCCGAGTACAACTGATTTCTCGTTTGCACGCCGGAGTGTAGGTCTCCAATGATAGCCTCCTGTGGATGATTCGTGCTGATCCTAGTCACAGGTGTCATAGGGACGACAACTTCAGTATCCAAATTTGTGACTGGAAGTTCAGGATCCGTATTTCCTGATGCATGTTCAGCAGCTGGTGAACTTTCTTCTTGATCAACATTATGCTCAATGTCTGTCTCAGCTGCTTCTTCATCATCTGATGAGTCATCACTTTCGACCACAGTTGAAACAAGTGACTTTAGACTTGTCGAAGCCAAACGTAGTATCTTTTGTAGCCACCAAATTCTGTCCCGTCTTCTTCACAAACTTCTTTGCTCGTCACACAGCACTTGCGAGAGCCCACACTATGTCCATTCTTTCTAGTTCATTTTCATCCACCTGCTCGTAGTCTTCATCAGCCAGGTGGCAGTTTCCAATCTTCCCTGCAACCAAACCATCATAAGAATGAACCACCGCAGCAAGGAGGTCTATATGCTCCTTAGCCACTTCCACATTTACTTTTCCCAGATTTTCTGTCACTAACTTCGTTGAGTGAGCAACTGTAGGACTTTGTTGAACCCCGGATGAAGCATGTGACTCACTACCAGAAGATGAGCTTTGACCAGTTGCAGAGGTTACATTTGACACAAAGGCAGTCTGCAGAGGAGCATTGGAGGATTTAGCCGTTGGAGTAGGAGTTGGGATAACGTTATAGAGAGATGGATCCTGAGTGTATGCTCCTTTCTTTGTCTTGTACTTGTGTCTAACCTCTTCTTCTCTCAGTTTCAGGATGAAATCATTGATATCCAAAGTCTCCAGCACTGAGTTGCATCTTAAAGTGGAGATGAATGAATCCCACTTCTCTGGTAGCCCATCAGCCAAGCTTGCCACTTTTTCTTCTTTGGACGTTGTAACACCATGAGTGTGAAGTTCACTCATTAAATGGTAAAAGCGATCTATGATATCATCCAAGCTTTCATTCCCAATAGAAGAGAAATTATCAAACTCTTTCTTCAACGCTTTAGCATTCAGTGACTTTAGTATTGAATTACCTTCATATCTCTTCTCAAGAGCCTCCCATAACCTTTTGCTCTGCTTATGTTCTGAATATTGATGAAAAATATCTTTGGGAATTGATTGGGTTAACATGGCATAGGCTTTCTTCTCTGCATTGTATGCAAGCTTTTGTGAATCACTTAGTCCAGTCAAAGTCAGGGGTATGCCATCAGCACCAACTTGCATAGTGTAGCCAGTTTCAATAGCATTCCTGAGATTGGTATCCACTCCATTAAGATAAATCTCAAACCTTTGTTTCCATTGAGGAAATTCATCAAGAGACAATATCTTGGGTGGTTTATTATGGTTCCCGATCTCATTTTCCAACAGCAAGAGGTTCTGGATCCTGGAGTCCTTCCCTGCCGAGAATGCAAAGTTCTCTGAGTCCATAATGAAGTAGTCTTAAACTTGAAAAGCAAACTGTGTATGCGACTGAGAGAGAGCGACTGGGGGACGACTGACACACAATCGTGCGATTGAGCTTAGTCGTACGACTGGGCAGGCGATTAGGGCTGTGCGAATGGACAGACCGACTGAGTCAATCGTGCGATTGAGTGAGCGGTTGAATTCAGTCGTACGATTGGACTGACGAATCGAGTTCAGTCTTGCGATTGAGTTAATCGTGCGACTGAGACTGCTGAAATCGAGATTTTCACACCCTTTGACCTAAAAAAACGCAATTTTTACACCCTGGACGGCTGCAACTCGAAAAAGACTCAATTTTCAGAACATGCACACGTAAAAACTTGATTTTGAGCAGAAAGAACGGATCTTTTCACTTAAAAACGTTGACTTTTTCAAAAACAAGATTGAATCCACGAAGAATCAAGAGCCAAAGCTCTGATACCACTTGTTAGGACCGTGTATGGACGGAGTACTAACTGATTCTACGTGAAACCGAATCAAATAGCACGGAATTCAATTTGATTGGCGATCCAATCAGGGAGAACGTTATCCGGATCAAACCTAACGATTAGAAAACGTTAAGAATGAAGTAGGAATGATCTGAAACGCTCTGTGAAGTTGGAAGGATGCTCTGTGCGATCTGGGACGGCTAGGGTTGTCAATTCTCGAAGTGTCACCTTTTTCCACAAATTAAGTGGTATTTATAGATTACAGCTTTCATTCGTACGACTGAGCCAAGCGACTGGCTCAGTCGTGCGACTGAGTCATACGATTGATTCATTCGTACGACTGAGTCAGTCTTATGACCAACCGTGCGATTGACTCAATCACCTGGTTCAGTCGTGCGATTGGCCCATTCGCATGGTCCAGTCGTGCGACTGAATCATCAGAACTATGTCTAACAGCTGTAAACCTATATAACATGTTCATATATGCGTGTAATAATGAATGATATTAATAGATATGACATTAAACAACCAATAAACATTCATAGAAGAGTTTTTCATTTCATTGACAAAACATTACATATGTGTTACAAGATGAAAGCCTATTACATTGAAGCTCACTAGACTAGACCTAGGGACATGTGTACTAACAATTTTCCTACTCAATTACAACAAGTTGTTGCTCAAACAACTCTCACCGCCCAACTCATGGTAGACAACCTTCTTGCCACCCACCCTAGACCATTTCAGGATCACTATCACATGAATCAATGTTGAAGCAAACAACTTTGAGATTAGACATCTAATCCAAAATCCAAATGCTTCAAAATTTGGCTTGTCGCTATGGTTTTACGGATGAAGTTGCCCATATGCATACTTCTAACTTCCTAGAAGATTGTGACACTTTTAAGATCAATGGAGCATCCAATGACGTTGTTAGCCCCCACATGTTTCCCTTATCACTAAGGGATTGTGCTAAAGCATGGCTCAACACACTACCCACCGGTGGCGGAGAAATTATTTGAAAGAAAGAAACAAGGCTCGGGACAAGGCCCATGGTTCGCCCAAAGGTGAAGGAAGAGGGAGTGATCTATTCTTGGGACAGGGCCCATGATAGATTGTTCATATTAACTAACAATATCTTTTAAAAAATTATCTGTTTCTAACATCATAAAATTTAGACAAAGTAAATGAGAGAAGAAACACAAATTAAAACATCAGTCAATAGAAGTCCTACTACATCAAAAACAAATTTTGGAGCAAACAATCCCCATACCTGCAGATAGACAGACATACAAACGTATAGATAAATACATAGTTGGATATGAAGCAGCCAAATAACCATGTACACATAACTACATGAGCATTTTTACTTTTGAGGCCGAAGGTTGTCAAAAATAGATTTAGCTTTTGCCACAAATTTGGCACCAGCCTTTCAAATTGTTATTTTCTACAAATTTTAAATAACTTATACCTGAAGTTATCTGTGAAAACCTCAAAAGTCAAAACATATAGCTTTTTTGTACATGACTTTTGCTAAGGTTTTATTAACATACCATCAAATGCCGTCTTTGGATCATGACACAGAGAACGGTGAGCGTGGTTGTAACAGCCATGATAAACCCATATATCAGATAAACCTGCACCAAAAGGATTATACAACTATAACTAAATGTGGGTTTAATAGTGGTTAATTAAAAAAGATAAAATAAAAAATAACCTGAAATAACTGGATTAAGGATTCCCTTGTTTGCTTAGCTTTGTTAGATGAGTGTCGATACACAACAAGAAATGGAAGTCCAAGAGCTGGAAGAATGTGCGAAAAGCCATATGTCTCGACTGTTAAAAGGATGGCTTGGGGTATTATAGTAAACTCATCGAACCTGAAAACATTTTACAGAAATGCTGTTTCAAGGAGACTTGATAGAAAGAGAAATTACAAGCCCAGAAGGTTTCCGAGACAAGAATTTAGGAACAAAGTAATGGTTAACAAAATGAGAAGAAATGGACTAACCCAATGAACGCAGCAGCATACCGAAGGCCATCAAAAGCACACCTGCATAGAGTAACAAGCTTCAGTCAGTTTTGTTACTTAATAGCCAGAGGTTTCAAAATGAGTGGGTTGCGTAACGGGTTCTATTTGAAACATGTTCAAAAAGTTACAAGTCAATATGGGTCAGGCTGGGCATTGTTGATCCGCAAACATTTTTTGCCCATTCTTATAGATCGTTAAAACTGGCTACAGACTATTTATTGCAATAATAATCTTAATCTCATAAATAAAACAATTTAGGAGGCTGTAAACATTATTGATTCACTTGACCAGTTTCCCTCTTAACTAAAGTTGACCCATTGGATAATACATAACCCAAATCAGCACACAACAAAAGAGCTTCTAAAAAACTTAAGAATTTTTATAGTTGCTAACCAGTGACCAGTAGAAAAGAAGAGACATGATGCTAAAAGGCTCCACTGTGTAACAGGGGAAGAATAACAAGCTAACAGACCAGTTGAACCATTCTCGTAATCCTGGTCCAGACCTTTCAACCTTGATATCAGCCAGCCTACATAAAACAATACAAAATGACAACAAACTGTTTTTCATATGTCTAAAATACAGTTCAATAAAGATAAAATCAAGACCGAACAAAAAAAACATCTTGAAAGAAAGAGAATAAATATACACTGAAATATCAGTATCATACTGTGGTGGCAAGATGGGCGGGTTGGGAAATAGTTCAAAGGGGGTTCAGTTAAAACATGACATTTTTTTGTATTTATAAATATTTAATGTGTTAGCTTTAATTAAAACACCATATTATTACTATAAAAGTTTAAATATTTTGTTAGAAAAGATTCACCAAAGTGAATGTATAATGTTAGCACTTTCAACCGCTTGCCTCATTCCCAACTTTTCAAAAGCAAAAATCTATTGCATCAATTGACTCATTTGAGATACCACAAAACCAAAATGAACTCTCATTTAAAATTAATTGGGCTAAAATTGAACCCTAGGGTACCTCCGAGGACTAATGCTAAAGCAACCCAAGGTCCTTGTTTCCCAGACAAGATGATGAGAGTGGAGCTCCAGACAGATAACATAGCAACTACTCTCATCAATGTTGTTTCTTCCCAGTTTGAAGTTTTGTCTTCTTCAAAGAACTGAAGAACTGCAAGAGACAATAGTTGTGCACAACCCATAATGTATATCGTACGAGGAATAAAATTGCCTTCAATCCCATCAAATATGGGTGGTCTCATATATGATAGGCTACTACTTCCTAAGGTCGAATGCAATGCAACTAGAATATAGCTAAATATGCTTCCTATAATAATAAATTTCAAAAGCCAGTTACAAGTGCTGCTTGAAATGCTTTTATACAGCAGGTATGCCAATATGACCAAAGGCAGTATTGACAACAGGTCAACTACATACAGCCAACTATGAAGCTCTGATACTGCAGGGGAACCTTGCTTTGACAGCCCAAGTTCAGTCGTGAATCTTAAGATAAAGATCAAGAAAACAAGCGCAGCAGCCTGTCAACAATAAAAAGTCAAGCCCACAAGAAACTATTCCACACAAAATATTTGACAAGAAAAAATAGAGGTGGAGAAATGGGCGGGTTGAGTAATAGGTCAAGACGGGTAACTCTTTGTATGGGTCGAGTTGGGTTGATCCAAAACACTCTCTCCAAAAGTTTTTAATAAATAGCGTCAATTATGATTACAAAAAACATATTATCTGAATAACATGATTTAAGATGTTTTATGAATTTTATACACTTTGGTTGGCTTTCCACACTGTCAACAAAGTAGGACTGTTCGGCTGTTTGCTTTAAAGCTTAAACCGTAATGACCCACTCATAAGTAATACAACATTTCCAATACTTACTTCATATATCATCTTTTTCTTCGTAATTGAATGTCGTAAGCCCAGCATGGCAATGAAAGCCAAGAAAAAGCTTGTCATTTTTCCTTCTTCCACTGTCTCAGAGAAAAACGTATTAAAAGAAAATGACTCAACTGTTGGTAAAAGATAGAGCATAAAAGTCAAAAAATAATCAGTCAATACTTACATATGTAACTATTTGATAAGAAGCTACATGCACGTGCAGCAACTACCGTACAACTAACAACCAGTCCGAATGAAAGAGTATTAAATTCATGGGAGGGGAAATCGGCTATATACAAGTCATCCACCCTCTTGATGGCAAGTAAATGGATGAATATGGATGTGACTAAAATGCCAAAACCAATACCCATCGTCCTCAAATCAAATTCTGTGAACTTAGTTCGTGTCAGCTCAGCAACACTAGCCAGAAAATTAGAATATAAATCTATTTGCTTTTTCAGAGAATTAAATGATGAAATATCATCATGCAAGGAAACTGTTGACCAGTTCACAGACTGAGAATATCTCTCTTGTATATGCCTTAAGTCATCAATGGAGAATCCTATAACTGATGAATCTGTATAGACATCTACGTATTTCTTCACCTACATGTGAAGCTGAATATCAGAAAGGAGAATGATCATATTTTATAGCTGCAGAGCAATGAATAAAAAAGACGACTAGCATGAAATTTAGTTAGCTTAAAAGCATGAGAAGAGTTCTATTAATACAATTTCAGACAAATCTCAATGATTCATGAAGAAATATGCCTGAGGCGGGTTTTATATCCAATAATTAGATCGAAAATTCGAGAACAATTGTCAATACTAATAACTACAAGAATGTTAAACAGGAATTTGAAACCTAAATATAGAGTGCCTAAAGTGGGAGAAGACATGACTACATGAGCATGAGTCATTAAAAACTGTAGTTACCTGCCAAGAATTGACACACAGTACTTTGGCATAGTTGTGCATCCACTCTTCGATTAGTTGACTGTTGCTACTGCTCATATCAAAGCTTTCAAGGTTCCATGTACCAGCAACCAAAGCATACAACATTGGATTAACTCGGCCAATGCTGATAAAAAAATCAGTTGTTTGTCATATATTTTAAAATAATAAATCAAAGTACAATAAAAACATTTTCAAATACAAAATAATGGTCCAGATAAATACAATTTAATGGGATGTGTGTAACACACCTTCCAAAAGGAAATGGGATTCCAAGCAATGCTGATACTGTTGCTGCAAAATCAAGCTGCAGATGAACTTAAGTGAGGTTGCTCCATAACGAAAACACATAATCACTATTAAGAAAAAAACAACATATCACATGGACTAAGAATAAACCCCCGAACCTGTTCAATGGAACTAATGCACACCTTTCTTCCATCCTGTGCAAAAAATAAAAATTAGTACTAACATTTTGGGATCAAAATAATAATCAGAATCAACATCGTTGAAGCCACAAACTAAGGAACAGGTATTTTTGGGCGGGAGTCAAGATACAAACAACCACATAGTCCAGGGTCAGGGTAAATATTAAATTGAACAAGGGGTGGAGTTTTTTTTTGATGATTCAAATTGTTAAGGGTGTTAACTTCCTCTTGACTCAACTAGTCAATTGCCTTTTAAGTGTTACCTCGTTTACTTATATTCTTGTTGATCAATTTACAGAATAATACTAAATAATTAAGAAATTACATGTTCTGCATACCAGATCTAGTTTACAAGATGAGGTGTCAAACTCTGATGGAATAGGAAATGAAGGCTTTTTCAAACTCATTGCAAAGATTGATGTTTCGACCTGCATTGTGCCACTATTTAGATTGATATAAAAAATCATTTTCATGCACACTGAGCTTGGGAGTAAACTGATTATATACCTCTTCAGGGGACCCACCACCATGATCACCATTTATTGTTTGTCCATGATCACCCATGACAAGAAGCAAAGTATTTTCATGCAGGCCACCTTACCAGACTGGCTCTGCAGCACTTCAACAACTTTCTGAAGTAGAATGTTGGCATCAAATATCAATTTTGTCATCCAAAAAATCAATCAAATAATAATTTAACGCAACTTGATTTGACCAGAAGTAATATGTATAGAAATACCTCTAATTGATCATTATACTGATGCAGTTTATCAACCATTTGAACTGAATCAACGCCGAATATATGACCAGCATGATCCTGAGTGAACCAAAAATAAATCAAAGACCAAGAATATTGCTATCCCTTACAAAAGAAATTTAGTCTTCCTATAGATAATGCTAAATGGTATGGTCACAAAATACTTTCAAAGACTAAATAAACAAAATCAAACCTATTTCCCAATTGAGAGACATACCACACCAAGAAAATGTGCAATAAGAACATCCCAGTCATCATCATACAAGGATGGAATTAGGTGACTGATGCAACCATTATCTACCTGACAAATAAATCATGTTACAAGAACCTCATTTAGTGATCATATAAGAAAACAAATCTCAAATGTAAAAACATATTCAACACCATACTTATAAATGATACCGTGTCTAGATCTTTAACATTGAAAGAGGGGTAGGGATATGACTTATTAAAGTGATGAGGAAACAACTGTGTCCAGGTATCATCTCCCATCATCACTACTCGTTTTCCATTTTGAACAAGCTGTAAGTAAAAAGATAATTAAACTTATATAAAGATCAAGCAGGATATCTAGGCAGAATAACATAATAAGCACACATTGTCTTTTAGAAATATCTCAAATTCATAACCGAATCACACCTGATGTATGAGGTTGTCTTCGAGAATAGCTGGGGCACCAAAGCTATTCCCTATATCAATGAAAGTTGGAAGTCCACCTGTTGTCAAACCCTGCATAATGATACAAGCATAACATAAATTCTGTCACTCCTCAATCCCCCACCCCCCACCCCCACCCAAAAAAAATTATCACAATATGAGTATGAACTTTTGTCAACTAGGCTAACCTTCAGACGCTGCAGACTAGTTGTAGGTGGATCTGCAATAGCTTTGAAAATTTTAGCTGCTGATTGTGACTCTGATTCAGAAGCAAGTTTGTGTAGCACTTGCAGCTTGTCCATCCATGGTTTTTTCTCTGTAACAAACGTAAAACCAATGATATTATCCATTGCAGCATTTTCTTCTTTTATGATAATTTCAAGTGGTGATCTGTCTCCTCTGTAATCATTACAACAACAACTACTACATACCAAGTAAAAATCGAGCTCATAGAGTAGGTCTGATGAGGGTTGGAATGGACGCAAACCTTACCCCTAACCCATGGGACAGAGAGGTTCCTCCTAGCGAGACCCCCGGCTCAAAGAACAAAGAGAAAAAGGAGGACTGAAATATAAACAAATGCAAATAGCACATAAAATAGGATGTTGCACATAGTATGTAACAACACAAAAAGGGCAACAAGGCATACACCAACACACATGAACTAACTATATATTCAGATACTTATGACATGTAACACATAACATGTGTATATCTCATAGCAGATAAGCCAAAACACGTAGGGCGGAAAGAAAAAACCAGCAAATAGCACTTAGAAAAAGTATATGACAAACGCCACATAACAGCACATAAAAAGACAGGAATACATACATATACTTGCATGTAGTGAAGGTATTCTCACATATGTGTGAAGATACTGGAAAAATGAAAGATAACAAGATAAGGAAGCTTTTCAAAGACACCCATGAAGTAGAAGTTAGAAATAACCCTCATAGCTAGCATCTGACCTGATCATAAAGTCATACATATAACCTAATTAAGGGCATACCTAAGAAGGCAAATCAAGCTAAAAGGCTAACATATGCACATATATCTAAAGCAACCTAAGTGAAAAATCACAAGCCAAAAGACAATCTCATACTTTTTCTATACATCCTTCTATAAATCCCTAGCATATATCCGACATCTCCAAGAGCTCTTAGGTCATGTCCTCATTGAGGTACAAGTCTACCACATCCTAAGATCGAAAGCATACCATAAAAACCCCATATTTCGGTATTAGCATTTCTCATAAAACGAACTTAACACAGTTGGTTTAGTAAGTTACCTTGGAAGAAAGTACTTGGGGCGACAAAATCAAACCTGAAAAACAAAATCACGTCAAATGAGGGTAATAAGTAAGAGAGATTCGAGAGAGTAACTGGAAGTATGCCTGAGAGCATCGAGAACGATGATAACGATGCGATCAACAGCAGGTTTGGTCCAACAAGTATCATTTCGATTATTAGATGTAAATCCGCAAGGAGATTGGGATACATCTGAGCAATGACTGTAGTGAGGAAGTTCTGTTCGTGTGAGAAGAAAACCACTGGTGAAGAGTAGTATGGCGATGCAATGAACAACCAAAAGGGTGAAGAACACCGTGAAAGCCCATATACGCTCACCTCTCCCCCACCACCCCATTGCTCTGTGTGTGTGTGTGTGTGTACTAGACTCGAAGCAAACATCACACCTTTTGGGATTAGTTGAATTGTATAGTTCAAAGGACTGTTATTGTCGTGTGCTGATAGCTGAGGGACTTGATGCGTAATCTTGTAACTAGTTGTACTAATTACTAGATTTGCAGTTTGTTTGTTCAATTCTGATCCTCTCAATTGTACATTGGCCATGGCAATTCAGGACAATTGGCGGTCAACAAGACGGGGAACCAACATCTACTTGATTCAATGGCTACAACATGCAACTAAAAGATCAAGAAGGCAATCAAGGAACACGAATCGCCCCTTTTTGTGATTGAAATGAGTTATTGAATGGAATAGTTTTGAATTGGATGGTATCAAATTCGCAATGGAGAAACGGACATCAAAGATGGTAACGATGAAGGAGCAGTTTACATCTCAGATGACTTCGAGATGACTTCTCTGAAATCTCATATGAGTAAAATCATCAAAAACCTGCAATTATTCATACGAATAGATGTTCCACTAGTAGTGGAAGCGAAGGCACCAATTATAATAATAGACGATAATGACGATACAAGATTCACTCGAAGCCACGAAAGACTTTCAAGAGTCAAATTCTCGAGGGTAAGTGGTACTAATGTACAAAGTTATGTGAATATTTTTCTCTATTGGCAAAACACCCAAAAATCTAAGGTTTGTTATGCGTATTTTCATGTGCAAGGGAGAGCAATGTACTGGCATCATAATTATGTCAATCTAGATGTATGATGTCTTTGAAATTCCTTAAGCTGAATGTATGAGATGTATATTTGTATTTATATTTATGAAGATGCAATGGAGGCTCTTAAAGCATGTGTAAATTATTGATCTAGCCTAAGTTATTGGTAATAAGCTAGACTTGTTATGTTATATATGTATTTGGCTATTGTAAATTTCGGATACTCTAATTAAACGCTACACATGAATATTGTTTATTCAAGGTGAGTTAATAGTGTCATAATACATACATTTCCAAATTAAAATATCTTGTGTTATGCTTTACATATGTTGCGTTTAAACCTTTATATATTGGTTATAACGGTACCGGTATAATCAATAAGTTAGGGTTTGTCGGGACCAATGTTACGAGCTTCCGGATACAATGGGATTGTTGCGTACTCCCAATCGTTAGTAAGACCCTGTGTGGAGCCTTAGCCGTATAATGCATAAGACCTTTAAGGCAGTTAGCTTTGGCAATGACGAATGTAAAACCGGGATATGTATAAATGTTCAATTATGTGTATATGGTAATGAGCTTATGCATAACCAGGAAAAAGTTTGAGATAAATATTTTGAAAATCTTATTAGCTCGCCAATTTTTCTAGTCGACATATGTTTGGTTTTAAATAAATATATCTCAGTTATGGTTAAGAAAATGAACTAAGAAGATGAAACTAAGAAGTGGCAGATCCATGGATCATGTTATGTTTCACTACGATGACGGTATCATTTATTCCTAACACCCCTGTCCCCGGATGAGTTGTTACAATCGGTATCAGAGCCTGAAGTTTTAGAAAATTAGGTATTTGATCATGGATGCCTAGGGTTTAACCTATTAGCTTTGAGAACCTAGACTTAGTTAAGTGATTCCCTTAAGAATGAGCTAAAACATGTCAACAACAACATTGTTAGTCACCTGACCTACCCTAGTCATGTCTATGACCATGAGTTAGTGTTCTCTGACTTAGGTCGATATATTTGTTACAACTCATTCAAAAAATGTGTCGAAGAGTTAGAATTTACGAACACTCATGACATAGTGATAAGACGGACTTGTGAAATCCTCAGGTTATTAAATGACACTAAATTATCCATTTCATACTCATATTGGATATTGTCTCGTGACAAATCCATTTACACAAACGTACTTATTTTTATTATTATATTAGCAATATGCATCCTAACCATTTAGACACTGGCTTATTTCTTCCCAAAACTACGGTTACCCAACTAATCTATACTACTATATAATACATATTAGAATGATAACATGGTAATTTTATTTAAAGTGTAAGACATCTACACAATATTTTAAGAATAGAGTACAAGTGCTTTATGTAATAGTTCTACTTTTGCTCTAATTTAATTAACTTCTTCTAATTATTGTATTATTTAATACATTAATATATTATTTAATAATATGATATTATTTAATTCACTTCATTAAATTTTATTTTATTTATAATAATAAAAATTAACACTTCATTTTATAGTTAATCATATTTTTGTAACCAAGTACTATTTAAATTAAGTATTATTTTATTTAAATACTTATATCTATACTACTATATAATACATCTCTTTGAATAGAGATGTAATTTTACCAAGCATACAAGCACTAAAACAACATGTACAAAGTAGTGCAAGATATTTAAAAGGTGTAGAATAGAAAATTGATTAATATTTTAAAACACATTAGGGGCAATACGGTAACTTTATCCATTAAATTTTATATGCCTTAATATTTTTACCCTTGATGGTTTTATTTATTTAATAAACATTATTAATACATTATTTAATATATGATATTATTTAATTCACTTCATTAAATTTTATTTTATTTACTGTACTATAATTGATATTTAAATTTATATTTGCTAATTATATTTTTATAACTAAATACTAAATTAAGTATTATTTTATTTACATATTTAAGTATATAACTTATATATATCTTCATATTTATAATAACTATAATACTAGTATTTTTCTAAGGGCATATTGTGAGTTTAATAATTTTAATATCCATATATATCTTTTATAATAAAAGTAAAAGGAGGGTAGAATGATAATTTTAAATATGAATTAAGACACCCATATGAAAAGTCATGCTTAAATTTTAAAAAAATTAACCATTTTATTTTATTTATACCCTTACAATAAAGTATAAATATGATACTTATAACACAAATCCTAAAGCATATACACGTGCCAAAACAAAAACCGTCATTTACTTTCAATATCATTCATTCATTGAAATTAAGCACTAATCCATGTTTCCCTTTCTCTTGTCGGTTGTTAACAGCTCAAGAAGAATCAAGATGGTAATTTGTGGTAACAATTTTTCCATTAACTTTCTCCGGTCTTTACAAATCACCACCAAAGTTATCTCCGATGATTATAAAACTCTAACATATATTTATAAAACGAAGCCCCCATAAAATCTAGGTAATAAATGATTTTCGACCACAAATACCACCCATGTTTTCACTAATCTTGTTGGGATAATATATTTGTCTTAAAAACTTTTGTAATATTTGTAATTATATTTTGATTTATAAATTTACGTCATAACGCACCGAGTTGATGCTGACTAATATCGAACTCCCAAAAAATCACGCAACAGCCGTAGCGCTGCAACGCGCGAGTATTTCCACTAGTCAATAATAATGCACAATATGGAGGTATAAAACCTCACCACATAGATCTTAGCTTTCTGACGATCTCTGACATCCACAGTTCACCACCAAGTGATACAATAATAGAGTTTCACATGTCATAGATATGCTCATATATGGTCATACTTCGTATATATAAGAGTTTGAGGCTTACCAAGGAAACCAAGCCTCTAAACATTAATATCAAGCCAAAACAATGTCAACGGATGCAAGAGTGAGTTTCGATCATCACCACAAGCCTTCCGGAACATCAAAACCACAGAGAGTGTATGAAGATTGTCTAGAGAGATTACGCGCGTGCACTGGAACGAAAGTGTGAAAATGAGAAAATTAGGTTTTTGGAGTTTTATACGCAATCTGCTCGACAGGCACCTTGGCGGATCACTACCCATACCTTGGTGGTCAGTAATCCCCTAAAAAAACGAATATTCATATCTTTCAAATGGATTATTCATATACACCAGCTGAATGTTCCATGCGTACCATCACGCATAACCTTGGTGGTTCGCGACCACCCTAGCAGACTGTTACCTTGTTCCTTAGCGGTCCACTACAGAACTTAGTCTTTTGATCCTGACTCATTCTCCTTAGAGGACCGTCATGCCAATTACATAGGACCCACATCGATCCACTATGGTCCATTATTCCCAACTCTTTTGAGAATTTCCATTCAAACCATTCCAATTACGTTTCTAACCCTTATACTCATATGTCAACCCATCCATTACGCCAAGGGGTACATCCCCCCCCCGGTAAAAATATTCAGTCCTGGAATCACTTCAAGTCACGAACGAATGAGGATATTTCTTCCTCATGTTTTCTTCCGGTTCCCATGTAAACTCTGGACCTCTTTTCATATTGCATCTCACTTTAACAATCAAAATCTATTTTTTTCTCAACCTTTTTTCTTGTCTATCTACCATCTTGACCAACTATTCCATAAAGCTCAATCGTTCATCCAATTGTATCCAAAATCAACTCAGGACTTGTTAGTTGTCCTTCGCCCACTTATAATCAACAAAGCAGCATTCAACATTTCCACCTGGATAATGCCTCAAAAGGCGCGACGTTCAGACTCGTGTGGTAGTTATTGTTATACGAGAATTCTATCAATGAGAGATGATCATCCCAACTACCCCCAAATTCAATCAGATATGCCCGTAGCGCATTATGCCTAGACACTATTTCAATCAAAAGCGAGAAGTGAACCTAATATAGCGATCAGACATGATCAATGTTGGCACATCATGCCTAGACACCATTTCATCAATGTATAAATGGACTAATCATTTCATTTCATAAGTTTCATTAATAGGTATGATATGCGCAAACTTCGTTTATCTATCTACAATAACCCATATCGCATCCTTGCCATTCCGTGTCTTTGGAAACTTTACCATAAAGTCCATCGAGATGTTTTCCTATTTTTGTGTGAGTATATCTAAAGGCTTCAGTATTCCTGAAGGTTTCTTGTGTTCAACCTTTAGTTGCAAGCAAGTCACACACGTTTCCACGTAGACTGTGACGTCCTTTCATTCTCGGTGACCAGTAATATTCCTTCATTATATAATACATCTTATTAGCTCCAAGATGCATCAAATAGTTGGACTTATGTGTGCCTTACAGTACCAACCTTCTTAGGTTTCCAAAGTTAAGTGTCCAAATCCGACTGCCCATACGAACTAGTCTATCACTTCCTACGGTCAACTATTTCATAGTTCTGATCATTTCCTCGCTCCCTATAATTTCCTCCAATACAACTTACATTTGGGCTTTTCTAAGTTCATACATCAAGCTCACTCTAATGTCTATAGACATACCACATACACAAATCAGCTTTGTTTGCTCTTTTTGACTTAATGCATCAGCAACCATGATTATCTTGCTCGAATGATAATGAAGCTCAAAGTCATAATCAGTCTATACATTCATCCATCATCGTTGTCACATATTGATCTTTTTTGCTCGAATATGTCCTTCAGGCTCTTATTCTCCGAATACACATTAAACTTTGTCCTATAGAGGTAATGTCACCAGATTTTTAATGTAAACGCAAACGCACCCAATTCAAGGACGTGTGTAGCATAATTTCTTTTGTGCTTCTCCATTTGCCTTAATACGTATGCAATGATGTGATTTCTTTGCATCAACACGTATCCTAATCTATTTATACATGCATCACAATAAACCATAAAGTCATCATTCCCCTCTAGTAGAGCGAGAATGGGATCATTACTCAGTTTTTTCTTCACCACATCGAATGGTTATGTTGGAACCCTAGCTAAATTTCATACTTTCTAGGTGAGAGTAGTAAGCAGCGTTATAATCTTGGAAAATCCTGAATAAATCTAATGTAATATCTTGCCAACCTGAAAAGCCTACGAATTTCAGTCGGTTATTTAGGTGCATCCCATCGCATTATTGCTTCCACCTTGGTTGGGTTTACTTGAATCCCTTTATCATTAATGACATGTCCTAAAAATTGTACTTCTCTTAGCCATAATTCGCACATAGAGAATTTCACACATAATACTTCATTTCATAATAGTTCCAAACATCGAAGGTGTTTTCATGCTCAACCTTGGTTTATGAATATATCAGAATGTCATTAATAAACATGATAACAAATTTATCTAAATAGGACATGCACACTCGGTTCATTAGGTCTATGAAAACCGCTGGTGTATTCTCCTTTTTAAATAGCATCACCAAGAACACATAATGATTGTTCCTTGTATGAAAGGAGGTCTTTGGCACCTCCTCTTCACGCACCTTCACTTGGTGACAGGCTGAATGCAAGTCAATATTTAATAAGTGTGAAGTCACTGGATCGATAGACATCCGAGCACGTTCTTGACGGAAGGATAAAAACCAAAAGATAAACAAAAGTACGAACAATAATAGAATGATTTTATTGATAAAACATAACGATTTTAAGCTCGTTACAACTTAAGAATCAAGACTTTGGCAAGGGGAGATCGAGCATGATCTCCCCTCTCATCCGGCAGCGCCTGGGCGCCGGGCACACTATCAAATTAGGTTTCTACACATTGAAACTGGTATATATAGGCTTCGGCCCATATTAGATGCGACTGGGCCCATTCGTGCGATTGGACCATACGTATGGTTCAATCGTACGACTGGACCATTCTTATGGCTCAGTCTTACGAATGCCCCAATCGTATCTCTCAGTCGCACGACTGGTCCATTAGCATGGCTCAGTCGTACGACTGAGTCTCAATCGCATATGCTCCTGCGAATGACCCAGTTTCATGTGTTTACAAGGTGTATAACATTAAGCCTAGACTATTCGTCAAGCGAAGGACACACTATATATGACTATATATGCTCCAACAAATTCCCCCTTGGACGTTACTTGCGAATAGTAGATAACACCCCTTGCAATCTTCAGTCAATCTTTGCTCTGGTTTCCAATAGAATCAAACGAACAACCATATTAGCCAACGTTGCCGATCCGTCAGGTTACTACCATATCCCTGAAAATGAATTTAGGCACAATAGCTTCCGTTTACTTTGCAGAACACCATCATAGCAGTAAGATTCCCCATATGACTGATTTTTCCAGATAATGACATGACCAGTTTTCCATTGCTTCAATCTTCACACAGTCTAACCTGTTTAACATTAACAACTGTAGAAATTCCCCCTCACGTTCAGCATATCCCAATATATATACATTGTGCTCTCCTGTCGTCTTCATACGATGTATTGGGCAAAAGGTTGAAGATTTCAATCCACAACTGACAATATCAAACAAATCAGCATGCACGAAGATTCATCATCAGAAACCTGCTCACATCATCACTTTTTGATTGCGTCTTCAATTTCTCTATACATGGATTCCCCTAAGAATGAGAATCCTCTCTGTGCGGATAAATATAACTTGATTGGCCTATAAATAGTCAGATGCTCCTGACTACCCCACAAAAATCAGCACCGACAGCTGACATCTTCTCTTCTCTCTTTCGTGTTCTAACAAAATTCACCGATTCTGGAAGTCCAACGAATAATGGGGTATCCATCGAACTTGTTTGACATAAGAAACTCAGGGTGAATGTGCTTTGCTCATCCTCAACTCTTGCATAGACTCTCCAGGACAATCTTCACTATTGACCAGAACATGAACCGAAAATGACCCGATAATTTTCCCAAAAAAAATTTTATTTTACCAAAATTTTTCAGAAGGCTTCCCGACTGATAAAAATGGTTTAGGGAAAAATTCGTGCAAGAAGCTGTTCTAGACTCTTTTTTTTTTGGTCTGGTACACAGCTCATTCGTGCGACTGAAACAGACGAATGAAGACATACGTGCGAATGGGTGATTCGTGCGAATGGACACTCCGAATGGTTCAGTAGTACGAATGGATAACACGAATGGGTCAGTCAGGCGACTGAAGTACACGAAAGGGTCAGTCGTGCGACTGAAGGTTCATTCGTACGAATGGACATACGAGCGGTTCAGTCGTGCGATTGAGGCCCAGTCGCATGGCCCAATCGCATGAACGGGTCTGAACGCAGAAGACCAGATCTGCAGCCGCCACAAGGCTGAAAAACCCTAATCCGATGATTTAGACGAGACACAGCAGAATAATTGTACCACCGGATTCGTTTTATGATCTGAAGAAGATCCGAGTCCGCTTTTAACAAATAAACATCACGCGCAATGAGATTTGAGCAAAACAAGATGAACACGAAGTGGGTTTAACGTCAAGATCTGAAATTTGATCCAGTAATCAAGAGCTCGGGTTGCTAGAATGATTGTTAGATCATTCCAACAGTAACCGCTCTGATACCAATTGTGAAGTCACTGGATCGATAGACATCCGAGCACGTTCTTGACGGAAGGATAAAAACCAAAAGATAAACAAAAGTACGAACAATAATCGAATGATTTTATTGATAAAACATAACGATTTTAAGCTCGTTACAACTTAAGAATCAAGACTTTGGCAAGAGAAGATCGAGCATGATCTCCCCTCTCATCCGGCAGCGCCTGGGCGCCGGGCACACTATATAAAACCCTTAGGTTTCTACATATTAAAACTGGTATATATAGGCTTCGGCCCATATTAGATGCGACTGGGCCCATTCGTGCGATTGGACATACGTATGGTTCAATCGTACGACTGGACCATTCTTATGGCTCAGTCTTACGAATGCCCCAATCGCATCTCTCAGTCGCACGACTGGTCCATTAGCATGGCTCAGTCGTACGACTGAGTCTCGTTCGCATATGCTCCTGCGAATGACCCAGTTTCATGTGTTTACAAGGTGTATAACATTAAGCCTAGACTATTCGTCAAGCGACGAACACACTATATATGACTATATATGCTCGAACAATAAGCAACTCAATCCTTACAACTTATCAAACAAATTATCGATGTGTGGCAAAAGGAGATCCTTGGTATGATAGTTTCTTAGGTTGGCTAGGTACTAGCGACGATTCATCAAAGTGTTTTCGAAGATCGCTCAACTTATGATGACATTAACTCATAAAGGCATTCCATATAGTTGGGGTGATAAGCAGAAGTCCATATTCTAGGTTTTGAAACAAATTTATACGGAACCAATATTATCCCACTAGAGGGAAAAATGATTTTGTAGAATATTAAGATGCTTCTATCCAAGGTCTCTGTTGTGTGTTGATGTAAAGCGAGAAGGTCATCTCATAAGCTTCCCATTAGCTGAAAATCTACGAGAAGAACTACACGACATATAACTTAGAGTTAGCAGCCGTCATATTGCACTCAAGATATGGAGACATTACTTTTACAGTATCAAATGCACCATTTACACCGATTACAAGAGTCTCTAGCATATCTTTGAGTAGATGGAGCTGAATATGAGACACCGTCGTTAGGTCAAATTGTTAAACGACTATGACTGGGCGATCAAGTATAATTCGGATAAGGCTAACGTAGTACCTGATGCCCTAAGTCAAAAGGAACTCCTAAGCCAAAATGAATTTGAGCATTACAACTTACCATCCACATTGAATTTCCTCATCAAATTCGTAATGCTCAACTTAAGGCTTTCAAGGAAGAGAACCTGAAAGCAGAGTCCACGTGAGGCATGGAAAAGCAATTAGAGAGCAAATTAGATGGAATCTATTATTTTATAAAACATATATGGGTTACTCTGTATGGGGATTTACAAAAGCTAGTAATGGATTAAGCTCATAAGTCTTGATATTCCGTACATCCGCGTTCAGACAAGATGTATCATAACCTGAAAGTTCTTTACTGGTGGCCGAACATGAAAGTTGATAATGCCACCTATATGAGTAGATGTTTAACCTATTTTAAAGTTAAAGTGGAGTATCAAAGGCCTTCCAATCTACTTTGACAGTTGAAAATTCTAGTATGGAAGAAGTAGGAGCAGATATCAATAGATTTTATTCAAAAGCTACCTCTAACTCCAGCGGATGATATGCCATTTGAGTAATAGTAAATCGCTAGACGAAATCCATGCACTTCCTAGAAAATCGAGAGACTGGTCGGATGGAGTAGTTGAATCGCATCTACTTAAGAGAAATTTTCTCTTGGCACGGTGTGCCAATTTCTATCATCTTCGATCGGGACGCGATTCACTTCTCGTTTTTGGCAATCCTTGAAACGATCATTGGGAACACGGTTGATGTTAGCACCACATATCATCTGTGATTAGATGGTCTGAGTGAGCATATGATCCAAACTCTATAAGACATGATGTGTGCTTGTATGATCAATTTTGGCAGTCTTTGTGAAACTTATTTACCGTTGGTTGAGTTTTCTTACAATAACAGTTATCACACATCGATCAAAGCTGCATTGTTTGAAGCACTCTATGGACATAATTGTCGATCACCTACTTATTGGACAGACGTTGGAGAAAGTCAACTTATTGGTCCCGAGCATTTGCACGGGACAAATGAGAAAATCGTGCAAATTCGTAACTGCATGGTAGTAGCACATGATCGACAAAAGAGTTACGCAGACCAAAGCCATAAACCATTGGAACTCAGGATCGGTGACAAGGTACTTTTTAAAATGTCACCTTGGAAAGGTGTAATTAGTTTCGAGAAATGTGGAAAGCTAAACTCGCGTTACGTTGGACTTTTTTAGATTGTCAAAAGGGTTGGTCCAGTAGCTTATCAGTTGAACTTACCTGAAGAACTAAGTGAAATACACGACGTGTTCTATATTTCAAAATCGAAAAATGTCTTATTGATGAGACCCTATTCGTACCAGTAGACGATATATAACTTGATGAAAAACTGCATTTTATTGAGGAATTAGTTGAACTCATGGACCAGGAGGTCGAACCCTTAAGCAAAGCCATATTCTTATCATCAAAGTTCGTTGGAACTCCGAGCGTGTACTCTGTTTACCTGGAAACACAAGGATCAAATCAAGACCAAGTACTCACAACTATTTAAGGATGCATCATCAAATGCCAAAGATACGAGTTGAGAATTTCGGAGCGGAATTCCTTCAATAAGGGGATGATGTGACAATCGGGATATTTTAGTCCGTCTTTTACCGGAGATAGCTAAATTTCAGGATGAAATTTCTTTCAACAAATGATGATGTGACACCCGAAATTTTAAAGGCATTTTACAACTAACTCGAACATCATTTCCCAAACATACATGCATGCATTTAGTATTTTGTATTCAAATATTACAGTTATTGATCGAACATCCATGAACTTAACGTAAGATAATCCGAGGAATTTCTGGACCACACGCGAGCCCGTCCCCAAACATTAGTGGTTTGTCAAAAAAATAAATAAATAATTTTTCAAACATTTTTTATTTGCTGTAAGAAGTTTATGTTATGTGGTAATTTAAGTACTATTTAATAACTTGAAAAATAATAATAATATATAAGTAATAAATTAAGATGAATGCATGTATATATTGTTAGTTCAATCATATCTCTTGATATTATTGACACAATTTCTAGAGAATATCTTGTGAATATTTAGTTAAGTAAATTAGTTGGTATTGATTGTGTATTTCTTAATTATCTCCTAGATTAGCTCCTCTCTTTGTATTATATATTGCTTGTTATTCTTCTAATAAAACCAAGGAAATTTATTAACTCACATGGTATCACCCTTCACCTTGGCCTGATTTCGATCTTGCCACCATCCCCACCATCCCCTTTCCTTCACTGTCGACCACCATGGCCGACAAACCGAAGCATCCACAAACTCATCTTCAGAACATAAAACGCCCGACAAACCACAGCCTCTGCATCCCGTCTTTACGGTATCCAATATTCAACACAAGATTCGTGTTCTTGACGGTGTTAAAGTCTCATACCCCACATGGGTGAAGTTGTTCATGCTCACTGCTAATGGTTATGATGTGGTTCACCACATCAATGGCTCCCCTCCACCGGAACCTACCTCTTCGGAGTTTACCGCGTGGAAAAAGATTGATGCTCATGTCCTTCAATGGATATACGGCACCCTCTCGGACGACCTTCTAGTCCGTGTGTTGGAACAAACGTCCACAGCCCGTGAGGCTTGGCTACGGGTTCAAAATCAATTTCTTAACAACAAAGGCTCACGGGCCGCCTCCCTTCAACATGAAATCACCACTATCAAACTCTCCGATCACCCCACCTTAGAGGCGTACTGTCAACGAATTCGCGAACTAGCGGATCAGCTCGCTGCGGTTGACTGCCCTCTTAACAACACCCAACAGGTGTTGTATCTTGTTGTGGCTTACCTCGGGAATACGAAACCATCGCCTCCAGCCTCAATCAAAGCCTTCCGACTGGGAAAGCGCTTGCAACCTCCTGCAGTCCGAACAGCGGCGCCTCCAAGCACGGGACAACCTCCCCCCCACACCTGTGGTCGCTGCGGCCCTCAATCAGCCGCCGGAGAGAGGCCGTCACCAGCCACCGACAGCCCGAGACAACCGCCGCCCTGATCGCCGTCGCGAACCAAACCCTAAACCGAGGTACCCTTCCAAACCGCCTCACCCCCAAAGCCACACTCCACATCTGCAATTTCCCAACCCCACCCCATATAACCCGTATTGGGCTCCACCCACTTACCCCTCATTTTGGGCCCCTCCTCCATGCCCATTTCCAACCCAATCTTGGGCCACCCCTTACTCTTCACACCCTCGGCCCAACTCACCTCACCCCTTTAATTACACAAGAACCTACCCACCCCAGGCCCAGGCCCAAGCCCACATTACTGAAACCGATCCATTACAGCCAACAGAACTTGCGGACGCCATGGAGGCTCTCACCGTGGACTCCGGCAGTGAGCAATGGTACTTTGATACGGGGGCATCGTCACATGTCACATATGACACAGGTAAACTTACTAATTTTTCCTCGTATTCACCAATAGCGTCAATATTTGTAGGTAATGGCAACAAACTCCAGGTTTTAGGTTCGGGTTCCACCACTATTCCCACTCCATCAAAACCCCTACATCTTAAATCGGTCCTGTACAACCCATCTTTCATCAAAAATTTGATTTCAGTTAGAAAATTTAATGTTGATAACTGGACTTCTATTGAGTTTGACCCCTTTGGTTTCACTGTGAAGGATTTCAAGGATGGTATGATCCTGAGTCGTCACAACAGTACGAGTGATCTCTACCCACTCACCACAAAAGCTTCCGCCACTGCTTGTCTTGCTTTGAATAAGGACCACTCTTTTTGGCATCAACGACTTGGACACCCGGGTCAACACATCATGGATTTTCTCAGGTCGAACAATTTCATATACTGCACTAAATTTCAATCTCCTTTTGTTGTCGTTCTTGTCAATTGTCAAAACATAAACGCTTGCCATTTTCTAATTCTACAACTCGTACTTTTATGCCATTTGCCTTATTACATTGTGATTTGTGGACATCTCCTATTTTGAGTCATGCAGGATATAAATACTACATGGTACTAACGGACGACTTCACGCAATATACGTGGGTCTACCCGTTAAAATTTAAGTCGAAAACTTTTACAAAATTTAGTCAATTTTATCAATTTGTAAAAACACAATTCCGATTGCAAATTCAATCATTTCAATGTGACATGGGTGGCGAATTCGACAACACCACGTTCAAAAATCTTTTACATCCACGAACGGTATTCAACTTCGGTTCTTGTGTCCCCACACTTCCCAACAAAACGGGAAGTCCGAACGCATGATCCGCAGGCTAAACGACATCATGTTTACCCTCCTCACTCATGCGTCACTCCCCTCCTTCTTTTGGGTCGAAGCCCTTCACACGGCTTCTACCTCCACAACATACTCCCAACAAAAGTCCACAACAACTGAACACCCCTATCCCTTCTCTACCTACGCCACCCCTCATACGATGACCTACATGTCTTCGGATGCCTATGTTATCCTAACCTCTCTGCCACTCGCAAACACAAGCTCACCCCAAGATCCACACCTTGCGTCTTCCTTAGATACCCGGCAAACTTTCGAGGTTATCGTTGTCTTGATACATCAACCGGCAAAACAATATTTTCTAGACACGTAACTTTCGACGAAAATACCTTCCCGTTTGCAAACCCATCTCAACCACCTCCCTCCCCTCCTTCCTTGACCCTTCACCCCTCCACTCCTTCCTTGACCCTTCACCCCTCATCTACACCGACCTTTTCCACCCACCCTCTTCTACCACATTACCTACTAACCAAGATACCAACAATATCACCCCAACCAGGCCAGCCCAGTCCACCCACCCAACCTACCACCACAACCACAACACCCAACCCTATCCTCCGACCAGCCCAGCCCAGTTCACCAATCCAACCCTATCAGCACTCCTGACTCCACCACCACACCCCCCGGCCCACCCCTTCCTGATTCAACCGCCACCCACCCTGACCACCCTGTCTCACCTACCCCCACCCAACCCCAACCACCACCTAACACCCACACCCACCATATGCAAACTCGCTCCTAATATGGAATTTTCAAACCCAAATTTCCCATGAATCTAAACACGGTCACCTCACCCCCATATCTCCTCTGTCAAAGTCTCACCTCACCACCCTCCAGGACCCGAACTGAAATGTTGCCATGACTAACGAATATCAAGCTCTATTGGCAAACAATACGTGGGAATTAGTACCTAGACCTAGGGATACACCGGTTATTCGATGCATGTGGCTGTTTAAACACAAGTATAAAGCCGACGACACACTAGAACGCCATAAAGCTAGACTTGTGGTTAATGGAAAGAGTCAAACGGTGGGCATTGACTGTGATGAAACTTTTAGCCCCGTTGTTAAGCCCACCACCATTCGCACCGTTCTAAGTCTGGATGTCTCCAAGGCATGGCCAATTCACCAACTAGATGTTAAAAATGCTTTTCTACATGGCTATCTTAAGGAAACAGTGTATATGTTCCAGCCTCCCGGGTTCACTTCTGCCACACATCCCAAACACGTCTGCAAATTAAACAAATCCCTATATGGCCTAAAACAGGCCCCACGTGCCTGGTATCAACGCTTTACGAGTTTTATCTCCAAATGTGGCTTTAAGAGCAGTGTGTGCGACCCTCCTTATTTGTTTATCGACACGGAAATCAAAAGGCCTATCTACTTCTCTATGTTGATGACATCATACTCACAGCATCAAATGATGCACTTCTCCGCCACTTCATTCGGACTTTATTGGCTGAATTCAACATGACAGACCTTGGGGCATTACACCATTTCTTAGGATCAAAGTTCAAAAACAACATAATGGTCTTCTTCTCTCACAGTCCAATTATACAGCGGACATCCTAGCTCGTGCCAACATGTCAAACTGCAAACCACGAGTACCCCGGTCGAAGTTGGCTCAAAACTGAGTGCAACTCAGGGGGACCCGTTTACAGACAGCTCGCTTTATCGCAGCCTGGCCGGCACACTCCAGTACCTCACCATCACCCGGCCCGACATATCTTATGCTGTCCAACAAGTGTG
>CM044008.1:40750649-40875034 GCA_024085815.1 Flaveria linearis
ATTCCAAAGTATGTTATTAGAATAAACAGGGACTAGGATCTACTGAGATAGCTCCTTCACACACTCTACTGTCTGTAAGATCTCCAAGGTATGGAACTAGTCAAGATAAGCTACCATCCATAGATCCAAGTGATGAAGAGGATGAACAGGAGGTAATGAAGGATGGATCTGAGAAGAGTGAGGAAGATCATCCTAACAAGGGTCACTATACTCCTGAGGAGAGGAAGAATTTAGGGATGACTAAGTCAAAGAGGAAGAACTTGATCCGAGTAGCAAAGATGAGATCAAAGAGAGCTTAGGAGATCAAGGCCACATTAAACTCCAAGCAGAAACAAGTTTTTATATCTACAGGTTTTGAAGTGGTAAAGGTTGTGGATACAACTTTGAACTCTAGTCCCAAGAGTTCAAGTACATGTTCAACTTATCCCAGTGAAGAAATGAAGGCTGATCAGCTATGTAACACTATTACACAGCATGAACCATCCACCTCCAAAGAAAAGCTTCACCTTAGGAGGCCTGTCACAATATCTTCAAAGATAGGGATGGAGATGAAAAGTGATCACACTCAGTCTTCCATTCATAAGAAGACTCTTAGAAGAAAGCAAATTATCTGCATTATATGTGGTAGTACTTCTCATCTGGCTAAGTATTGCATCTACAATCCTAAAAGTACTGTCAACATGACAAAGAATAAGACTTCTGAAAGGAACAAGAAGAAGAAAGCTTCAGAAGAAATATGCGTTTCTTAAGAAAGCTCCAAAATGAAAATGAAGACAAGTGAAAAAATTGTCTTTGGAATAAATGGTCTCAGAAGAAGGAATGCTTCCGAAGCACTAAAGCTTGCTGTAATGAAAGCAAGATCTTCCAAAGGGTCAGTTTCCAAAACTTCCAAAGTTTGAAAAACTTTCGAAGCTTTGAGGGTCAAGTCTAATCTTCCAAAGATGGTGTGGAAGATAAAGGAAGACCATGTGACTGAAAATTCTTCACTTACAACAGCAAGTGATCCCATAGTCTTAATATAAGATCAATTACTGTTGCACTGTCTTCAGTTCATTTTGAAGAGCCCAAGACCAATGAGGCTTAGGTTTCTAATGTGCTCTAAATAATACATAAAAAACCATATCAAAAGCACATCAATTGTTCATTAATATCTTCCTTAAAATGATGATTATGAACTTAAAATAATTAAATTGTGTTTTCAGGTGTTGAAAAGGGCAAGATGGACAAAAGAAGCATATTTAACAAGAAATTGAAGAAATAGAGCTTTAAATCTAAGCATGGGGTCGTGCCTCATTAAGCACGCCCCCATGTCTTGCCTGAAAGACAAACAGACAAACAAACATACATACCCAGTATATCCCACTCAAGAGCAGGGTCTGGGAGGGGTAGGTGGTGGCGAGTCTTTCCTCTATCTTGGGAGATAGAGAGACCGCTTCTAAAGAGACCCCCGACTCGATACCAATAGCAATAACAATAACAAGCAATAGCAAGCATATTATAATACACACAACATATAGGTATATATCATATACAGATTTAGATAGTGCATATTGCATACATCAAATAAGCGGCGGGGTTCAACTATAAAGGGTATAAGTCGAATATCAACCTAACATGTTAGGTGTCCCTCATCTGGTCTTCCTTAACACTTCCTATCCACAGATCCCGCTAGAAGTCCTTGATTTTAATTCTACGTCTCCACGCACTCCTATCCTCGATCATGTGCACAGAGAGGTGTAACATATCTGCCTAATTATCTCGTCCCAAGTCAACCTAGGTCTTCCTCTACTCTTCCGACCCTCTAGGGTAATGTTCTCTACTGCTCTAACAGGCGCTGTCATTGATCTTCTCTTCACATGCCAAACCATCTTAATCTACCCTCTCTTATTTTAAACGTGATACAAGCCACCTCTAGGCTCTGTCGAAACACGTCGTTCCTTATCCGATCCAGTCTTGTGCGTCCACACATCCACCTCAGCATTTGTTTTTGGCGACTTCTATTTGTCTCTTGTGTGATTTCTTTATGGCCCAACAATCAGTTCTGTATTGCATAGCTGGACGTACTACCACCCTGTATAGTTTTCCCTTAGTACTGGAAACCTCTTATCACACAAACCCCTGAAGCTGCTCTCCACTTGCACCATCCTGATTGAACACGGTGGGCTACATCGCTGTGTATCTCTCCGTCCTCCTGTACATACGATCCCAGGTATTTGAACCTAGACGTTTGTGGGACCGCCATACCCTGAATACTGATTTGGGTGTCTTCTTCAGTCTCACCACTAAAGTTACAATACATGTATTCCGTCTTAGAGCGACTTATCCTTAAGCCTTTGTGTTCTAGTACTGCTCTCCACTATTCTAGCCTCTCGTTAAGCATCTTTTTAGATTCTGATATTAATATAATATCATCCACAAACAGCATGCACCACGGGACTGGCTCCTGTATAGACTTGGTCATCTCATCCAACACTACTGTGAAGAGAAATGGGCTCAAAGCCGATCCTTAGTGAGGTCCCACTTCTACCGGGAAGAATTCTGTGTCTCCGACTGGTGCTCGCACACATGTTTTTGCCCCGTCATACATATCCTTGATTATTTTGATGTACCTCTCTGGTACCCTTCTAAGTCGTAGACTTTCCCAAATGAGTTGATGCGGGACACTGTCATAGGCTTTTTCTAGGTCGATGAACACCATATGGAGGTCCCTTTCTTTTCTCTATATTTCTCCATTATCCTCCTTATAACATGTATGGCTTCTGTTGTAGAGCGTCCTGTCATAAATCCAAATTGGTTTATCGCTATCTGAGTTTCGTGTCTAATTCTCGTGTCCATAACTCTTACCTGAAACACACCTTGTGCTAAATTTGGCACACCCCCGTGTTTGGACATCTAATAGGACAAAAAGTACTGTCCCCTAAAAGCAAACACGGGGTCGTGTCCAATGAAACACGGGGCCGTGCCCCAACCCAATCACGGAGCTGTGCCCCATTTGTCACGGGGCCGTGCCTGACACCCTCTGCACATACGAGCCGATCAACTTTCGTAAGCCTTGTACTAACAAGGGCACGTGCCTTTTAGGCACGGGGCCGTGCTTAAACACTCCAGTTAACCTATAAATAGAGGTCCAAGTTCACCATTTGGCAAGCTCTTGGTGGGAGAGTTACTCTATAGAATTCTCCTGGGAATCAAGACTTTAGGATCATTTGGAGGCTCGAGAGGTGCATACAACACTTGGAAGAAGCTCGAGATTGTCTAAACATCATCTATTTTGGATCACTGGTTTGATTGTTCCATTTCACCAATGAATCCATATCTATCTTCTATGTTATTTGTTGTTATGTTCAAGCTCATTATGAGCTAAACTCTTATTATCATCCTAATTGGATGAAACTTATGTAATTTGTGATGAACTAATGGTGTGATTTATATTGTGTTAATATTATGGTGGCCTTGGCAAAACTTTTGATGGGTAGCACCTACATTTGAATAGGAAGTTTTAAATTTATGATTTTAATTGTGAATGTCATACACGGTTGAAAAACATATGATCAACTTTTATTCGTGAAACGGTCTTCATAATAAATCTATGGCTAATTAAGTAAAGATGGTTATTAGAACTCATATCTCCTTAACTTTATGATTATTTACGGGTTCCCTTTTATTAGTTTGAGAAATCTCCAGTAATTGTTATGGTTTTCTAAAATTAATGGTATATTAAAAGGAACTTGATCAAATTTCTTCTTAACATTAAGTTATGTTTTCAGAATCATATGTTGAAAAGGTCATAAAAGATTTACCTACATTACTAGGGCTTTGACCCAAGCAGTAAATCTCAACCTGACGTGGTCTTAGTTACTACGGAGCGGATAGACGAGAAATTGCACCGACTTATATTTATAAACATTAACACAATTACTTTAATCAATATCTTTATGCACACCACCAATTCATCACAATTACATAAGTTTAATCTAATTAGGATGGTAGCCTTTATTCCTTGGTTTTAAGTCCAAAAGTTTTAACTTTGTTTTACTTTATTTTAAATTACCATTTCTAAAACCCTAAAAACCCTAATTACATCTATGCAACTTATCATTTTCCCAAACAGAAAACAAATATGGTAGTTAATCATTAAGGTTGTTGAGTAGGCTAGGTGTGTCCACGGATTGGTACTTGGTTCTTACCATCAATATACTACCTCACGATAGGTACACTTGCCTTTTGTATGTGTAGTTAGTAGTAGTAATAACAAATTAAAACTGAATCTATAAAAGAAACCTTTATCAAAATATATATACTTTTCACGCGCATCAAGTTTTTGGCGTCGTTGCCGGGGACACATGATAGTTTTGAAAAACAATTTAAATTTTTACTATCTTGTTTGTATCTTGTTAATATAAAATTTTTCAAAATTGTTTTATTTTTGTAGATAGTTTGCTTTAGTTAGTTAGTTACATTTGCTTGATTCATTCCAAGCCTTAGTTAGTTTATGTTTCTTTAAGTTAGTGTATGTCTGACTCGTTTAGTCCTGAACTTGTTTCGCCTCTTTCGGAACCCGAACGACTTTTTCGACAAAGATTACGCGAAAGACCACGAAAAACATCAACAATCATCTAAGAAGACATTTTGGAAGGAACACCATCCAAAGAAGACATGACTAACCAAGACAAGGAAATGAAGATGACGCACTATGCCACACCGTTAATCAATGGTTACGAGTCTAGTGTTGTCCAACCTGCAATAGCAGCCAAAAGTTTTAAGATTAAGTCTAGTATAATCCAACTCGTAGTAAACTATGTTCAGTTTCATGGATTACAAGACGAAGACCCTAACGGTCACATCTCATGATTCCTTCGTATCTGTGCAACTTTCAAAATCAATAACTGCTCAGACGACGCTATTAGACTAAGACTTTTTCCATTTTCACTTCGTGGCCGAGCCATTGACTGGCTTGATTCACTTCCGTCTGGTTCCATCACCATATGGGCGGAAATGGCTGAACAATTCCTTTTGAAATACTTTCCACCCAATCGCACTGCCAGATTAAGAAGCAGCATCACGAGCTTTCGCCAAGACGATGATGAATCATTACACGTAGCATTGGAGAGATACAAAGGTCTCCTTTGGAGATGCCCACATCAGGGACTTGATTTGTGGCTGCAGTGTCAAACTTTTTACGATGCAATCAGCGGAGCACACAAATAAGCTGTACACCAAAGTGCGGGAGGAGATTTCGGAAGTGTCACGCCAACATGGGCATGCCAAGCCCTCGAAAGAGCAGCTAAGAAGAGCTTTGGTTATAATTCTTTAAGAAACAAACCCAATTCTAAAGGCATTCATCATGTAGACTCTAAAACAATGAATGCAACACAAGGCATTATGATGGTTGAAGATGTTGACTATGTAGGAGGCCCAAACAACTCATATAATAACAACTCAAACTGGAGGAGCAACCTGAATTACAGAGAAGCTGGTAACAACCAATCATCATCTGGATTCAACCACCGGACACCTTACCAATAACAAAAGCCACCATACCAAGGTCCAAGCAGTAGTAACCAAGATCGTAGAGCATCATCAATGGAAGACTTACTATAACAATTATTGTTAACCACATAAGCCACAAATGAATACATCCGGAATCTAATCAAAGAAATATGGAGAGATTCCAAAGAAACGAGGCTGACATCAAAAGCAACAAAGCGTCATTGCAAACAATTGAAAACTAAGTAGGTTAGATAGCACAACAACTATCTACAAGACCCCAAGGTGCTTTGCCTAGCAACACTATGACAAACCCTAATGCTCAAGTCAAATATATCACCACGAGGAGTGGCAAACCACTCAAGGTGATGCACCTGCATTACAACCCATCCTTGAAGAAACAGAAATCAAAACTCCTAGTAAAGCAAACTGTTGATGTTGAAGAACCAGCCAAGAAATACGTATCACCACCACCCTATGTTCCACCACCTCCATATCCTAGTCGTTTGAGACAACAACGAATGGAGGCATAATATGGTAAATTCCTAGGGTTGTTTAAACAGCTCCACATCAATCTACCCTTGGTGGAAGCCTTAGCCCTAATGCCAAATTATGCTAAGTTTTAAAAGGGTATATTGTCAAACAAAAAGAAACTGGAAGAGTTATAACATGTAGTTTTAAATGAGGAATGCTCTGCAGTTCTTCAAACAAACTACCTCAAAAGATGACTGATCTAGGGAGTTTCACCATACCTTGCCTAATAGGAAATCTTTCTGTTAGCAACACGTTAGCTGATTTAGGTGCTAACATTAACCTTATGCCTTATGCGTTATGCGGTTTTTGAAAAGCTAAACTTAGGTGAGCCTAGACCTACCCGTATGAGCATCCAGTTAGCTGACCGTTCTGTTAAATATCCGAGGGGCATCGTTGAAAATCTCTTAGTCAAAATCGACAAATTTGTATTTCCCGTTGATTTTGTGATCCTTGACATGGATGAGCATAAAAGTATTCCTCTTATCCTGGGTCGACCTTTCTTAGCAACTGCTCGAGCCCTCATCGATGTTTGTACAGGTAAACTCACGCTCCGAGTGGATGAGGAGGAAGTGACATTCGACATAGAACAATCCATGAAACATCCTCAACATCATGATAATTCACTCTATTATATTGACGTTTGCGATTCAATCATAAGCTGTCATTTGAAGAACCCTCATCAAATTGAAGCTTGCAACACTCAATTAATTGAAGTCCAAACCACTAAACCCATCTGCGAGAATCAAATCGTTTTAGAACTAGAAGTTGATGAAACATCATCTTATCAAGAAGCATTTGAGATCATAGAATAAGAACTAGAACCCAAAGCCAGACCTTCTATCAAAGACCCTCCGGCTTTAGAGCTCAAAGAACTTCCGTCTCATCTTGAATACACTTTTCTTGAAAACACATCTCAACTTCTTGTCATAATCTCATCCGCCTTATCAAATGATGAGAAGAATAAGCTGCTCAATATGCTCAAGGCACATAAACGAGCAATTGCATGGAAAATCCTGGACATCAAGGGAATCAATCCATCCATTTGCACTCATAAAATATTGATGGAGAAAAACTTCAAATCCGTTATTCAACCTCAAAGACTTTTAAATCCAAGCATGCAAGAGGTGGTGAACGAAAAAGTTATCAAACTGCTAGATGGCGGTTTGATTTACCCTATTTCTGATTCACCTTGGGTCAGTCCCGTCCAAGTTGTTCCAAAGAAAGGAGGAATGACTGTTGTAACTAACAAGAAGAATGAGCTTATTCCAACTCGTACGGTTACAGGATGGAGAGTTTGTATTGACTATCATAAACTCAATGACGCCACAAGGAAGGATCACTTCCCCTCTGCCTTTCATCGACCAAATGCTTGAGAGACTATCTGAAAAATGTTCTATTGTTTCTTCTATGGTTTCTCAGGACATTTCCAAATTCCTATTGCTCCCAAAGATTAAGAGAAAACGACATTCACCTGTCCATATGGTACTTTTGCTTATCGGCGAATGCCTTTTGGATTGTGTAATGCACCTGCTATATTTTAAAGATGCATGGTAGCAATCTTCCATGACATGATCGAACACTCAATGGAAGTTTTCATGGATGACTTTTCCATGTTTAGAAACTCATTCAAACAATGTCTTGAAAATCTGGAAAAGATGCTGGTTAGATGTGAAGATTCTAACCTTGTTTTAAATTGTGAAAAGTGCCACTTCATGGTTACTGAAGGAATACTGTTAGGACATAAGATTTCTCGAGTAGGGCTTGAGGTTGATCAAGCCAAAGTAAACACTATTTCCAAACTTCTACATCCCACAACCGTGAAAGAAAACAGGAGCTTCCTAGGTCATGCAGTCGTTTCATCAAAGATTTCTCAAAAATCGCACAACCAATGACTTAACTTCTTGAAAAAGACGCATAACTCGTATTTTTTGATGAATGCATTAGTACATTCGATTTGTTAAAGGAAAGACTGGTCACCGCTCAAATCATGGTTTCCCCTGATTGGATGCTACCATTTAAACTCATGTGCGACGCAAGCGATTTTGAGGTAAAAGCCGTATTAGGACAAGGGAAAGACAAGCAATTCCACCCAATTCACTATGCGAGCAGGACCTTAATGACGCACAAGAAAACTAGACCACCATCGAGAAAGAGCTTCTTGTAGTAGTTTTTGCATTCAACAAATTTCGATCGTACCTAATCCGTTAAAAAACAATAGTTTACGCTGATTCTGCAGCCCTTCGTTATCTGTTTAACAAACAAGATGCTAAGCCAATATTGATTCATTGGATGGTTTTGCTTCAAGAATTCAACGTTGAAATTCGTGATAAGAAAGGAGCAGAAAATATGGCGGCTGATCATTTCTCGCGTCTTGAAAATTCAAGTCCTTCACAAACTGAGAAATTCAAAATAAACGATAATTTTCCTCATGAATTCCTTATGAACATCCAATCCTCAATCGATAAACATCCTTGGCCTGCCAGTTTTGCAAACTACTTGGCTAGCAGAATCTTACTCAAGGGAATGACTTAACAGTAAAAGAAGAAATTCTTTACTAATATTAATCATTAGTATTAGGAGGACCTGTATCTATTCAGAATCGGTGCAAACCAACTTATCCAAAGATGTGTATATAGAAGTGAAGCGCAACAGATTCTAAGGCACTATCATGAAGGACCAATAGGAGGACACCATGGAGCAACCCTAACAACCAGGAAGGCCTTTGACTCTAGCTTTTACTGGCCCATGATCTTCAAAGATGCTCACAATATGGTACGTACATGTGATGCATGTCAAAGAGCAACCAACATCTTAACACAGGATGAGATGCCTCAGAAACCCATTCAAGTATGCGAGGTATTTGATATATGGGGTATTGATTTCAGTAGGTCGTTCCCGGTGTCATTTGGCAATCGTTACATCTTGGTAGCAGTCGATTATGTCTCAAAATGGGCCGAAGCTCAAGCCCTACCTACCAATGATGCAAGAAATATTGTCATATTCCTTAAAAATATTTTCTCATTTTGGTGCCCCAAGGCTTTAATTAGTGACCGAGGAACGTATTTCCGTAACAACCAGCTTGAAAGAGCAATGGCTCGTTATGAAGTAAACCACAGCTTCACAACTGCTTATCATCCATAAGCAAATGGGCAAGCTGAAGTCACTAACTAAGGCATCAAATGAATCCTTGACAAAACCGTATGACAAAATCACAAGGATTGGTCTACCAAGCTAGATGATGCATTATGGGCTTTTCAAACAGCCTATAAGACTCCCATTGGCACAACACCATTCAAACTCATTTATGGGGAGTCGTGTCATCTACATGTGGAACTGGAACATAAGGCCTATTAGGCACTCAAGGCCGCAAATCTAGACCAAGGCCTTACAGGAAAAAACCAATTTTATGAATCCATGAACTTGAGGAATTAAGAGAACAAGCATACAAAAACGCTAAGGTTTACAAGGAAAAGATAAGGAAATTCCACGACTCTTGATTAAAGAACACTAAATGATTTCATGTGGGATAATGTGTCTTACTGTATAACACTCGTTTACATTTGTTTCCCGGAAAGCTGAAATCATATTGGTCTAGACCTTACACGATTAAAAACATGTTTTCGAATGGTGCCATCGAAATCGACAACCACAACGGTTTAAGTTTCACAATGAATGGTCATCGTTTAAAACCATATAATGAAGCACCAACCAAGATTTTCTCGGAGGAATTACACCCCCGCCATGACGAAGACTAAGTGTGGGGAAGGGTCATGCAAAAGACCCAAAACTTAAAAACAACACCTGTACATAGGTTTTCTTTAGGTTTTTAATTTTTCTAGGACTTCACAAGCATAAACACGAGGCCGTTCCCTATGGAACACGCCCCTGTGCCTTTGACAAAAATTTTCCACGATCTCCGCTGATGACTCTGGAACGTTGCAGGTAGAATTTAAGACGTTTTCTGACAAACACGGGGCCATGCCTGGCTAAGCACGCCCCTATGATCAACTTTCATGACCTATATATAAATACCACACTTATTCTAAGCTTTCATCACATCCATTTATGGTAAAAAACATTCAAAAGATGAAAGAATCAAGTCACAGAAGTTCAAACTGGAATACTGCAAAGAAACCGCGTTCTGAAACATGAGAGCCAACAACGCAAGAATACTTCTTCAAGCTGCATGAATTGATCAATTAGTTGACTGAGATGAACCTTATCGCATCTCAACGCCTAGCTGAACTCATCCAAAAGTTCAGGAGATGGGCGAGGAACTCGTTTCCGTCAACCGTCAACTCGTAGAACTAAGTAACCGCACTTCACACTATCCCATTCTGAATCATCCACACGAAGTCTGTGGAGGCTTTTAGAAGAATTACGTGATGTGTTATGTGCGCCGATATGCGTTAAGGAGTCTAATTTTACAGTTCAGGCTCTCGGCTTTTAGCGTATTATGTAATCATAGGAATGTAGGAAATGTAATTCTTATTTGGTTTGTTTTAATTAACTCTAGGACTAATTGTGAAGCTTTTCTGATGATTTGGAAGTGACAAAACTTAACCGGGTAAATTGCGTAACGCGTAAAACAGAAAAACGGAACAACGAAAAACTGAAACCGGGCAACAAAAGGGGAGCACACCCTCGTTCCTACATAAGCACGCCACCGTGCTTAATAAAATATGATACAATCTGACTTTTTCCAGCCATTTATCTTGTTCCCCATCAAATTCCATTGACAAATGTCGAATGCAAACCTGGAACAAACCGTATTCACTCCCATTTTCATCATTCTTTCCATTTTTCTTTCTTATTTTCAAGACTTCTTTTGATTCTTCAAGGTGTAATTGTTCATCAAGGTTAGTGTTACTAATTCCTATCATAATGATGGTCATTTACATGTAGTTAGGTGATTAGGTCTCTAAACAACCGAAATCCTAACAATTATATGTAAACCTTGTAATTCAAAGTTTATGGAATGATAAATACTTTAAACGTTTGATAGGATCAAATATAGATCTGTGATGATATTAGTTAACAATTCAATGAAAACACAATCAAAGTAATCAAATCAAAACATAATATCAACAAAATTCAATGAGTTTATTGATATAAAGCAAAGACAATTACAAAGAGTGTAAGCAGATTCTCGTCCTTCTAACCTACACCCGTCTAAGCTATATATACTACCGATAAACACAAAAAGAAACCAACTAATATAAGACTAGTCCATAGACTATTACCAAAGACAAAAAGACACATAAAGACAAAATGTTAATATTTAAAGAAGCACTAACAATACTCCCCCTAAGATTTACATTGTCTTTGGTCTTCAAAATCTTCAGGCTTCAGTCTTTTTCTTCATTATCTTCTAATCTTCAGTCTTTATCAGCTTCATTCATCAATTCTTCAGTCTTCTATCTTCTCTTGTCTTTCACCTTCATCTTTAGTCTGCAAAGAAATCTTCAGGTTCTTCTTTAACTTTAAACATTGACTTCTTTTTGAATTGCCCTTGGTCCTTCAAAGCATTTGTAATCGCTAACTTGAATTTTCCTGCAAGAATTCCTTGTTCAGGAGGTGAATCATTAGTTTTTATCTCCATTTGGCTCATTCGTTCTAGAGTTTGTTTTGAAAGTCCAATGATATCAACATTGGCGTATAATTCAATAGGATTTGAACTTTCCTTTGAATATACTTCCAATGCTCATTTCCTTGATATACGCATGAACTCTATATCCCTTATACCTTTCTTCATAATATTGGCATATGCGAGAGCTTTTCTCAAAGATATTCTCTTCATAGCAGCATTCATAACATTTATAATGGAAAGAAAATATTTCTTATCTTGCTCCGCTACCTCTGGAGATACCTTCTCAAACTTTTGAACTGACAAAAATTAGATATAACTTGGATGAAGTAATTTTAACTCAAAAACACCAAACAAAGTAATCATGTCCTCATTCCAGTGTTTGAGATTTTGGACCAATTTGAGCTCAAAAGTCTCTGTATTGTAGAACCATCTAAGAATCGGTTTGGCCTTTTGATTTCCATCTATCACTTTTATACCTGGGGTAGTTACCTTTTCAAAATATTTATCACAAAATTCAATCATAAAGTGTTCTTTTTCTGATTGTAAACCCCTTATCTTCTTGTTCTTCTTTAGCATAGAAAAGTATTCCTTGTCTTCTTGATCACAGCGAGTTTGAAGGAAATTACTTGTTCTAGCTAGTCGTCTACTCAAAAGCTCTACAAATATCTCTCCTCGTTTAGCTCCAGATGGATTTATCAGAGGAAGTCTGTTTATTTCTTTTAAATCTTGCATAGGAAGTTTAATAATGCTCGAGTAAAAGTGATAAACATCACAAACAACATTTACTCGTTTAATCAAGAAAGCATAAAAAATATCATCATACTTCCATGCGATGATTTTGACTTGGTTTGTGAAGTCAGGAGCAATCATTGCATTTAACAATTCAGCCACGGATTGTCCTTTCTGTAAGACATTTCTTACCAAGTCTTCTGTTGATCTGGCACTATCAAAGATTTGGCTCTGTTCAGAGGAAGCTTTGTATACTTGCTTTTCTAAACTAGGAAACATCTTAATCAGCTTTTGTCTTCTTTCATGAGCACTTGACTTCTGTGCCATTTGACTAATCTCTTGAGGTTTCAAAATTCTTGTTCTCTTTATGATATCCAAATACTGAGGATTATCAGTATTTAGAATGATCATTTTGTTAGATTGCTTCTCTGTTTATTGGAAGCTTTTAACAAGATTTCGCAATGAAACAGATTGAAGTTGTTTCAATCTCTTCTATGGATAGTTCCGAGCCTGCAACCAAGATCTTAAGGCAGGAATGCTCATTTCATCTGGGTCTGGATGGTGCAGCTCTGATCGTGGAACTTCTTCAATATTTATACTCTCTTGAGCTTGGTTCCATTCTCCATGCTCCATGACTATCTTATTAGGGTCAATTGGGGCAACAGATTTAGCAGCTATACATTTCTCATACTCATCATTGATTTGAGATACTGTAAGTCCATCCAAAAATACCCCATTATACTTCATCCTCATAAGATAATTGTATCTGTCTTCAAAATCTTAAGGTATATCATCATGCTCTAGAACTGGCTCGAATGAAGAATGAGTTTCAAATTAAGCTTCTTCTATGTCTTCATCATCAAGAACCTCATCATACCACTCATCACCATATTCTTCTTCAATGTCCTCTAAGGCATAAATTTTCTCTTGAATATATGGCTCTTGTGTATATGGCTCTTGTGCTTCTTGCACCCCTTCTTCACCAACCTTTTCAATCCTTTGCACTTTTGAAGAAGACTCAGGTAAAACTGTATCTTCTATGTCATCTAATTTTCTTTTACCTTTCTCCATCTCAGACACAATCTTGACTTCTGGAGAGTTTGGTTTCTGTGATTCCTTTGATTTATTTAATTCTTCTTTCAACTTTTTAGTTTCTTCAAGTAATTTCTTATGTTTCTCTTCAAGCAAATCATAATCCCTTATCATTACTTCAAAATTCTTGATTACATCTTCTTTGTCTTTAGCATAAACCACAATCTTTTCATCCTTGTTCTTATTTTCTTCCTTTAATGTTTCATTTTCTTCTTTCAACTTTTCCATCTCATTTTCAAGAGAGATATTCATCTCTTTCAACTTTTCATTTTCTTCTTTCAAATCATTAATTATTTTCTCTTGAGCAATATTTTCATCTTTTAGCTTTTCAAGCTCATCCACATCCAAGATTTCTTCAGTTTGTACAGACACATTTTGTGTTGTAATAACTGGTATATCTTCAGTCTCTTCTTGAGAAGTACTTTGAAACACAGGCTCTAAAAGCATTGCTTTCATAAAATCAAAGTCAAAAGTTTGATTTTGTGAATCTTCATAATGCACTGTGGTTTCAGCATGCTCATGTACATCTAACTCTTCATCTTGAGCTTCATTTTGAGTTTCCTCAGGCATGACACCAGCATATGTTCCTTCACCTAAGTCATAGGTCTCAGAAACATGCTCAGACACAGTTCTCTCACTACTAACTGTTTCATGTGCTTCATCAACACCATCAGCACCATCATCATCATCACTATCATCATCTCCTTCAGATGAGCTCTCAGTAGCATCATCATCCTCATCATCATCTTCTTCATCAGAATCATCAATCATCTCATCCATAATGTCTTCAATTAGATCACTTGGATCTATAGGCTCATCTTCTGTCAAGTGGAAATGTTGTTGATTAATGTCTACATTGTCCATTGCAACATTCCTAATGTAATCAAAGAGTGGAATGTTTGAAGCACCTATAATGACAGCAAGTCTTTTGTACACCACTTCAGACATGTGCTCAAATTGCAATATATCCCCTTCCACACCATCAACATAAAGGTCAGGATTCTCTTCATTAATCAGCAGCTAAAGGAATCTAGGATACATCAGATACTTATGTCTCCTTCCCCTTTCTAGATTAAAAATGAATCCATTCATCATCCATTTTGCCATGTTAAATCTCCTGTTTGTGGCTAAAGCAATAATTGGAGATGCAATATCCACAGGAAAGGAATCCCAGCCAGCACTCCTTTTGGACATACACTGCTGAAAGATATAACACAATAGTTTCCAGTGATTATACACTCTTGCTCTATAAAATTGCTTCTTTGGGAAGTGATCAGGATGACCCATTTATAAAAATTCCCTACATGCATTGAATGTATATTCAGCTAGATCTTCAGCTTCATTTTCTCCAAGTATGAGAGCTATATGAATGGCTTGTTCTGAGACTTCAAGCATTCTATCATTTGTAGTAAATGCCCTCACCACTTTATGTCCAGCCTCATCTACTTCAACCTCGCCTGTTCTCCAAAATCTTTTAATTAGTCTAGCATGAATCATTGGCCTAGAACACATTGCATAGACATATTTGTTCCTTAGCAAAAATCTGATCATTTCTTCATAACCATTAGCTTCTCTACAATCTTCATTTAAGAATGCAGCCACATTATGATTGGGCTCAAACTTCAATTCTGTCATCTGCACAAACACAAACAAGTTTAGTTAAGATGATGATTTTGTAATGATTTGATTATTGTTAAACTTTGAATTGATATACATGAACTATTATGTTTTAAAACACTTAGATTTTATTTATCATCAAGTGTAATTAATCAATTTCTAGAATTTTATCATCAAGTGTAATTAATCAATTTCTAGAATTAATAGAAATTCTGTCAAAATCATGTTGTTTACACTTTGTTGTATTATTGATTTAAAACATATTAGTTCAATTAACATTAATCAAAGTTAATTTTCAATTTATTTCTTATGAATTATTAATTAATTTTATTTAAAAAATATGTTTTCAATTTTTGAAACTGTTCATCTTCTTCATTTGAATGAAGATGAACACCTTGAAATCGAGGTTCATGAAAACACCAGTTTCAATTATCAAGCTGTTCGAAATTCAATGTATATCAATAATGTGTAATCAATTTCAGGTCTTTTATTCAGATTGATTCAATATTTTCAAAAATTTTCAACTTTTTAGGGTTCAAACGTCCGAACAGACGAGAACCGTCTGACCTAGTTTGAGTCTAAGATTTGAAATTTGTTGATTATACACTAAACTTACATTTGCAAATCACTAATATAACCTTTCCAACATGAATGTTTCAAGAACAAATGACAATTTTGAATGAAATGGGTGAAAATGGATCGACCGAGTTGAAGTGTTTGAGGCTATGAGTTGTGAATGAATGTAAAAATGAGAAGTGTTCTTTATACACTGTGTAAAATTTTGAGACGGATGAGCACTGTTTCGACGTTTGGGGTTAGACGCATGACAACTGTTCAGCCGCTTGGGAACTATTCAGACGGTTCTGAACTGTTCAGTCGGATGACTGTTCAGCAGGTTGAGCACTGTTCAGCCAGTTGAGCACTGTTCAGCCGCGTGAATCTATAGAAATGTCCAACACTTGGTCATTTTACACAAACCGTCTGGTACTGTGTAGACGCATGAGATGATAGCCGTCTAACACTTAACCAATTTGACTAATTTCTCAAACGGTTGACAACTGTTCAGACGCATGGGATCATGAGAACCGTCTAAACAGTTTCTTAAGTTCTCAGACGGTTGACAACTGTTCAGACGCATGGGATCATGTGAACCGTCTAAACACTTGTACAAATTCTGAAAACTCTTCATACACCTAAAAAGGACTTATGATCACTGTTTAGACGCATGATATTCAAAACACTTGCATTTTTCACATCTTTCATCCGAACACTGTTCGGATGTATTAGCACTGTTCATATACTAATATTCAAACAATTTTCAGAATTTTAAATTTTTCTCACAAAATTACATTTTTGACCCTCAATTTTCACTTATATCCTTTTAACCCCTTTTAATTTAATTTAAATTTCAAATTAATTTTCCCTTTATTTTAGTCTCAGAATAAACAAATTTTCTTGTTTTTAACATTTGAAAAAAGCTTTTCCACTTGCAAATTTATATAGGTTCATTTTATCATTATCAATCACACACATATTTTGAACATAAAGCATCATGCTTTCAATTCAACATTTTTATTTTGATTTTCAGAGACAATTCTTCTTTTTATTACTCCCCCTAAACTTTTAATTTTTTTAAAACTTAGAAGTTTCCCAAGGTAACATAATAAGATCACACTTATCATTGTTAAATTGCCTGCACACAAAAAAAATGCATAAATCAAGATTAAAGCAGAATGAAAATCTAATAGTTATAATAGAATCAATGTCTGCACTGAGATCATATCAGTGAAGATCAGTATATTAAAAGAAAATAAAATATGAATAGTCATAGACAATGAATAAATCCTGATCAAGTGTGTTCCAGGTCAGTGATATCACAGCAAAGGAGACACAAGATCTAAGGAAAGAAATGAGTGTTTTTGACAAAAATATCAGCTCACTTACCTGTTCAATTATTGGATTGATTAGGGTAGATTTAGATATGACATGGTGTGACTCATACTAAGACTTAGAGATATCAACTATCATCAAGACATGCAGGAAAGCACATATTCTCAACTTATTACCTGACAAATATGTATAACCAGAGCCATGTTAATTAACGTAATAAAGAATGATCATGGATAACCATTTGATCAACTCTAACCATCCATTTGAATGGGTTGTGCACATTGGCATCTTTTGCATCAAAGGAGAATATCCAGGTCTGTAATGACTTACAACAGAGGATATCTCAGCACTTCAGGTCTATGATGACTCATAACAGAGAAGTGAGATGATGCTTGTAACAGATCTCATAATTAGTCACATCACCATCAGGTGTGAGTGTTGTAACTTAACAAGTAATCAATCTGATTAGCTAATACAACTCAAACGTACTTAGATGAATACATATACAATCATAGAGATTTAGTTTAATCACAAGAATTTACTTTTTCAGTATACTAGCATGATATTGTCTACACATCATATCTGATCATGTCAGACTTTATTAGCGAATGAAATATGCAACTGATCTCACTAAAGTACTATCATTTCTCACATGATGCAAACACAGATTCATTCCTAAAAATGAAATGACAAATAAAAAGGACTCTATTTTTGGAGTTTTTGTTTTATATTGTTATATCTTTGATTTTTGAGTTTTCTATTTTTGTATTTCATTTTTCTATAAAAGAAAACACACACACAAAAACAATCAGGCAAATAACTATGAAAGGTTCACTTATGAAGACCTTTTGGTTTAGGGAGGTTCTGATCATGTAAAGATTCAAAGAACTAAATTTTAAGAACCTAGAAACCAGGTTTACACATGGTTAATAAGGTCAATTGACTCCACTAAGTACTCAAACCTTCTTGGTAGGAAAGCTTTAGTAAATAGATCTGCCAACTGTTTTTCAGTTGCAATTTGAATCAAATGATTAAACCGTTTTCAGAGTTATCTCTTAGAAAATGATATGAATTTTATATGTTTTGTTTTAGAATGTTGAACTGGATTAGCTGTAATGAATATAGCAGCAATGTTATCGATGTAAATAGGTGTTTTAAGAAAATTGAACCCATAATCTAGTAGTTGGTTTTGCAACCAAAGGATTTGAGAACATCCTGCTGATGCAGCTATGTACTCAGCTTCTGCAGTTGAAACAGAGACATTTGTTTGTTTCTTACATTGCCATGAGACTAATCGGGTACCAAGAAACTGACAACCACCCGTTGTAGATTTTCCATCTTGGCAACATCCACCATAATCACTATCTGTATATCCATGTAACTCAAAGTTACCCTCGTAAGGATACCAAAGCCCTAAAGTTGGTTTGCCTTTGAGATACCTGAATATCCTCTTGACAGTAATTAAGTGAGATTCTTTCGGGTCTGATTGATACCTGGCACAGACACAAATAGTATACATTATGTCTGGTCTTGATGCAGTAAGATACATCAATGAACCAATCATAGATCTGTATAGAGTTTGGTCTACTGATTTTCCTTGAGGATCGGGCTCAATCTTGGTGTTTACATCAGCTGGAGTTCTTATGGACTGACAATCATGTAGTTTCAATTTCTCCAAGAGTTTGTCAACAAACTTCTCTTGATTTACGAATATACCATTTGCAGATTGTTGAACTTGCAATCCAAGGAAGAAATTGATTTCTCCTATAGAACTCATCTGGAAACGAGACTTCATGATTTCTTCAAATTCATTGCCAGTTTAGAACCAAATATGATATCATCAACACACACTTTCACACATAAGAGATCATCATTATCCTTCTTTATGAATAAAGTTGGATCGATTTTCCCTCTTATGTATCCATGTTGGATCAAGTGTTGGGATAATATCTCATACCAGATTCTAGGTGCTTGATGAAGTCCATACAAAGCTTTGCTAAGCTTGTACACTCGATGTGGAAATTCTGCATCCTCAAAGCCCGAAGGTTGCTTCATATAAACATCATCAGAGATTGGACCATACAAGAATGCATCTTTGACATCCATTTGATACACCTTGAATTGCATGAACGATGCATAAGCCAGGAAAACACGAATGGATTCGAGTCTTGCAACTGGAGCAAATACTTCATCATAGTCAATTCCCTCTTCCTGTGTGTATCCTTGTGCAACTAGTCTTTCCTTGTTCCTTATTACTATCCCTCGATTATCAGTTTTATTTCTAAACAACCATTTAGTGCCTATGGCATTCTCTCCTTCAGGTAATTCCATCAAATTCCACACTTCCTGTTTACGGAATTGTAGTAATTCTTCTTGCATTGCTTCAATCCAACCATTGTCCTTTAACGCTTCGGTAATGTTTTTAGGAACAATTTGAGAAAGAAAACAAGAGTATAAGCATAAGTTTGCTTGTTCTGATTTACTCCTTGTTGTTCTCTATTCAATGGACCAATAATCTATGACGTTGAATGATTCTTGTGAATACGAGATGTTAGAATCTCATCGCCTCAAACATTAACATCTAGATTTGTTTGATTCAGGTTGGAGAGCTGATGTAGCAGGTTAGAAGAATGTGGATTGAAGTTTGGAACTTGAGTTGGTGAGTTGATAAAGTAATCAAAGTTACCAGTATCAACTGCATCACGAGAGATGGATGATGTTCCTGACTCAGGTTGCACAAACTCATTACCATCATTAGGAATTGGTTGTGATCCCTCTTGGTCATATGAAACTGAATGATTTGAAGCTTGATTAGCTTGATCATTGTCATTGAATCTTATTATGAATCCTTGACAAATGAAAAGAATGGGTAATCTGGGCTTGAATCATCTGGGTCGTTAGAATCCGAATCTTCACTGAAAGATCCAAGATCTCCTCTAGAGCTCTTCTTACCTGTAGAATCAAGAAAGTTCGATTGATTAAACAAGTTAGATTGAAGAGAGTTTGACAATGAATCTAAATCAAACACCCAAGCAGGACCATTTGAAACTGATGGAAAGGAATTTTCCAAAAATTTAATGTTGAATGTTTCACAAATTATATTTGTCCTAGAGTTATAAACTCTATAGGCTTTTGAAACATATGAGTATCCAACGAAAAATCTATTATCAGATTTTGCTTCAAATTTTCCTAACTGATCACTTGAATTAAGAATCATAACCGGACAACCAAATGATTTTAGAAAATTTATTTTGGTTTCCTGCCAAACATTAACTCATAAGGAGTTTTCATTTCATCTTTCACAATTAAAGTTCTATTCTGAACGAAGCACGCAGTTGATATAGCTTCATCCCAGAAAGTGATAGGAATCTTTACATCGGCTAACATAGAACGAGTAGCTTCAATCAGTGTTCTATTTTTCCTTCCAGCAACTCCATATTGTTGAGGAGTTCTACGAGCACGGAACTGATGAGCTATCCCTTCTTATTATTTTTACTTTGTGTTCTAGTTGACTTTCAACTTTAATGATAAATTCCTTTAGTAATTTAGTCGTTTCAGATTTAGCATGTAAAATGAAAACCCATGAAAATCTTGTATAGTCATCAATGATAACCAGACAATATGATTTTCTTCCAATACTCTTGACGTTTGTTGCTCCAAATAGGTCCATGTGCACCATCTGTAGAGGTTTGGAATTTGAGTTTATGAGATTGGACTTATAAGATGCTATGTGCTGTTTTCCCTTCAAACATGCTGAGCAGTGACCAGTCGTTGCAAACTTCTTGGATGGAAGTCCAATAACATGATTTCCTGCTACAAGCTTGTTCATGTTCTTGAAGTTGGAATGTTCGAGACGTCTATGCCAAAGCTGGCTTTCATCATTTGATGTTTTTACAATTAGGCAAGTTGTTTCTGTTGAAGGATCGACTTGAGACATATCCAGCTTGTATACATCTCTATCCCTTTTAGCTTTAACAATTACCCAATCCTTGCTTATCTGAAAACCTAGCTTTAAGACATAACAGAAAGAATCATCAAATAGAACAGAGTATGATTTATCACTAATTTGGGATACACTTAAAAGATTAAAGTTCAACTGTGAACAGAAGTTGACTTTGTCAAAGCTGATTATCCCATTTGACACTGTTCCTTCTGCTGTTATTTTGCCAACAGCATCACCACCAAAGGCGACGTGTATTCCATCCTTTAACTTAAAATCTTGTAACAAGGCAGGATTGCTTGTCATGTGCCGTCTACACCCGCTATCCACATACCATGTATTGAGTGGTCTTCTCGGGCATACCTGCACAACAAGAAAACTAAGTTGAGATATCTACCCAAGCCGGGATGGTCTTGGGTTTTCCATATTTGTCAACAATGGTAGATTGTTTAAAATGAAGATTATTTAAATCAGGTTTATTCTTGATGAATTTACCAATCTTGTTACGAAAATTGTTAGGATTATTTTTGTGAACATTCATACCACTTGAGTGATCAATCTTTGAAGAGTATTGATGACCAACATTTTTATTAGTCATTTTCACTGATCTTGGTATGAATTATTCTTACACAGTTTGTTTAGGCCTCACAAAATGTTCTTTGAAAAGATCTCAGACCTAAAGAGGGTTGGTTAGTTAATTGTTGAAATCCATCAGATTAATTTCTCATATACTGAGGACTAACATAACATTTGCTCATGTTTGAATTGGCAAATCCTCTAGTGGGTGAGCTCTTTCTAAAATGACAATTTTCAGTATTGTGAGTTTTCTCATCACAATAAGTGCAGTATCTGTTAAAATAATAATCTTCTGTAGAATGATTTCTCATGTCACATATGTGACAGTACTTGTTGAAATAGCACTCAGCAGTATTGTTATTTTTCATATCACATATTTCACAGTACTTTTGTGGAGTTCTAAACAACTGCTTGTTAACTTTTGAAGTTACGCTATATTTGATTCATTTTTAAATTTTGGTGTCAAAAAGTTAAATTGTTGTTTCTAATTTGTCAATTTTGGCTTTTGTGACAAATTATTTTTCATCTTTTTATCATGAACCTCCTTCTTTAATTCCTTAGTAACAAATCTTTTTGTAACAGTGGAAGTCTTAGAGTCTTAACCTATTTTCAGATCAGAGTGAGATTTGTTCACATGACTTATTTTGTTTTGATGAAGAGAGTTCATGTTTAACAAACCAGCTGACACAAATTTTATCGGTTTGAGTTTAGTAGTCTGATTTGTTGGATTACTCAGATTTTCTGAACTTTTGTTTTGTTAAGTTTTGGTTTTTGATGATTTCTTTCTTCTTCTCTGATTCTCTGCTTTTGATGAACTTGGTTTATTTTCAGATTGAACATCTTCAGATGAAGATTCTTTTCATTAACTTTTTGTTTTAGATTCACAGAGTTTGAATCTTCTGATGTTCCTTCCTGAAGTTTAGCTTTATCTTTGCTTTGAACTTTCACTTCTTCTAATAGAGAATGAATTTGATCAGAAGTGTTCTGTTTTGTCTGTTTAGGTTCATAAGATTTTATCTTGATTGGATGACCATTTTTGATCTTTTCTTGATCATCTTCAACAAAAACTTTCATATTATCTTTTTCTTCTTTAGAATTTTTGTTTTTGTTTTGAAAGGCTTTGAGTTTAGCCTTATTCTCAGGAGAATGGTCATGTGTATTAAAGTTCTCTAGTAAAGTGTTTGTTATTGATTCAGGCATAGGTTCATGAGTGAATCCTAAACCTGCTTTCTGTTTATCTTTTCTCTCACTCACCAGTTTCTCAACTATCAATTTTGAACTTTTCACTTTAGCAAGATCCATTTGTGTAGCAGCATGTGCTATCTTCTCCTGTTCAAGATTTTTGGTCATCTCCTCCAATTGTTTAGACACAATTTCTAATTCCTTTATTTTTTGTTCCATGATGTTTGAAGAGAGATGATCTTTTGATGCTGTTTTATGGTCAGATTTTAATTTGTTGTGCATTGATTCTTCTTGTTTCAATTTCTCACATTTTGTATGAATAGCTTCGATAATATTCAACATGTTCGAAGCATGATTTAGTGCACAATTTTTCTCTCACTTCAGAAGGTATTTCAGGAAATTTGGGAGATGAGGTTTTAGATTTTGAGGATGAAGTGTCAACCTTGGTTGATCAGATTGTGCCATTAGAGCTACTTCATCTGTATCCTCCTTAGGATCAGATTTGTCACTCCAATCATAGTTATCTTTTTCATTCTCACCTTCCACCTTTGGATCACAATTCTCTGACCAGTCCTCCCCCTGAATTTCTACAACAAGAGACAAACTCGAGGTTAGATCATTAGTGAAATGTTTAGCTATGCACTCCAATCATAACCATCTTTAATGCTGACTACAAGAGCTTTCTTAGGCTCTTCAGCTGATTTTGATTCCTCTTTAAGCTCAGGCATAGGAAGACTTTGATAAGGCTTTTGGAAAGTCTTCTGAGCTTGTTGAAACCTTTGATTGCCAGAACTTGATTGAGCATTTCCTCCATTGTTCCTTGGAGCTTTGCATTCCTGGAGAAATGTCCATAACTATTGCAGTTAAAACACCTTGACTTTGACTTGTCAAATCCAACAGTCTTGTTAGCACTGGGCTTGTACTTCCTGTTGACATAAGAGTGTTTTTGTGTTCTGTATGCAATCATCACCATCTGCCAATTTAAGTCCATCTCTTCAACATCTTCAGGATCCATCTCGAACAAATCCTGCAAAACAAGATCTAATTGAGTTAAATGGCTACCTTGATATGCTTGAAAACTAGCCATAAAACAGTGAAAGCAGTTTTAGACTCTTCATCCTCTAATAGGATGTTTATCACATCTTTAACTTTGCTAGATTTAGCAGAGTTAGTTGATGGAGTCTCTGTTTGAACATTTGAACTCTGAGATTTAGGAGGAGATTAGGATGAGACTGTGAGGTATAAGCAGGAACACTAGTGAATGATGAATCAGTGAAGAATCCTACTCCAACAAATAAGTCTCCCTCTTCTTCTGGAACCTTCTCACTCTTTGCCATGAAAGCATTTTCAACAGAGTTTGCAGGAGTGAACAAACTGATATTGTGACATTGATGCTGCTTGTCATTGTTCCTTGAGCTTTCATCAATTTCAACAGACTCTATCTTAGCAATAAGCAAATCTAAATCCATTGGAAACTTCTCAGTATGCTTTAGCAAAGTTACAATATGTTTCCATGAAGAGGGTAAAGCATTGAGTAGTCTAAGATTTAGATCTTCAAGATCAGGCTTGATGCCAGCTGTTGACATCTCAGTAGTAAGCTGAACAAATCTGTTCATCATCTGGTTTACTGTTTCACCAGAAAAATGTTGAAACAGTTCTAACTGCCTTTTAGCTTTTGTTTCTTGAGGTTTTGGATCTCTTTTCCTCCTTCACAGATGGTCTTTAAGGCTTTGTACATGGTATATCCAGTCTGATATCCATCTAGCCTTGCAAGAACTTCCAAAGGTAGTCCTTTACACATCAAGGAGTATGCTTTAATATCATTCTTGACTCTTTTCAAATCATCTCCTTGTAAACCATCTTCAGGGTAGGGTTCTTGAGAATCTTTAGTATATACAAAAACCCTGTCAGGCCCATCAGTGGTTATTGGAATGTATGGTCCTTTTCAATTGATTTCCAAAGATCAGTGTCAATGGAATTCAAATGACCAATTTTTGAAATCAGCTCTGTTTTTCAGTTTAGGAACTCTATTTTCTGAGTCTTCTGATTTCACCATCTTTATATTTTTTGTTGATTTTAAATTTTCTGATTTTTAAATTTTTGATTTTAAAAAAATTTCTAAGTATTAAGTGAAGATGCGCCTGAACAGTAAAGAAACGTCTCAACAGTTGAGAAACTTCTGAGTTTGAACTAGAACCGTCTAAGGGATTGCCTTAGAAAAATTTTCAAAAACCGCCTAATGTAGAAAAGACTGAACAGTTGCAAAACGTCTAAACAGTTGTCAGACGTCTGGAAGTTTCAACCGTCCAAACAGTTCTGATGCGTCTACACAGTTATGAACCGTCTAGAATTTCTTGAGCTCAAACAGTAGTAAAACTCCTCAACAGTTGTCAAACGTCTGATTGAAAACCGCCTACACAGTGGTAAAACGTCTGAATAGTGGTCAAACGTCTAAACACTTGGGCAATTTTCAGTGATTCTCAACCCTCATGCGTCACATTCATCATGTTTTTATGAATGTAACGAACTCAATTTTCTGAAATCGATCAAAACTTGATGAATTGGATCGAAATCTTCCAATTAAGCAAGTTTAATGCCGATTAACAATCTTCTTTGTTCAATTTCTTTGATTATCAACAACAAATCAGTGAATCTTCCAAATTTCAGTTCGACAAAGTTGAGCACTTTTCAAACCAAATTTCAACTAATTCTCTGAAATTTGATGAATTCGACTGCTAATTGTGGTTCAATTCATGTTTATGATGATTAAACACAACTGAAAACCACAATATTTCAATTGAATTGCTAATCAATCACAAAATCAAGTGAATTTTGAGTTTCAAAGTTCGACAAAAACTCAATTCACTCACCAACAGCTCTGATACCATTTGATAGGATCAAATGTATAGATCTATGATGATATTAGTTAACAATTCAATGAAAACACAATCAAAGTAATCTGAAATCAAAGCATAATATCAACAAAATTCAATGAGTTTATTGATATAAAGCAAAGACAATTACAAAGAGTGTAAGCAGATTCTCATCTTTCTAACCTACACACGTCTAAGCTATATATACTACCAATAAACACAAAAAGGAACTAACCAATTACAAGACTAGTCCCTATACTATTACAAAAGACAAAAAGACACATAAAGACAAAATGTTAATCTTTAAAGAAGCACTAACAATGTCTTATTCATGTTCATCTTTGTAGTTGATTAGTAGTTAATTACCATGATTAGGTAGTTGTTAGTGTGTTTTCCCTTCTTGTTAACAATACTATTTCATAATTCATGGTTGAATCATTGTTAAGCATATTCAAGTTACAAGAAATCAATTGTCAAACATGTAGTGATTAAACAAATATATATATATTTCTATATATATATATGTATATCTATACTAGATATATATATATATATATATATATATATATATATATATATATAATGTGTATATATATATATAGACACACACACACACACAACATACATATATACATATATATATATATAATATATAAATACATTACATATACATATATACATATATATATACATATATATATATACACATATACATATACATATATATACATATACATATATATATATATATATATAGATATATGTATATATATATATATGTATATATATTCATATAGATATATACATATGTATATATATATATACATATGTATATATCTATATGAATATATATACATACTATATATATATATTATATATATACATATATATATGTATATATATATATATGTATATATATATATGTAATATATATGTAATATATATGTATATATGTATATATATGTATATATGTATTAATATATATATGATAGATATATATATAATATGTATATATATATATATATGTATATATGTATATATACATATAGATATATACATATACATATACATATATATATAATATATATGTATATATATATATACACACACACAGATATATATCTATATATATATATATGTATATATATATTGTGAATCCAAGGATCGCAATTCAGGAATTATCAGTATTAAAATAAATCAATTAACGACGCGGAATTATCATTAATTGACGTTTAATTGTTTGAATGATTAATTATGAACACAACCACAGAAACACAGTAAATGCAAAATCAATAATTATTCAAAAGTATTTCATTAACTATAACGTAATGATTACAAAAGAATAATAATGATTACTATAAACAATCGAATACAGTGTATCAAATAATGTTGATGTTGATGCGACGGCGATTAGGGTTGCACAATGGTGTAACTTGACAGCCGTAATAATGATTGATTGTGTTCACCGAGATGTGAAACCTAGGACTCATATTATAGATGATTTGAGTCGGTAAGGAAACACCGGATCTCTCGGGATTTGTTGTTGATCTTGTTGACTTGTTTGACTTCTTGGAATTGATAATCACACAAGTATAATGGTCTTCCGCAGGAGTCTTGCCTTCCGCAGATCTTCTGTTCTTCCGTAGGAGATTTGCTTTTCCGTAGAATGTTGTTCTTCCGTAGATAATCCTTCTTCCGTAGGAGTCTTCACTTCATGGAACTTGATCATCCGTAGGAACTTACACTTGGTCATTTGGTCTTGTATGAAACATATCTACGGATTAACAAAATTGTTCATCCGTAGATGTTTCCTACACTTAGTCAGTTTAATCAAATCCATCCCAAGAATATTGTTTCTCCTGTCAAAGCACAAATCAACACACATACATATATGGGGTTAACCTATAGATTCAAATCACATATATATATATATTTTGACTGTTACAAATGTTAATTACAAGACTTGATTTTCAAGTACTAAGCCTATACAAAATTGATCTAGTCCTATACAATCTAGACCTAACAATACTCCCCCTTAGGCTTAGCTTCTTGTAATCAGTCCTTCAAAACTGCTAGCTCCTTGACTCTTGATATAATTTTGTTGTAGAAGTAAGATACAGCTGCCTTTTGATCATCATACTTGTATTTGATCTCCATTTTGCTGATCTTCTTTAGAGTCTCGTAGCCAAGTCCCAGAACATCCTCTTCTGTAGTGAGAGTCTCTAATACTCGGTCATTCTTCACTACTTCAAGTTCATCTTGTTCAGAGAGGCGAAGTTCTGAGACTTCTTCATATTCTGTTCCCTTCAGCAAGCCTGCATTATGTCTTCGTCGTTTGTAGGCTTTTGCATGAAGTTTGTCGATGACTTGGATCATGTGTACAAGCAGGAACAGATCATTTTGAGCTGCTTCATCACTAGCTTCGGAAAGAATTTGTCATGAAGGTAAGAAGTGTAGCTTGGATGAAGCAACTTGATCTCCGCAGGATCAAAGATCCTGATATTTTCTGCACGTTTGTTCTCTGCATTTCTCATCAGCACCAGCTCTTTTGTCCTCTCTACATATCCCCACTCAGTAATAGGGAGCGTGTATTGAGTTCCTTCAATGCGTTTGATGGCTGCTGATGTTCTGTTATTATATCCAACCCTCTTCAAAAATTCATCATCTACTGAGTCAGAGGCATTGGACTTTGATCTTTTCTGCCCATGAGTTATTCGTTTGTGAGCATCATCATCTCTTTTAGCTCCGATGATCACATCATCTTTGAACCTTGTTTTCAGTTGACCCACTCTGCTTGAGAAGTCCCTGCCCCTTGAGTGTATTGGATAATTTGTCAAAGTAAGGCTTTGCAGGTCCTTTAAATCATTCTCAGAAAGGCAGAGTACTGAAAACACATCACGGAAGTATTCAACTCTTCCTGATGTCCTTTTAATCACTGCACAATCCCACTCCTGGTCATATTTCCATGCCATTATTTTATTTTCTTCAGCTGAGTTGGGAGTTGTGATGTGATCAATCAACTGAATCAGAGTGGACTTCTGATCAGTGATTTCTCTGACAGTGGTACCAAGGGGCCATACTTTGCCTGGAATGACTTCCCTTGGTTCCCTGATCAGCTTATCTTTAGCTTTATGCTGATCCTTGGGTTCTACAGTGATTGGATCAGCAGATGATTTGCTTTGTTTGTCATCAGTAGGATGAGGAGCTGTTGTTCTGAATTTTACACCTGTTTCCAGCTCCACCTTCATTACATGCTCCATCATCCTCCGCAGCTCACCAGTAGTTCTACCTTAAGTTCATGTGGCTTGTAATTGTGACCCTGTAACCAGCAAGTCATATTGTACTTTGAGAGTTTTGCTGTGTCACAGTGGCCCAATTCTTTCTTTAATTTCTCCAATGATTGAAAAGTGGTAAAGGCTTCATAATCACAATTTGGGATTATGAACCTTGCAAATTCAAATTCTTTCAATGCATTGGTCATCTCTGAAGTGTTCATCCTCTCAACCATGTCATACGGAAACCCATGGTTGATGAGGGTCATAAACATGCTTGAGTCAGGCCTCTCTTCCAAGATATCAGCAGTTGTCAGAAGGTCATCGGCCTTTCCACCTTGTCAGCAGTGGGGGAATCCATCCGTGTTAATTCCTCCCACTCTTTGTCACTATCTTCTTCTTCTCCGGAAGATACCTTCACAGCAGAAACTTCTACTGAAGGTGAGTGATCAGGAGATGGAATTTTTGATTTCTTTGGGGAGCTTTCTTCTTCTTGTTTCTTTTGTGTGGCTCCGAAGTATTTTCTTTTTCGGGTGTAGGATATCAACGGCTTAGTAGCTCGACCCGATTGTTTTTCTGGTTCAGCACTTGTATCTACTTTGTTTTCAAATCAGATAGCTTTCTCTTCAGGCTCTCTATCTCCATATCCTTTTGCTTAATTAGCTCGGCCTTTTCATTTGTTCTTGTTTCAAAGTTGCCTCTAGTTCCCGTTTGGTTTTGAACAATGCATCAATGATTTCATTGTTGCATTGAGCATCTTCTCTCAGCCTTTTCAAACTGGCATCCTTCTTTGTTAGTTCTTCATCCTTTTCTTGGATGACTCCGTATAGCTCCACAATTCTTTGTTTTCTTTTGTTGGATTTAAGCACCAACTTGTTATATTTTGCCACCAAAAAGCTCTTGCTCACAGGGATGTCGCTGTCACTTAAGTCATCTTCATTGTAAGCAGTGACATCCTGAGCAGAAGTTTGAGTCTCCCCGGGTTCATCAGCAGGTATTGGCTCGGTATGAGCTGATGAAGGGGGTTCATCTGTGTGAGTTGGAGAGAAGGGAATAGTGCTGGCTTCAGATAGTAATTCGGTGTCTCCTGAGTGTACAGAGTGTACAGACTCAGTCACCTCAAGTGGTTCAGTCTCAGCACTTTCGGTGATTGGGGTTTGGGGATTCTGGTGGTGGTTGTATGGGTGATTGGGTTTGGAGTGGAGAGATGGTTGTGTGTGATGAGATGAAGATGATGATATCAGAACAGGTGATTGGTGTGGCTGAATTGGAGAGATTGGTTGGGTGTGAGGCTTGAAGGTGATTGTGGTTGTTGAGGTGATTGGCTTGATGAGGCATGTTGTAGTGGTGGTGTTTGGATTGGTGATTGTTGGTGTTGTGTTTGGTGGTGTGTTGTGGTGTTGTGGTGTTTGTGGGGAGTGAGATTGAGCAGAATCAGCAGATGATTCAGCTTCATCTTCCCACGCCAACTCTTGTGGCAGATCAGCATGTGGATCAATAACATGAGCAAACATAGGCATGTCAGGACCTTCATACTTTCCACTCAGTTTATTCAGCACCGATTTGTTCAGGTGAGCTTGAACAAACACTTCTCCAACCCTGTTCAAGCTTGGGAGCTCTGAGTTAATCACCAATTGCAGGAATCTGGGGAACATGTACATCTTCTCAGTCTTTGCAATTTGACTTGCTCGCACAGACAGTTGAAGATGTATCTTGCATAATTGTAGATTCTTCCCTCGAACACCCCAATAATTCCTGATGAGATGTGTCGAGAAAATCTGTCTAATCCCGACTTTCGGTTTGACATGCACTTCAGGTAGGTGTGACATAAGAACCTGTACGGTTTGCACAGCCTACCCTTTTTGATTTCTCCTTTTTCATAGTCACCATCGTACCCCATGAGATTGAATACCTTTTCTATGTATTCATTCTCGAAAACGTCCGGGTGACCTATCTCTCTATCTCCGAGTTCCAAGCATCTTCGTAAGGTGCTTTCATTCACTCGAAGACGCTGACCCAGAACTTCAGCTACTATGACCTCCTCATTGTTTTGTTCTTCCACTCGAGCCGAATTCCAAAATCCGATTATGTGCGACTGATGAATCACAGGCTCAGCCGTCAAGGCGTAAAAGAGCCTGGATCGTCGGAGATATCTGATGATATCTCGACATCCTTCCGCTGCTGGATCATCAGCGTTCAAGTATGCACACACATTATGCTCCTTAGCAAATCTATTTGCCATCTGCAAAGAAAATCAAGTTAGAAACACGCAGTTGAATCGTTTGAATGACAATAATCGATTAACCAGTTCCGTATTGATGTTTACGACATGATTTACCTTTGCAGTAACTGTAATCGGTTACTGGATAATGTTGATATTTTGAAATTTTGAAAAGGGGGAAAAAGTGCGATTTTCTAGGTTAATCTGAAAAAGTGCTCTGTAAAAGTGAAATGAATTTTAAGAGTCAGACACCTTATTTGTAGTCCAACAAATTAACTTCTTTTATTAATTATGTTGGGCTCACATTATGTTGGGCCCACTTTCATTTATTCCTATGTTGGACCCACTTCCATTTATTCCTTTCATATCCCAAGTGTTTAGAATGCATTATCTCTTCCGCAGAACATCTGCGGAACCTTGACATCTGCGGATGTCAACATCTGCGGAACCTTAACTTCTGCGGATGTCAACATCTGCGGAACTTTACATTGGATGTAAGTTCAAATAATGCATTTGTTTTGTTTTGCTTGTTTTGCTGCTGAATCAGAGATCACATAATACTTCTACGGATGAGCGGTATTACTGTGACTTCTGCGGATGCAGAAATTTCACTGTTACTTCTACGGATGAGAAGTATTACTGAAACTTCTGCGGAGCTTAAAGTTTAGAAAACTTTAAATGTATGATATCTACTTAGTAGACTCAATTGTTGATGTTGGACATTGTTGACTTCATTTGCATGGCAATGTAGTACAAGAAAGCAAGTGTCCTGTATCCTGCATTCAAGTTAGTGCTCAAGATCCAATTCCTTCAAAATAATTCAGATCAATTATCAGCTTTTATTGTTTGTTTTTCATGCATGAACTACTCCCCCTAAATTTGTGATTAATGTGAAACTGTTGCATTCATCATAAATTTAAGTTGTAAACAGGCATGACAGGCTTATGACATTCTAAATGAGAGAAATCTGTTGAAATAACAAGTAAGCATCTGTGAAACAGGTACATGCATGCATATATATATAGAGGGATCATACTATAAATTGGCTTCTGCTGATGTTGTTAGTTGATTCAACACATATCTGATTGCAAGTATATAGATCCACTTAAATTCAAACAAGAGTGTTGTATCAACTAGGCATGCAAGTTATCATGTTGTGAAGTTTGTTAATCAGTAGCAGTCATGAGTCCCACATTCAATTATCGTTAGAGTATGTCTTCCGTAGATGAGGCAAATCACTACATTCCACACTTAAAGACTATGTACATTAAGTTATAAGTTCTATCTTGAGACAATTTTCAGTCTCATGAATGCTTTGATGTGATAGCTCTTGAGCTTGATGTTCAATGGATCACAAGTGATTCCTTTTTAGAGCTGAAATATGATCTTCATAGTCACCAGGTCTTTACTTTCGTAAAACAGAGGTGAACTTTAACCCAGGTCTTTGTTGACACAAAACAGAGGGAGAATGAAGATCACACTTGTTAATCACATTCCCAGGTCTTTGTTCACACAAAACAGAGGGAATATGACTTTGCAAAGATAGAATATTATAAAGTATTTTACATAGTGTGCTTGTGTAAGTGATTTGAGCACAGTAGGAGAGAACATACCTTCATGATTCTCAAATGGAATCCTCACAGACAGTTACCTCATGTTTTAGTTTGGCATGCTCTTAGCTTTGTTTCCACTCAAGTTGAACCTACTCACATATCAGTATGATATAAGTCAGATTGAGTGTTTGTTTAATAGCCAAGTATAGTCTACTATCATTTCCCAAATATAATGCATGTATAGATGTTCTAACAGACACTTAAGTTATCCTCAACGATTACTCTTCACAAAGTCAATCATAAGCTTTTGTTGATTTATTCTAAGTTAATCATCCCTAAAGATTCTATCAGAAAATTGAATCTAACAGAATCAAATGCTTTAGTAAACAAATCAGCAAGCTGATTGGTTGTGTCTACTTTGACTAACTTAATTAGACCCTTTTCTGAACAATCTCTTAGAAAATGGTATCTAATTTCAATGTGTTTAGTTTTACTATGTTGAACTGGGTTAGCAGTTATAAACATAGCAGCTGAATTATCAATATGAATTGGTGTGTGAAGGAAATTGTAACCATAATCAAGTAATTGGTTTTGCAACCAAAGTACTTGAGAGCAACCTGCTGAAGCAGCTATGTACTCTGCTTCAGCCGTGGATACAGATACATTTGTTTGCTTCTTGCACTGCCATGAAACAAGTCTTGGTCCTAAGAATTGACATCCACCAGTTGTGGATTTTCTGTTGTTGTTGCACCCTCCATAGTCACTATCTGAGTATGAGTAGAGGCTAAAGTCTCCATCTTTGGGATACCAAAGTCCCAATGCAGGTTTGCCTTTCAGATATCTGAAAATTCTCTTTACAGCATTCAAATGTGACTCCTTTGGGTCTGATTGATACCTGGCACAAACACAAACAGCAAACATTATGTCAGGTCTACTGGCAGTTAAATACATTAAAGAACCGATCATAGATCTGTACAATCTTTGATCTACGGATTTGCCAGCAGGGTCAGGCACAATCTTGTCTATTGTTGATGCTGGTGTCTTGCATGAAGTGGAATCAGCAAGATTGTACTTCTTCAAAATTTGATGAATGTACTTCTCTTGATTGATGAAAATGCCATCTGATTTCTGATGAACTTGTAAGCCAAGGAAGAAAGTCAATTCTCCCATGGAGCTCATCTGAAATTCAGATTTCATTAAGTCTTCAAAGTTTGACACAGCTTCTTATTGGTGGATCCAAATATGATGTCATCAACATATATTTGAACAACCAAAAGATCTTGATGTTCTTGTTTGAGGAAGAGTGTCTGATCAATAGTTCCTCTCTTGTACCCATTCTTCAGCAAGAAGGATGATAGTGTATCATACCACTTTCTGGGTGCTTGATGAAGACCATACAAGGCTTTGTCAAGCTTGTATACTCTATGTGGATAATCAGGGTCTTCAAAACCAGGGGGTTGTGCCACATAGACTTCTTCATCAATTTTCCCATAAAGGAAAGCACACTTGACATCCATCTGATAGACTGTGAACTTCTTGAATGCTGCATAGGCTAGGAAGACTCGTATAGCTTCAATCCTTGCAACTGGGGCAAAGACTTCATCATAGTCTATTCCTTCTTCCTGAGTGTATCCCTGTGCAATGAGTCTGGCCTTGTTTCGTACTATGATACCTCTGTCATCCAGCTTGTTCTTGAAAAGCCATCTTGTGCCAATTGGATGTTGACCTGAAGGCAAATCGACAAGAGTCCACACTTTCTGTTTTCTAAATTGTTGCAACTCTTCTTGCATGGCCTCAATCCAGCTGTTGTCTTTCAGTGCAGCTGTGATGTTTGCAGGGACTGTTTGAGATAAAAAGCAGGTGAACAAACAAATGTTTGCCACACCTCCTTTGCTCCTTGTGGTTCTGGCATGCAGGTCCCCAATGATGTTGTCTGTTGGATGAGATTTGTGTACTCTGCTTGTTGAAACAACATCAACTTGAACTGTGGAGTCTAAGTTTGAGAAGCCCATTGAAGCAGATGGTGTTAGCTGAGAAGTGAGTCGATGAAATAATCAAAAGACTCATGGTCATTAGGATCAGCTGGTGTTTGATTGGCTGCTTTGTCTTCTTCCGCAGGAAGTTCTACGGAATCAGCATTTTGTTCTTCCGCAGGAAGTTCTACGGAAGCATTATTTTGTTCTTCCGCAGGAAGTTCTACGGAAGCAGTATTTTGTACTTCCGTAGGAGTTATATCATCCACGGATGAACAATGTTGGTCAGCTGGTAATGGTTGGACTGCCTCCTCTTCATTTCTAGCATCAGTAGTAACATCTACGGATGAGGGAACATCTGCTGATGAATTTACATGTGCTGGGGATGAAGAGTTAGCTTCTTCAGAAATAGCTTCATGCTGCTGACTTGATCTTTGCTGTGGTTCAGGTGGCACACGTGCTCTTGGTGGATCAGCTGTTAAAGGCACTTCATTCACACTTGGTGGCACAAAAGGATAACATGTATCCGCAGCACCTGCATTGATCAAATAACCAGTGTTAAATGATTCTGTTAATGCATCTATATCAAATAACCAAGATGATCCTTTTACATTGGTAGTAAACATGGATTCATCAAAAGAAACATTGGGAGTTTCTTCAACTATGTTATGTTCTGGAATGTACACCCTGTATGATTTAGAAGTGGATGAATATCCAACAAAGAAACCATCATAGGCTTTTTCAGAAAATTTTCCCAATTGTTCTTTAGTATTTAAAACAGACACATGACACCCAAAAGCTCTAAGATATCCTATAAAAGGTTTTCTTTAAATAAGAGTTCGTAAGGTGTTTTATTATGTTCTTTGACTATCAAAGTTCTGTTTTGAACGTTGCAAGCTGTATTCACAGCTTCTGCCCAGAATGTAATGGGCAGCTGAGAATCAGCTAGCATTGTCTGGCTGCTTCTATCAGTGTTCTATTTCGCCTTTCAGCCACTCCATTTTGTTGTGGAGTTCTTGGAGCACTGAATTGTCTAGCTATTCCTTTAGTCCTGCAAAAAGAATCCAAATCAGCATTAACAAATTCAGTTCCATTGTCACTCCTAAAAATTTTAACTTTTAAATCAAGTTGATTCTCAATCTTGATTACAAAGTCCATTAATGTTTCAGATGTTTCACTTTTATGTTTTAAGAAAAAGACCCATGTAAATCTAGTGAAATCATCAACTATCACCAAACAATATTGTCTTTTTCCAATGCTCAGCACATTGGTTGGACCAAAGAGATCCATGTGAAGCAATTTGAGTGGTGTAGTGTTTGTGTTGATTGTTTTGGATTTGTGAGACACTCTGTGTTGTTTTCCTTTATAACATGAAGAACAGTGATTAGAACAATGAAATTCTTTCTTTGGTAATCCAATGACTAAGTCATTTTTCACCAATTTATTCATGTTCTTCATGTTGGAATGGACAAGCCTTCTATGCCACAATTGAGATTCATCTTCGGAAGATTTGGACAGCAGGCATGTCTCATGATTTGTGAGTGTTGTGTTGTTCATATCCAAGATTATGTGTTGCCTTTTCTTGATGCTTTAAGAAGTATCCAGTCTTCTGGAACTGTAAAACCTGGCTTAAGAATGTAACAGTTAGTGTTATCAAATAGTGTTAAATAATTTTGATCACAAATTTGGGAAACACTAAGTAAATTATACTGCAAATTTTCACAGTAATTTACTTTATCAAATGTTAAAACACCATTAGTTACCATTCCTTCACCAACAATTTTACCTCCCTTCTTATCCCCACCAAATGCCACATAAGAGGCATGTTTATGTTTGAAGTCATGGAGAAGTGCACAGTTGCCTGTCATATGTCTGGAACAACCACTGTCAACATACCACTTGTTGTCAGCTCTCCATAATTGTTCCTGCACACAAAAAGAAAACTAATTAGAATTGACAACCCAAGGCTTAATTGTCTTGGATTTGCCAGTTGTGTCAACAATAGTTACTCCTTCATGAATTAATCGTGAAGTTTCATTATTATTTGTTTCTTTTTGATCTGATGTTTGTGAGGATGATTCTGTTGAAGATGATTCGAGTTTCTGAGTGTCTTCATGCTTATCCGAATCTTTCTTCAACTTAGCTTGTTTTGGTTGGTATCTCAACTTTGAAGAAGATCCTGTAGTCTTGAAGGTTTCTTCATCTTTCTGTTTTGATTGGGACACAGGAGTTCCTTTATCAAAGTTGTCAAAGAAATCATCAACAGCTTCCGGTTGTTTATCAGACAAATCCACCTTTTTATGAGGTGTCTTAGCCTGTGTTGGCATTTTCTTCTTCACAGTCTTGTCAGCAACAGATGATCTTTTCTTTGAATTTTGTTTTCCTCAGGCTTTGTCTTTTTGTCACTTTCTGAGTCTGATGATGTACCTTGTGATTTCTTGTTGCTCTTTTTCTTGTTCTTCTTATTAAAATAACATTCCTGAGTGGAATGGTTATTTTGTCACATATGGCACAATGTTTGTTGAAGAAACAGTCATCAGTCATGTGATTGTTCATGTTGCAAATGGAACAGTAACTACTGAAGTAGCATTCATCAGTGCTGTGATTCTTCATATCACACCATTTGCAATATTTCTCAGAATTTTCTTCTTCAGCCTTCTTTTTGGTCTTTTTCTGACTAGCTGAGCCATCAGTTGATTTCTTCTTGGTTCATCAGCTGGTAATTCTCATGTTTATTTGTGGATGGCTTCTGTTGTTTGCCATTTAGCTTTTGTGAGCATGTTTGATGTTTTCCCTTTTTATCTCATCCACAGTCTCAGTATCTTTCTTCCGTTGTTTTTCTGCGGAATCAGTAGTCTTTGTCTTCCGCAGATGATCTACGGACTTGGCAGTTTTTGCTTTCCGCAGATGATCTACGGATTCCTCAGTCTGTTCTTTCCGAGGATTTTTGTTTGAATTTTTCTTACCTTTATCAGATGACAAAGGTGATTTTGTGCTTGATCCGCAGCTGTCGATCTTGGGAAGATGCAGTTCTTGTAATCCTTCATTAAGTTCAGCAATCCTCTTACAAATGGTCTTCAGCATGTTCCGTTGCTTTGGCGGATATTGCAGCTTTGATTCTTCAAGGACTCGTGGAAGACCAGATTCAACTTGAACATTCTTACCAATGTTCAGTTGAACAGTGTCATGTTCATCAGAATCATCCAGGTCATCATAGTTATCAAAATCTGATTCATTATGTTTAATTGACTCTGATTCAGTTGATTCAGTTTCACTCATCTCAGCTTTATTGTTGTTTATTTGACTATCTTTTATGTCAATGTTGGTGCTTTGCACAAAATGATTTGACAAGTTGTTAGTCATTGTTTCAGGTAAAGGTGTGTAGTTATTATTAATAGGTGGTGCCACTGCATTATAACCCAACCCTGACCTGTTCTTTGATTCAATATGAGAATTGAGTAACTTCTCATATTGCTGAGATGATAATTGAAACTTCTGAAGTTTCACTTCAGTAGATGCATGATCAGCCATGGATTTTGTTAAGGAAGTGGTCAGATGCTCAACTTGGGCTTTTAGGCTGTAGTTTTCAGAAACATATTTTTCTAAATCTTTTTGTAAAGAGTTTATTTTGATTTGATATAGTTTCTGTTCTCTTAAGTGTGATTCATTTAAAACCATAGTTTCTTTTACTTTATCAGCCAGTTGTTGAGCATGGACTCTATATCTTTCAACTTCCTCAACACAAGTTGATGAACATAACCTCTCTTTTACCTCTTTGGCCATTGGGGGAACTTTGTTTTCCATATGTGCCATCAGTGCTTGATTCTCCTCTATCACTTCCTTCTCATACAAGCTCCAGTCACAAGTTCCATCCTGAAGTATGATCAGCCCTGTCTCTTTAGAATTACTTGGTCCTGCTGATGTATTTGTGGCTGGTGGGGATGTGAGCTGAGGTTGTCTATGCAGAGATCTTTGAGAGGTTGGCTGCTGATTTTGATAGTGTTGTTGCTGATGATGTTGTTGTTGCTGCTGCTGATGCTGTGGAGTTGATTGTTGATTGCATTCTCTAGAAAAATGACCATAGAGATTGCACTTGTAACATCTGACCTTAGACTTATCAACTCCAATCTTCGATGTTTTACTAGCTGCTGCCAGATTTTTGTTTCTTCGAAGATATTGCTTGGCTCTATAGGCAATCATAGCCATCTGCCATTGTAGATCCATCTCTTCGACTACATCGGAGGGAGTTCCTCCAAATCTTGTTGGCAGATGTTTGCTGCTGTAAGGGAACTTCCAAGATAAGCTTGAAAGCTAGAACTAAAAGCTGCAAAGGCTGCTTTTTGTTCTTCAGAATCCAATATCACAGTTATTGGTTCTGAGTTTGCTGTTGCTGATGTTTCTCTTTTCTCTGAAGATTTAGCCTTTTCTTTTGAGTTTTGCTTTGAGATGACTTCTTAGTGGGTTTAGAAGCATAGAAGCTTACTTCTTCTTCATTGTCACTCAGAGCACAAGAGTTATCATCTTCAGTATTAGATATAAATGCACTACCAGCATTCTTTGTTTCCTTGAAGTGATAAGGTGAGACATGAGTTCTCACACTCTTGTTTCTTGATTGTTCATCCAGTTCAAGTGCTTCAACCTTGGCAACTAGTGTATCTAGACCAGTTGTCTTCAGATCTATGGTGTTTTTGAACATGGAGACTGTTTGCTTCCAACTTTCAGGCAAAGTATGGAGCATCTTCTTGTTCAGTTCCTCAGTTGTGTATTTTAACTCCAAGATGTTCATCTCAGTGACGAGTTGCATGAATCTATGGAGTTGCTGAGGAATTGACTCACCCTCAATATGATGAAAAGTTTCATACTGTGATCTAAGGGTGTCTTTCCTTATGCTTCTGATTTCATCACTCCCTTCACAGAGAGTGTGAAGTATCTTCCATAGGGAATTTGCTGTTTTATAGTTCTCGCACCTGATCAAGATTTCTTCAGGTAAAGCCATACTAAGCAAGCTGTATGCTTTAATATCGACTTTAACCTTCTTGACATCATCAGGTGGCAAGTCCTTAGTGCTGATTGGTTGGTTTTTGTCATTATAATCCGGCCCAAGAGTGGGTGGAATATAAGGACCTTGTGTGATGGACTCCCACAAGTCAGAATCAGTGTAGTTCACATGATTTCTGAACTTGATCTTCCAGGATTTAAAATCAGCTTTTGTTTCCAACTTTGGTGGTTGATAAGATCCTCCTCCAAAAGTACTCATGTTTAACTGCAAAACAAGATTTAAAATTTAAGTGCTTGAATTGACAAATCTATCAAAGACGCAGATCTAGTATTCAATGGATTTGAATATAGATCTAAATCAAACAAGCAATAAGAGAATGCTTGCTGAAAGACAAGTCGTTGATTTAATTGTTTGAAAATCAATTAAACAATTTTAATACTGATAGATCAATTGATCTAGATCAATGAGCACCAACGCTCTGATACCACCTGTGAATCCAAGGATCGCAATTCAGGAATTATCAGTATTAAAATAAATCAATTTAACGACGCGGAATTATCATTAATTGACGTTTAATTGTTTGAATGATTAATTATGAACACAACCACAGAAACACAGTAAATGCAAAATCAATAATTATTCAAAAGTATTTCATTAACTATAACGTAATGATTACAAAAAGAATAATAATGATTACTATAAACAATCGAATACAGTGTATCAAATAATGTTGATGTTGATGCGACGGCGATTAGGGTTGCACAATGGTGTAACTTGACAGCCGTAATAATGATTGATTGTGTTCACCGAGATGTGAAACCTAGGACTCATATTTATAGATGATTTGAGTCGGTTAAGGAAACACCGGATCTTGTTGATCTTGTTGACTTGTTTGACTTCTTGGAATTGATAATCACACAAGTATAATGGTCTTCCGCAGGAGTCTTGCATTCCGCAGATCTTCTGTTCTTCCGTAGGAGATTTGCTTTTCCATAGAATGTTGTTCTTCCGTAGATAATCCTTCTTCCGTAGGAGTCTTCACTTCATGGAACTTGATCATCCGTAGGAACTTATACTTGGTCATTTGGTCTTGTATGAAACATATCTACGGATTAACAAAATTGTTCATCCGTAGATGTTTCCTACACTTAGTCAGTTTAATCAAATCCATCCCAAGAATAGTGTTTCTCCTGTCAAAGCACAAATCAACACACATACATATATGGGGTTAACCTATAGATTCAAATCACATATATATATATATTTTGACTGTTACAAATGTTAATTACAAGACTTGATTTTCAAGTACTAAGCCTATACAAAATTGATCTAGTCCTATACAATCTAGACCTAACATATATTTAAAATTATATACTTCAAAATGTAACCGCACCCCAATGTTTCACGAGATACACCCCATGTTTAACAGTTTTTTTGAATACCAAACTTTTTACTATTTTTAAAACATGTGTTTAATAAATTTGATGCCATGTCTCGTGAAACCCATGTTTGTCACCACCTAATGAAACTATTCCAGAAATGTGTTTTGTACAGTTTGACATATTTATCAAAAAATTTCAGGATCATGAATCATCCCTATTTGTAATTCGAGGGAAACCGTGAAAGATGGTGTCGTGACCGGCTGCAAAGACTGTTACAAAGGGCTGAATATTCACATTTGCAGGCTGATAAAGAAACCTTAGCAGCTGTCGGACAGCTCAAAATATATAAAATTTACTGAGTATTCAGTATAAGCGACTGTTCTCACAAAACAAACCTTCTATTTATGAACTAACTCTTCAATTTTTAGCATCTTTCAGGTTTAGCATGAAAGACTCTGACCCATGGATGATGAAGCAGTTTCATTCAGATTAGGTGGACGTTGGCAAAAAATCCATCGCCTTGTTCAGTGTCTATCTTGGCATCTATACGGAACAAGAAATGGAGGAAGAAACAATATCAGGAATGCCAGCATACCATACATTTCCAGACGAGGAGAGTAGGGACGCGGAAAGTGGTGCCTTGAGAAAAGCATTTTGGGAAAGAATTGGAACAGGAGTGTTTAACTCGAGTAAAACCAATAGCAGTCAGATTCAAGACCGCTGCTGTGTTACATACATCAGTTGCTTAGCCATTCCATAACAGCTCATGGTCAAAGCACGGGAGTTATTAGTCTAAGGGACTTATTCATTTTAAATTGTATGACGAATTAATTACCATGCAATATTGGATACTTTTTTTATAATCTTTTTGCCAGAAATGCAACACAGGTGCTCCAACACCCATGTTTGGAGGAAGTTGGATTCTGAACTTATACGAGAGCTATGTGTGTAACACGGAGGGAACTGAAGGAGTGATGCCAAGATTGTTGGATTTGAGCATTTGCACGAGTATGTACATGATAACAACCCTACCAAATGGACAGCCGAGGTTTATGGATAGAAAGGGACAAATATGGGATCCAACGGATCCCAAGAAAATCATTATGGACCTCGATATGCCGGCACAGCATGAAGAAGCCGGGGCTTCCAGTTCACACGCTGGAGAATTCCCGACCATGTTAGACCTTTATGAAGTAATCCAAACCACCAGCAACCATGCAAGGAGATCATTCGAATATGCATAACAAGCCTTCAATCGAGTCAAAAACCTGCACTCCCGAGTAGATTACCTGAGCAATGATGTCACGTACATCAGAAATCAAATGTATCATGAGTGGTGGGATATCCCGCCATAAAGCCCTTGAAATAGTATCACTTTCTGGACTCGGGCACAACTATTCTATGCCAATTTATCTTTTAATTTATGTCATTTTATTTTTTATTTGTGTGTTTAGGATTTTAATGCTTTCAATAAATTAATGATATTTCAGGTGATCCCGAGGATCCTTACAATTTAAAGCATGAGTCAACTTCATTATTGTTAGGAGAGTTATCCCGTAACTTTCCTCGTTTATATTATTAATCACATTGGGGACAATGTGAATTTTAAGTGTGGGGATGAGTTAATTGACACACACATGTGATACTTTGCTAAAAAGGTCCAAATTGAATTTTTTTATAAAAATCACTTAACTATTAATTTTGGTGGCACGAAACCCAAAATTTAAACAATTTTTAATAAACCAAATTATAAATATACATTTTTGGGAAATAAATAAGTAAATAAATGACATCCAAATAAAAATTGAAAACTGATTTTCATAATATCCTTAAAAGCAATAATCTAGTAAAATATTCAATCATGTAAAATGAAATAATTTTACTCGATTCCATCCGTATGTGAGTTTATTTTTGAGCCTTAAGCATCTTTTGCAATTTTACTTTCATTCTGGATTTAATTGAGGGTGGCTTATGTTACGTGTGATTAGAACTTGTTTTGGATACACATTTTGAGACCTTAATTAGTATTTTCTGTATAAAAATAAGTTAGGCATTAGAAAACCTTAATTATTCAAGAGCCAACCATTTTCTTTTAACTTTCCTTACACGAACGTCAACCCTAGTTAGCCCGTTGAACTTAAACGCTTTTATTTTTGATCACCTGAACCACCAAGTCACTTAACAAAAAAGCCTTAAACAAAACCCGTTTTCGTTAAAGACACGTTTTGGCTTAAAAAATGAGAACAAAAATTTGGTCTTTTACCGGCAGACCTAAAAGAACTGGAATACATTCTTTTGATTTTAATTTGCTTTGTTGCCATCATCATGTAAAGCCGAGACTTTCCCGCAAATTCACGAACAAATTTTCAACCTCACGTACGACGCAAGAAAGAAATGGCAAAAAAAAGAACAAGTTCCACCATTTTGTGGAATTTCAAAAAGCACTATAAAGAGGCCGGCAAAAGATACAAAAGATGCTCGAACTGTGGAAATTGGTCCCACAATGGAAAATGAAAAAATAACCAAATCAAGTCTCATAAGAATACACAAAACTGATCTGATTGGGTGCTATTAGGCTTCAAGCCAAATGATCCTTACGAAAGGAAAGTTTTGTGTATCTTCGGGTGAAAGACGAAGTAAGGTTTTTGAAAGCAAAATACAGTCTTGATAATTTGACCTAAAACGCGTCCTCAAGTTAGCATATCCCTTCTAGCTTGAAGTATTATATAGGGAGCCTTTTACTACTTTCCTCGTAGTTTATGTTAGAAAAATAAGCCAAGACCGTCGTCTTTAGCTTTTAGCCACTTTTTCCAAATATTCCATACCTGAGCCCGAGCCAAGTTACAACCCATCAAAGACCTAACGATTTATGCAAGTAAATATCTAAGTAGGTGGAGATTTGATCCCTTAATAAGCATATGATTAGACACGTATTCATACTAGGCCATTAAGCGTATTAGTCATACTTAACCCTAATTATGACTCCATATATTTAGCCAAGTGTGAGTGCATCTTGTGAGAAGTGTGAATTTTTACATGATAATAATCTTTACTAACTAATCCATTGCTTGCTAGGATATCATTCTATACATGCTTAAATGTTTACATTTGGATGAAATAATTTTTACTTGCATATTTCCCGAAAGGCATATTTATCATTTGACTTATTTGGTATTTGGTGGATTGTTATTTTAAGTGATTTTTGCTTGAGGATAAGCAAAGTTTAAGTGTGGAGATATTTGATGTGCTCTAAATTATACATAAAAACCCTATCAAAAGCATATCAATTGTTCCTTAATATCTTCCTTAAAATGATGATTATGAACATACAATCATTAAATTGTGTTTTCAGGTGTTGAAAAGGGCAAGATGGACAAAAGAAGCATATTTAACAAGAAATTGAAGAAATCCGAGCTTTAAAATCCAAGCATGGGGTCGTGCCTCAATAAGCACACCCCATGTCTTGCGTGAAACACACCCCCGTGCTAAATTTGACGCACCCCCGTGTTTGGACATCTGACAGGAAAAAAGTACCGTCCCCTAAAAGCAAACACGGGGTCGTGTCCCATGAAGCATGGGGTCGTGCCCACCCCAATCATGGGGCCGTGCCCACCCCAATCATGGGGCCGTGCCCACCCTAATCATGGAGCCATGCCCCATTTGTCACGAGGTCGTGCCCAACACCCTCTGCACATACAAGCCGACCAACTTTCATAAGCATTGTAATAACATGGGGCCGTGCCTTTTGGGCATGGGGCCGTGCTTAAACACTCCAGAAAGCCTATAATAGAGGTTCAAGTTCACTATTTTGGCAAGCTTTTGGTGAGAGAGTTACTCTACAAAATTCTCTCAGGAATCAAGATCTGAAGATTATTTGGAGGCTCGGGAGGTGCATACAATACTTGAAAGAAGCTCGGGATTGTCTAAACATCATCAATTTTGGATCACTGGTTTGATTGTTCCATTTCACCAATGAATCCATATCTATCTTCAATGTTATTTGTTGTTATGTTTAAGCTCATTATGAGCTAATTCTTATTATCATCCTAATTGGATGAAACTTAAGTAATTTGTGATAAACTAATGATGTGATTTATATTATGTTAATGTTATGGTGGTCTTGAAAAAATTTGATGGGTAGCACTATATTTAAACGGGAAGTTATAAATTTATGATTTGTAATTGTGAATGTCATACATGGTTGAAAAACGTATGATCAACTTTAATTTGTGAAATCGGTCTTCATAATAAATCTATGGCTAATTAACTAGAGATGGTTATTAGAAATATATCACCTTAACTCTCTGATCATTTACGAGTTCCCTTTTATTAGTTTGAGAAATCTTCAGTAATTGTTATGGTTTTCTAAAATTAATGGTATGTTAAAAGGAACTTGATCAACTCTCTTCTTAACATTAAGTTATGTTTTCAGAAATCATATGTCAAAAATGTCACAAGATTTACCTACATTACTAGGGCTTTGACCTAAGCAGTAAATCGCACCCTGACATGGTCCTAGTCACTACGGAGCGGATAGATGAGAAATCGTGCCAACTCACATTTATAAACATTAACACAGTTACTTTAATCAATATCTTTAATCACACCACCAATTCATCGTAATTACATATGTGTAATCTAATTAGGATGATAGCCATTATTCCATGCTTTTAAATCCAAAAGTTTCAACTTTGTTTTACTTTATTTTCATTACCATTTCTAAAAGCCTAAAAACCTTAATTACATCAATGCAAATTATCATTTTCCCAAACAAAAACAAAATCCGGTAGTCAATCATTAAGGTTGTTGAGTAGGCTAGGTGTGTCCACGGATTGATACTCGATTCTTACCATCACTATACTACCTCACGATAGGTGCACTTGCCTTTTGTGTGTGTAGTTTACTAGTAGTAATAACCAATTAAAACTGAATCTGTGGGAAAAACCTTTTTCAAAATATATATACTTTTCACACACATCAGTTTCCAAATGTAACTAATTCTCCTTTTATTATGTAGGAACAACTGAAGACCAAAAGAAATGTATGGATCATTGATAGTGGCTGTTCCAGGCACATGACAGGCAATGGCTCTTTGTTTCAAAACTTTGAGAAAATTGATGGAGGGTCAGTTGCTTTTGGAGGAGATACTGGTGGTTACATTATAGGAAGGGGCAAGGTCATAAATGGTAAGCTTAGCATTGAGAAGGTAAACTTTGTTAAGGAGCTTGGGTACATATTACTAAATGTATCCCAATTTTATGACCAGAGACATAACATGCACTTTACTGAGCATGAGTGCATTGTTCTCAAGCCCGAGGTGGTCATTCCTCAAGAGCATATCCTGCTTAGAGCACCCCGGAAAGGGAACATGTACAAGATGGATTTGCAGGAAACATCCCCCTCAGGAGAAGTTTCTTGCTTTATATCTAAGGACAATAGTGATGAGTCTTTCCTTTGGCATAAAAGAATGTGCCATGTAAACTTTAAGAACATGAATAAACTAATTAAGAATGATTTGGTAACTGGAATGCCAAAGAAAGAGTTTACAAGTGATGATCACTGTGTTGCATGCCTGAAATAAAAACAACACTTGATGTCTCATAAGCCAAAGGAAAATAACTCTATCACTACTCCCCTACACTTATTACACATGGATCGTTTTGGCCCTACCCGTGTAATGAGTTTAGAAAAGACCTCATATTGTTTGGTGATCACAGATGATTTCACAAGATTCCCTTAGGTTTTCTTCCTTAGAACTAAGGATGAAGCTCCTGAGAGATCTTGAAAAATTTCATTCTAAAAGTTGAGAATCAAATTGATCACAAGGTCAAGACCATAAGATGTGATCAAGAAACTAAATTCAAGAACCATATCCTTGACATTTTGTGATGAAAAGGATATTACAAGACAATATAATGCTCCCACACCTCCTTAGTAAAACGATGTTGCTAAGAGAAGAAACATGACACTTATTGAAGCTGCAAGAACCATGTAGTCTGACTTTAAACTGCTCATTACCTTCTGGGCAGAGGTAGTCAACACTTCCTGCTATGTGCAAAACAGAGTTTTAGTAGTTAAGACTCATGATAAGACTCCTTATGAACTGTGGCACAAAAGAAGACCTTTTATTGGTTTTCTCCAGTCATTTGGATGTCCCTGCACTATCTTGAATAACAAAGATCAAGTAGCCAAGTTTGCTGAGAAATCAGATGATGGACACTTTATTAGATACTCTTCTCAAGCTAAGGCTTATAGAGTATATTATCTCAGAACTAGAGTAGTTGAAGAATCAGCCAATGTGATCTTCAATGAACACATACCTTGTGTGAAAGGTTCTGGTCCTAATTGGCTATTTGATTTTGACTTAGTTACCAACTGTTTTAACAAATCTTGTGAAGATGTTTCAGGATCAACAGGTAACACATCAACAGAAGATCCTGACCCAAGATTTGAGCTGAGAAGACCAAGACAGACTACTTCTTTAGCTCCAGTGGTAACTAACCCTGTAAATAAAGTTCCTATCAGCACAATAATGACAAATCAAGCTGATATATAGGAAGTGCCTGAAAAATCCAACTTAGAGGCACAAAACACAAATGTAGGAACCTCAAATGTAGGAGGAAATGGTGATGGTAATAGTAATGAAGAATTTCTTGATGCTGATAACGACTCCATTGATGACAATATCAAGAATGTCACACACTCATTGGATCAAGCTTCTCTTGATAAGTGTGCTGATGTGGTGGAAGACACTTCACTGCCAGATATAAACTTTTCCATTCTAGATCTGTCTAAACAACTTGTTATGATCCCTCAACTTAGATCCACAAGTCACACCCCACCACAAACATTATTGGAGATGTTGACAAGGGGGTGAGAATAAGAGGACAAACCCGTGACAAAAATGTGTCTACATTCTTGTTTCATGTCCCAGATAGAGCCAAATAAAGTTGATAAGCCTTTGAAGGATGGAAGTTGGGTTAAAGCAATACAAGAGGAGCTGTTTCAATTCAAAAGACAAAAGGTTTGGAACCTATGTCCTCTTCCTCATGGGAAGACTACCATAGGTACCAAATGGGTGTTTAGAATTAAGAAGGATGATAGAGGACTTGCATCAAGAACAAGGCAAGACTAGTTATTCAAGGGTACACATAAGAAGAAGGAATTGACTACACTGATGTGTTTGCTCTAGTAGCAAGACTTGAAGCTGTTAGGATATTCCTAGCGTTTGCTGCATCCAAGCATTTCAAGGTCTACCAACATGATGTCAAGTGTGCATTTTTATATGAGGTGATTGATGAAAAGGTATATGTCAAACAACCACCTGGCTTTGCAGACCCAGATCATCTTAGTTATGTTTGCATGCTTGATAAAGCTCTTTATGGGCTGCACCAAGCTCCAAGGAAGTGGTATGAGACATTATCTCAGTATCTCTGTTAACATGAATATAAGAGGGTTACTATAGATGGAACTCTCTTCATCAAAGGAATAGGGAATGGCTTGATTCTGGTTCAAGTATATGTAAATGACATTATCTTGGGTCAACTAATCCAAAGCTCTGCAAAGACTTTAAGAATCTGATGAAGAATAGATTTGAAATGAGTGCCATGGGAGAACTCAATTTCTTTCTAGGAATTCAAGTGATGCAAGTTAAAATGGCATCTTCATAAGTCAGTCAAAGTATGTACAAGACATACTTACAAGATTCAACATGACTGAATGCAAGATTGCAAAGACACCCATAGCCAGAAACCACTACCTGGACTTGATCTTGAGGGGGAGTGTATAGATGAACATCTTTACACGGCAATGATTGGGTCTCTTATGTATCTTATAGCCAGCAGGCCTGATATTATGTTTGCTACATATATATGTGCAAGATATCAAGCCAACCCTAAGATGTCACACCAGGTTGTGTCAAAAGAATTCTTAGATATCTCAAAGGTGCTCCTAAGCTAGGCCTTTGGTATCCAAAGAATTCTGACTTCAATTTGTATGCTTATACAAATAGTGACCATGGTGGCTGCACATGACTGCAAAGTCCACATCTAGGGGATGTCAATTCCTTGGTGGAAGGATAGTCTCATGGCAATGCAAAAAATAATCCTGTGTATCTACATCAACTGCTGAAGCTGAATACATTACTGCTGCAAGCTACTGTGCTCAAGTACTTTGGATTCAGAATCAGATACTGGACAATGGATACAACTTCAAAGAGACTCCGATCCATATAGACAGCAACAATGCTATCTCTGTCACAGTGAATCCTGTACGGCACTCAAGGACAAAGCATATCAATATCAAGTATTATCTAATTAGATATAATCATGAAAATGGATTGATAAAGCTAATCAAGGTTGACACAAATGAACAATATGCTGATCTGTTCATAAAAGCTTTTAATGAATAGAGATTTAAATATCTTATATCAGCTATTAGGATGATTAACCTTGAATAGATTTTCTTAAAACTTGATCAATATTATTTCTAAAAGTAAGTGTGTGTCCTAAGTTGTCTAATTTATCACCTACATAAGCCCAGTTTATCTTGGAAAAAATCTTTTTCAAAATGGTATTCCTTAGCATTTTGAAAAATCATCAAGTGTATTTTCTTTCGAAAGATATTAACATCGCCTTCAGAAGAATTTTAAGTCTTCAAAACACATAACTGCTTAAAGGAGATTTACCTTTGGAAGAAATTTCATACTTCTTCCGAAGCCAAAATATGCTTCTAAGTACTTATGTGTAATTCAAGAACAAATTTCTTCCGAAAGCAATTTCTTCCACAACCAAATACTCTTCGGAAGAGAATTTGCTTAGTAAATTTCCTTCCGAAGCAATTTTTCACTAAGCTTAGGACTATCTTTCGAAGTCAAAATTGCCTTCGAAAGATTTTCACAAATCTTCAGAATACAAATTACCTTTGGAAGAATCTCAACTTCCATAAAAACTACCTTTTCGGGCACTTTATCAGAGGTGGGACTGACATTCGGACTTCAAAGTATATCATTTTGCATTAAATTTATCTCAAGTCCTATTCATATAAAAATACCCAACGGTTCTCCCTTCTTTCACTTTCTTCTTCATTTGCAATCTTTCTAAACCTAAAATCCCACTCACCGCCTTTGTTCATATCTTTCTTCACTTCAAAGCTACCACAAATGGCCAACCTCAACCGTAGAAACCAACCAGATTTCTCCATACAGCTTCACAGGAAACACAATTGTTGGACCAAAAGAACCAATGAGCCAGATCAGAAAAACCTTTAAGTCCCACAAGACATCACAACAACTGCTGAAGGCCTCATCAGCTGTTTGACAAAGTCTGAAGATCAACAGCTGAAGACTAAAGTAATGAAGATCAACAGCTGAAGACTAAAGTACTGAAGATCATCAGCTGAAGACTAAAGTACTGAAGATCATCAGCTGAAGACTAAAGTACTGAAGACTTCATCAGCTGAAGACCATCAGCTGAAGTACAAAGACTGAAAACAAAGACTAAAGACATCAGCTGATGACAACAACTGAAGACATCAGCTGATGACAACAACTGAAGTTCAAGTCTGAAGTCCAAGTACTGAAGCCTTCAGAGTTTGTCACAACAGCTGAAGAAGTATTCTTCAGTTGTTATGATGGTTTCCTTTCAGTCTTTTCTTTTCAGAAGTTTCATTTCTATTTCAGTAGTTGTAAAACGACTGAAGAGCATGTTCTTCAGTCGTTGTAGTTTCAGTAGTTGTAGTTTCAGTACTTTCTTATCAGTAGTTGTAAAGATAGTTTACACTTGTCTTTTGTAAGAAGATGTCAACTGTTTGACATCTTCAGTAGTTGTGTAACTATCAGTAGTTTTTTATAATAACAGTTAGATGTCACTGTCAAGTGACATCAGCTGACGTCATCTTTCCCTATAAAAGGAAAGATGACCTAATTGTAATTTGCCGAAGCTTATATTGAATGAAATACATCCTTTGTGCAGAAACTCTCTCTTATTCTAACCGTACTGTTTCATTGATAAATCTTTTGTGTTCTTGTTTGAATTTGTTAATTCGTGTGCTAATTCCACTGCAAATCTAATCTAATTGATCAAACTAGATGCTGAGGTCCTTTCAAATGGTATCAGAGCTGGTTAATCATTGATCGATTTAACATTGATCATTGAAACTGCTCTTTTGCTGTCTACGTTTGATCGAATTAGCAAATTTGCAAGAATCGGTTATAGAGATTGAGTTTCTGTTGCTTCTGGCCATTCAATTTGAGGTTCTAAGTGGTTTTGAGCTAGATTTATTTAGTTTACCTTGAATTTGTCTGAATTCTGAAATAGCGACACCAACAATTGATCCTCATAATACTGGCTCCTCAACAAAGCCTCCGATGCTTGTTAGGAGTGAGTATAACATATGGCAACAACGTATGCTCCATCATCTGTCTATCAACAGCACTGGTTGTTGGAAATCAGTGGTGCATGGAACATACAAGCCTATGGTGAGCGTTCCTGAATCAAATGAGAAGGTTCTGAAGAAACCTGATCAATATTCGGATGAAGATCTAAAGCTGCTCGAAATTGATGCAAAAGCCCATGGAATTCTGGCCATGGCACTGCCTAATGAAATCTATTCAGGGCTTCTGCATCATGAAACTGCTCATGATTTCTGGGTTGCTCTGAAGGAACAATTCGGAGGAACTGATGAGGTCTTAGCAAACACTAAGGAAATCCTCGCCCAACAATATGAGACATTCTCTCTTAGGAAGGGTGAGACTCTGACTCAACAGTTTGAGCGATTCTCATGTTTGATTTCTGAGCTGAAAATGGTTAAACAAGAGTATTTAAACAGCTAGATGAACAACCGATTCCTCAGATCCCTGCCTGAGAGATACGACACATACACTATTGTCCTACGCTCTAGTTCAAATCTGAGCACTCTATCTCTCACCCAACTTCATGGAAACTGCTTACATTTGAAAGAGAGGTAGAACAGAAAAGAAAGTTGTCATCATCTGGTAAGCTCACTGATGACTTTGTATCAGGAAATACTACACTGATAGGTCAGGAGTCAGAATATGCTGCATCAGAGAATGCCTATGATGAGCATATTGATTTCTCTACCAATACTAAACATGCTTTTGTTGGTGTTGATGGTAGTTCAGGTGGTAGCAGTGATAACTTGTGCTTTCTGATGGAGGATCTGAAGGGCATTCCAGATGATGATCTGGAAGAGATGGATATTTTGAGCCAAATGGCAATGATCAATATCAGGTCTCAAAAGTTCTACAAAAGAACTGGTAGGAAATTCCCTGGACTCTCTTGCAAAACCAAAGTTGGTTTTGACAAGAGCAAGTTGAGGTGTCACAAATGCCATAGGCTTGGACACTTTGCTAGAGAGTGTAGATCATCTGGATCTAACTCATCAGCACCCTTTGTGACTTTTCTAAGCAATAGCTCACAAAACAAAGGGCAACATTCTACCAATTCTGGTCATCCATCACAAGCTCAGTCATCACCTGCATATTTTGTCCCTCAAGGTCATATGCCATATCCTTACCCCTGCTTCTACATGCCACAGACCAGTCAAGCTTAAGCACCCATTTCTTAACAACCACATGCTCTTCCTGAGCCTCAACCATCCCAATCTCATCAACAATCTCAACCTCAACAACACAGCTTTTTCACCCCAGGAGTTGTTGACTGGAGCAGTTTACCAGATGATATGTCTGGTCATGAACAACTGTTTCCTGGTGCTGGTCAACATGGTGGTGACAATCCTTTTGGAAACCTTGCTCTCATGGCCCTGGAATCTGCTGATAGCTCATCCTGTAATGCCTCCATATCACAGGTATCACAGGTACCCTCTGAGGCCAAAGCCAAGTTATATTCTGAATCATGCATAGCCACATTTGCATCTATTAGAGAAGCAAATGTAGCTTTAATTACCAAAAACCTTGAGCTAGAGCAAATAATTTCTAAAAGAAAAGATGAATTTGAGTCTGTGCTTAATGATAAGAATGATGAGATTTATAAACTTAAATGCCAAATCACTGATGATAAGGCTAGGGAAGAGGTACTTCTAGAGAAGTATAGAGACCTCAAAGAAACCCTTGCAGCTACCCAGGTAGAGTGTGATCGTTGGGTACAATCCTACAAGGGTTTTGAAATGCTTCTTAGCAAGCAATCAGCTTCCAATGTGAAGTTTGGCATTGGTTATAATCACACTGCTCCTCCTACAGATTTTACTTCCAGAGCAGAAGTAGAATCTGAAGGAGAAAGCAATAACCAATCCTTCTCATCATGTGATTTGCTATCTGATACAACACCATCAGAGGTTGAAGTCAGCATTAATTCCTCACAGAACTAATCAGCTGATAATGATGGTTCAAATGCTGACACTCACATGATCAAAAAGTTGATCACTTCAGGTGTTATCTCACAAAGTACTGAAAGTACTAAAGAGCAAGTTATAACACCTGAAGAACAAACCCAAACTACTGCAAGTACTAAAGGGAAGAAAACTGCAAGTAGAAAGGGTGGGAAAGCTACTGAAGAGGATATCAGGAAAGCAAGTACTGCAAGGAAGAAAACTATAAGTACTGATAGAAAACTGCTGAAGAACAAGTCTTCAGTAGTTTCTTCATCTTCAGTATATGATCAACTAAAGATGAAGAAAAAGCCATGTGAAATATGTGGCTTATTCAATCATCTTACTGATGATTGCTGGTATAAAAAGGGCTCCAAACTCAAACATAATGAGGATGTTAAAAAGAAAATGGACAAAATGAAAACTGAGTTTGAAACCAAGTTTGTACTAGTAACATCAAAACCTGTAACCCCAAAGTCCAAAAAGAAATCCAAAAAGGAAGGGGTAAATCAGGCAACAGTTGAGGTTGCTCAAATGAAGATGGTTCAACATAGGAATCCATCAAACTCAAGTACTAATGGGTCTGATGAGCTGAAAGCTTTATCATAAAATCAGACATAACTTGTTATGATGGTTCAACATCTATTGGGGAGAGTCAACCAATTAGATGAACCTGTGCTGAAACCACAGAAAAGGAAATCCAAGCCAAAAGATTCCTCTTCTACACCATCTCCATCACCTCAGGCTGTTATTCATAACAAACTAGTTAATTTACCATCTGTTGATCAGAACAGACCCAAAACCAAAAAGGTTTGGGTCTCAAAACCTAACTAATTTGTTGTGATAATTGCAGGGTTCTTCAGCATGCCAAAGAAGTATCTGGTATGTAGACAGTGGAGGATCCATGCATATGATAGGGAGCAGCTCTCTTCTTAATGACTACTCTCAAGGAAAGAAGGGGTTTTTCTCTTTTGGCAATGATGCTAAGGGTTACATCATCGGCAAAGGCTTTGTTTCCGATGGGGAAATAAGGTTTGATGATGTTAACCATATGGAGAATCTCAAGTACAACCTTTTGAGTGTCAGTCAAAAGTGTGATAAAGGCCATGTTGCTATTTTCACCAGTCAGAACTGCAAGATTCTGTCATCCAAAGTTCTGAGTTTGACTGACAAGGTGTTGGATGATCATACTCTCCTGAAGGCCAACATGACAGGAAGAGTATATGCCTTAGATCTCTCCTTGAAAATAGATCTAAAAGGCCATAATTGCCTATTCTCCAAGGCTTCTCCTCAAGAATCTACTCTATGGCGTAGAAGGCTGGGTCATGTGAATCTCAAAAACATGAACCAGCTGATACACCATGGTTTAGTAAGAGGGTTGCCTATGAAGGAGTTCAAATGTGAAGACAACTGCACTGCTTGTTTAAAGGGGAAATAACAGAAAGTCTCTTTCCCTCCAATAGAAGAGCCAAAGTCCACTGCCTGCTTGTAATTACTGCATATGGATCTTTTTGGTCCTATCAGAGTGATGAGCATGGCAAAGAAGAAATACTGTCTGGTAATTGTGGATGATTACTCCAGATTTGTATGGACTTTCTTCTTGCATTCCAAAGATGAAGCTGTAAAAGCTATTATGAACTTTGTGTTATATGTGGAGAAGCAGTATTCCCTTCCAGTCAAGTGTGTGAGGAGTGATAATGGCACAGAATTTAGAAATCATATACTTGATGACTTCTACTTGTCAAAAGGAATTAAGAGGCGGTTCAGCATTCCAAGAACTCCTGAACAAAATGGAGTGGTGGAAAGAAAGAACAGGACCCTTATTGAAGTTGCAAGGTCAATGTTGGCTGATTCAGGTTTGCCACTGACCTTTTGGGCTGAAGCTGTCAACACAGCTTGCTATGTGCACAATAGAGTGTTAGTGAATCAAAGGTTGATGAAGACTCCTTATGAAGTACTACATCATTTGGCCCCTTTGATTTCATTCTTTAGAGCATTTGGGTGTCCCTGTTACATTCTCAACATAAGCAATCCACTCCAGAAGTTTGAATCAAAGGTGGATGCATGGTATTTTGTTGGTTATTCATCAACTTGCAAGGCATATAGAGTTTTCAACTGCAGAACAAAGATAGTTGAAGAAACTTTGCATGTGAAGTTTAAGGAATCTCCACGGGACAAGATTCCACAAAACCCTGTGGAGTTATTTGATTTGGACATACTGCAATATGTTCCTTATCAGGCTCCAGCTGTTGCTCCTGTCAACAGTTCTCTACCTGGTGGTACTGATGATGATGTAGCCAGTACTCACCTTTTCAGGTTTAGTGACCAACTGCCTGAGTCCTCTAAACCTGATGCTCCTGTAGCTTCAGCAGTTCCATCCACAACAAATGCTAATGAGATTTATGAATCCTCTACTTCATTTAAGTTGCCATCTCCAACATGGTAAGAATCTGCATCACCATCTGTTGCTGCTGAAGGTCCTACAAACACTTGCACAGATCTCATTGTTTATCAAGAGCTGAAGAATCACCCAATGTCTCAAATCATTGGAGATATCAATGCTGGAGTTTCAACAAGAAGTCAATTGTCCAATTTTTGCTTCTATGCTCTCTTCATCAGTCAGCAAGAGCCAAAGAATTACCATGTTGCACTAAGAGACAATGGATGGGTTGAAGCAATGCAGCTTGAGCTTCTTCAGTTCAAAAACAGCAAGTGTGGGAGCTTGTTCCTTTACCCCAATGTAAGTGTGCAATAGGCACTAAATGGGTGTTTAGGAATAAAACTGATGAAAAGGGCCAAATTGTTAAGAACAAGGCCAGGCTGGTTGTATAGGGGTTTGCACAAGAAGAAGGTATTGATTATGATGAAACCTTTGCCCCTGTAGCCAGACTGGAGGCAATTAGATTGTTCTTAGCCTATGCTGCCTTTCACAATCTTAAAGTTTTTCAAATGGATGTCAAAAGTGCCTTTTTATATGGTAAAATAAAAGAGGAAGTTTATGTGTGTCAACCACCAGGTTTTGAGGACAATAAACATCCTGATTGGGTGTATAAGCTTGATAAGGCTCTTTATGGGTTGAAACAAGCTCCTAGAGCCTGGTATGAAACATTATCAAATTTTCTTCTATAAAATAATTTCACTAGAGGCTCCATTGATAAAACTTTATTCATAAAGAAAGTGGGACAGCATAAGCTACTTGTTCAAATTTATGTTGATGATATTATTTTTGCATCCTCTGATCCACAGTTGTGTGATGAATTTACAAACTTAATACAAAAGAATTTTGAAATGAGTGCCATGGGAGAATTACAGTTCTTTCTAGGTTTGCAAATCAAACAAAGGGCTGATGGAACTTTCATTCATCAGTCCAAATATACAAAAGATCTTTTGAATAAGTTTGATTTACAAAACTGTAAGGTGTTGTTTGTTTATGAAGAGGTAAAACGTCTACAGTCTGCAGACCACATCGGCAGACATCTGTAGGAGAAGAGGTGGACCAAATGTCTGTAGTCTGCAAGAAAAAGACTGTTTGTTTTTTAAAATCTGCAATGTTGTTATTATTATTATTATTATTATTATTATTATTATTATTATTATTATTATTTTTATTTTTATTATTTTTATTATTTTTATTATTATTATTTTTATTATTTTTATTATTATTATTATATTATTATTATTATTATTATTATTATATTATTATTATTATTATTATTATTATTATTATTATTATAAACCAAACCCCACCCTTCCCAATCTCCACTTTCCCAATCTTCAGTTTCTTCATCTTCGTCTTCATCCATCATTAGTCTTCATCCATCATCTTCTCATCCATCATCTTCGTCTTCATCCATCATCTTCATCCATCATCACAGTCTTCACCCATCATCTCCACTGTCATAATCCCAAATCACCGGCGAGAATGGCACCACCATTTGGAGAATGGGATTCCCGGTGAGAATGAAGAGAACGAAACCACCACCGCACCACCACCTTCTAGTTAGAACGAAGGCGAATCAGTTGAAGATGTCGATGGTGATGGTGATGATTATGACGGTGTCGGAGGTCCACTAGACCAGTGGACAACATCGTTGTTGGAGGTCCACTGTGACGATGGTGGAGTGGTGGTGTGGGAACGTTGGATGTAGTTGTGGTGGTATGGCAACATTGGATGCGGTGGTGGTGTGCCGACGGTAGTGGTACTGGGCGGTGGTGGTACTGGGGATGGTGTTTGTTGTCAAGAGAAGAGGTTTGAAGATTGTAGAAGTGAGAAGACCATGTCTGCACCAAGAAGACCCCGTGCAGACATTTTTTAATGAAATGTCTTCGAAAAAACAAACGTACTGCAGAGTCTTATGTCTGCGCGACGCAGACATAAGAGGTCACGCAGACCTTTTTAAAAAAAACACCCCCTAAGCCATGCTCTACTCCCATGAGCAGCACCACACAACTGGATGTTGATCAGAAAGGTAAAGCGGTTGATGAAACCCTTTACAGATGTATGATTGGGTCCTTGATGTACCTTACAGCTTCTAGACCAGACATTATATTTGTAACTTGTGTCTGTGCTAGATTTCAGGCTACACCTAAAGAATCTCATTTGATTGCAGTCAAAAGGATCTTTAGATATTTGCAAGGTACTCAAGCACTAGGACTTTGGTATTCCACTGGGCATTCTTGGAAATTAGTTGCTTTCTCTGATAGTGACTATGCAGGATGCAAAGTGACCAGAAAATCAACCTTTGGAGGATGCCAATTCCTAGGTAACTGTTTAGTTTCTTGGCAGAGTAAGAAACAAACATCAATTGCTACATCCACTGCTGAAGCTGAGTACATTGCTGCTGCAAGTTGTACATCCCAGGTACTCTGGCTTCAGAATCAATTATTGGATTATGGCATTATAGAGACTAAGACTCCGTTACTAATAGATAGTGCGTCACCTCTTTGTATTGTTAAGAATCCAGTCCAGCATTCGAGGACCAAACATATTGAGATCAGACATCATTTTATTAGGGATTGCTATGAAAAAGGTCTGATTGATCCAAAGTTTGTGCCTAGTGCTGATGAGCTTGCAGATATATTTACTAAGCCTTTAGATAGTGCCACTTTTCAAAATCTGGTGCTAAGGCTTGGTATGCTGCAGCTGGAATAAATTGACTGATACTAGTGCTGATCAGCCAAGTACTGATGAGCATTAGTATACAAAAGTCAAATATAAGTACTGATGAGTTATTTAGTCTTTAGCATTTTTCATCACTACTGCAAACTAAAATACTTCAAAGTACTGAAGTGCATTATTTGTTGAAAACAGCTGATGTAGTTACAGCTACTGATGTGGTTATAACTACTGATGCCTAGTTTTCACAAATAAGTACTGAAGAACAAATTTTGTCCACAAGTACTGATGAGTAATTTTACACATAAGTACTGAAGACAATATTTGTTCACAAGCTCTGAAGAATAATTTATTTCATCAGATCTTATGAACATATGTTCACAAGAGATGAAGAATAAATATTCACAAGAGCTGAAAGCCAAAGAAACATCTGAAATTCAGACAAAGCCTGATGAGTAAATGTTGAGGTCAGAATGAAACAACTGAATTGACGACAACAGCTGATGAGTAAATTTCTCTTCAGCTGATTTCAATATCTGTTGTTTCATATCCAAACAACTGAAGGACAAAACCATGTCTTCAGTAGCTTTGCAACTACTGATGACTAACACCAAGTACTCAGTTGTTTACAACAACTGAAGCAAAACCATGTCTTCAGTAGTTTACAACTACTGATGACTAACACCAAGTCTTCAGTTGTTTACAACCTCTGAAAGCAAAACCATGTCTTAAGTAGCTTACAACTACTGATGACTAACAACACACTTTCAGTTGTTTACAACCTCTGAAAGCAAAACCATGTCTTCAGTAGCTTACAACTACTGATGACTAACACCACGCTTTCAGTAGTTTACAACCTCTTACAGTTAAAACCATGTCATCAGTCGTTTCAAACAACTGATGACTAACACCAAAACCTTCAGTCGTTTCCTTTCAGCTGTTTCATAACCATTATAAATACCTAACCCTAACTTCAGAGTTTTTCATTCTCTCATAACCTAACGTTCAGAAACTCTGAAACCTCTCTCCTACCATTAATGGCGACCATGCATCTCAAACGCAGACACAACTGTGTTGCCTACCTTACCAAATCACCATTTTGGACCAAGTTCGACAATGCCATTGATCTCATGGTCCATTCCCAATACAAAACGGCCTTTATTTTTAACCCGATCATTCATGCCGAATCCCTTCATCAGTTCTGGATGAACGTCACCCTCACTGGGGAGAATGACACCGAGGTCTCTTTCCAGTCATTCGTCAACAATCAGAAGGTGGTCATCACTCCTGAAATCCTTCACCAAACCCTAAAACTGAATGATGCCACCTTCCCCACTGGTTATCGAAATGGCACAACTGATCTATCATTTGCCCACCATGGATACCAGGGTGACCTCAGTGCTTCTACCATCCTCAAGAAGCATTTCCATGACGTTGAACGCCTTATTTTTCACATGGTGAATGTCTGCTTAGCCCCCAAAACTTCCTCTTGGGATCAAATGTCATTTAGGTGGCAGCAGGTATTATTCTCTATCCTTGAGCAACAAAACTTAAATTTTTCTGAAATCATATTTTTAGAACTTAAGGATATGGCCTCAAAACCTCTTGCTAACCGATGGATACTATATCCACGGTTCATTATGGCCATTATAGAGAACCAGCTGAATGTTGAGGGACTTATTGGCCTTAGAGTCCCTGCTATGGCTGTATTGCCTGAAGTATACTCCAGGCACAACTCTGACCAAACACTAAAATAGGCTGCCAAGCTACGAAAACCCAAGCAGCTTGAACACACAGCCTCCACCTCCAAATCCAAAGTCCCTACCAAAGCCAAAACCAAAAAGCCCAAAAAGGCTACTCAGGGAGATGAGTCCCCTGAGGATGCCCCTGTAACACAAACACAGGAAGTAATTACTGGCATTAATCCCCCAGTAATTACAAGGACTCACCCAGACTCAACCGCTCAGGCATCCTCTCAACAGGAGCCTGAAGCAACCATTTCAGGGGCAGCCACACATCTGGAACCTTTCTCAATTGAGGAGGTTGCCATTGAAAAGCACCAATCTTCCCGGGTGCACACTGCTTCTACCCCATCTCCCACTGCAACCGCCCCTCAAAGCCCAACATTCATTATTGTAGAAGTGCTGACTCATCTCAACACTCCACCCTCTCCCCAGGAACCTATCACAACTGGGAAGACCCCAACCAATGAGAGCGGGGATCAAAGTGTTGATGAGATCCCACAGCACAGGGATTACAATGTTCCATCTCCCAGTGTGGAAAAGGAGATGAGAACGTCTGGTGAGGCCGCCACTTCCCCTGCTTTAGCACATGAATAGGACGAAGCTGGTACTATCTCTAAGTCCTCACCAGATGCAACTGTCGATGAAGGTTCTAATCCTGAGGTAGGAAGTCCCCAGTACCAAGAACAAGGGGCACATGTGATCACTGAGCCACACTCAGCACATGTACATCCTGATCCAATCAGGAGGTCAGGTGATTCAGTTAACACTGATGATGACCTGGGCTTCTTTTATGATGTTCTAGCCCAGAACACTATTCTTGAGGAGGAGGTAAGTAGATTAAAAGAGCTACTTACCAAACTCTCTTAAGAATCAAGTCCATCTGCCACCATAATAACCCAACAGATGGCACCTTCATCTGAAGGTCTCACAAACACCGAGCCACTCCTAAAATCTCGACCACCAACATCTGCTTCTGGCATTATTTCTCAGGGACGGAACCCCCCTGAGCAAATAGCTGCTATCTTTCAAACCTCCCTGCCTCTCATCACACCCATTATCACTGACATTGTGATTAAAACCCTTGATGAGAGGCTTCCCTCTACTATACAGCCACTGGTGGATGCTGCTGTGACTAAAAATCTTTTTGACAGTCAAACCTTGCAACCAATGCAACTAAAAAGGGGGAGACTCAGTCAGTGAAAGCCATCAAGAGAAAGAGGATTGAGGAGGAGAAAGAGAAAGAAGTTAAGAAGGAGGTAGAAACTGAGATGGAGTTGGTTGTGGAGACTAAGAAGAAGAAGGAGGATGAGAAGGGAACTGACATGGAGAAAGTGACTGAAAGTACAAAAGACTTTCATGTCACATACAAGAAGAAGAAGGGAGTAAAGGAATCTGAGAAGAAGTTGGATGAGATGATAAAGGAAGCTGATGCCCAACACAGCCGATCAATGGATAACATCATTGATCAGTTGTTTAAGCAGGGTTTTGATACTAAACAACTTGACTCAGAGATCCGAAAGTTAGAGGTACAAGAGATAGAAAACCGATGGACTTGCTATAGCCAAGAAGAGAAGGAGAGACTTGAGGCTATGGCAAGATTCACTTCGAAGTATCTGGGGAGATCAGTCCTGGAGATCAAGTCATGGACCAGGGACAACATCTTGGCAATAACCACCAAGATCTGTTCGTCTGAGGAATTTACCAAGGGGCTGGTCATAGAAGCCCAGAGTGAAGTCGGTGCTGGGAACAGGACTGCTCTAGCCAAGCAAACAAAAGCCTCACTCACATCCAAGCTGCTAGAACAGCCTGTCAAAATTCCCACACCAAAACAACCACTACCACAACCCACTAAACCAACTCCGTCTACCACAAAACCAATAGCCGATAATGCAACCTTGAAAAGGAAGAGAAGGGTGTTGAGCCTAGAAGACGAAGTAGAAGAAGATGATGAGGAAGAAGATAGGCTGCCAATCTCGACAGTCATGTCATTGCCTAAGGCCAAAAGTCTCCCTCTAACAATTACTCCTGAGCTTCAAAGACAAACAGTTAAAGTGAAGCTAGAAGAAGAAGAGCAACACAAACTACATGATGAGGAGTTGTTGAGAAGGGTAGACAAAGCATATGCAGCCTCCTCATTAATCATAAGCATGAGGAAACAAGCTCAGAGACTATACACTCTCAAGCATACATTTCAGTATCAGAAAGATAGGGTGAGGATTTGGCCTGATCCCAGGGTGTCTCACAAGATCCAAAAGAGAAACATTCCTCAGAGATACAATGGGCAAGTGAAAAAGATTATAGATGCAGTGATCATAACTGCCATTGTAGTGTCACCCTGGGAGATCCTTGAAGATTTCAAGAAGGCCTATACATCTAATATGCCCCATAAAAGATGCTGGAAAATAGAATGGTGAAAAAGGGACTGGTGTATAAGAGGCTTGAGGAAATCAGGAAGGATGAGCTCCACTTGCTACTAGAGGGTAATCACCCTGATAAGTTTTCATATAGAGAGATCATAACAGTAGAGCTCAAGAATGGTAAACAGGTCAAATTCCTTTCTGAGTTCTATGGGCCTGAAGGATTCTTTGAGGGTGAGGCAGAAGAGCTAACCATGGAGGAACAGATTGTATTTTTGGAAGCCTACACCAGAGAATCATATAGGCTCATAGTTGGGAAGTAGGTCTCATGGATGGGGTAACAGCTCTGTGTCCAGTTCCCCAAGACAGAGTTCCCATCCATCCTTTGCCAATCAGATCTTTGAGACCTTTTCTTAGGCCTGTGCTGATATGGGTCATTCTGAGCTGATCCAGAAGAAAAAGACCAATCATTCTGCCTCAATAAGTCGGACATTCAATAAGCTTAAAGGTTTTGGCAGCATTGGTTCAGGGGGAGTTTGTTGGACCAAAAGAACCAATGAGCCAGATCAGAAAAACCTTTAAGTCCCACAAAACATCACAACAACTGCTGAAGGCCTCATCAGTTGTTTGACAAAGTCTGAAGATCAACAGCTGAAGACTAAAGTACTGAAGATCAACAGCTGAAGACTAAAGTACTGAAGATCATCAGCTGAAGACTAAAGTACTGAAGATCATCAGCTGAAGACTAAAGTACTGAAGACTTCATCAGCTGAAGACCATCAGCTGAAGTACAAAGACTGAAGACAAAGACTGAAGACATCAGCTGATGACAACAACTGAAGACATCAGCTGATGACAACAACTGAAGTTTAAGTCTGAAGTCCAAGTACTGAAGACTTCAGAGTTTGTCACAACAGCTAAAGAAGTATTCTTTAGTTGTTATGATGGTTTTCTTTCTGTCTTTTCTTTTCAGAAGTTTCATTTCTATTTCAGCACTTGTAAAACGACTGAAGAGCATGTTCTTCAGTCGTTGTAGTTTCAGTAGTTGTAGTTTCAGTACTTTCTTATCAGTAGTTGTAGAGATAGTTTACACTTGTCTTATGTAAGAAGATGTTAGCTGTTTGACATCTTCAGTAGTTGTGTAACTATCAGTAGTTTGTTATAATAACATTTAGATGTCACTGTCAAGTGACATTAGCTGACGTCATCTTTTCCTATAAAAGGAAAGATGACCTAATTGTAATTTGCCGAAGCTTATATTGAATGAAATACATCCTTTGTGTAGAAACTCTCTCTTATTCTATAACCGTACTGTTTCATTGATAAATCTCTTGTGTTCTTGTTTGAATTTGTTAATTCGTGTGCTAATTCCGCTGCAAATCAAATCTAATTGATCAAACTAGATGCTGAGATCCTTTCAACAATCAGGTTGCTCTGTTAAACTCTGAGAAAGATCCAAGTTTCTCAAAGGTTTGTCGCTTTCTTTCTCTCTCAAAGTACTTCACCTCCCTTACTATTGATCCTCCACTTTATGAGGATCATCTTTTGGATTTTTAGAGGACCTACCTAGAGGTCACCATAGATGGGGAGAAGGCACTATTTGGCACAGTGCAGGGGAGGACACTGTTCATCACTCCAGCCTTCACTAACTCACACTTACAGCTGGATGATGAAGAAGGTGAAGTGTCCCTTTCAAAATCTTCTGTAAATCATTCTTTTAAAAAGATGGGCTATGAAGGGGACTTCTTAGTTAGAACCTTCAAGAAAGGGAAGGTTTCCTCTCAATGGAAGTACCTCCTACACGTTATTATTCATAGTTTGTCTAATAAACATGGAGGATGGGACTAAATTCCAGAGGAGCTCTCCTTCATAGTTCATGGAATGGTTCATGGGGTCAAGTTCAGGTATTCTCAATTTGTAAATACTAATTTGCTTGCAAACTTGGACTCCTTAGAGTATTACATGTATCCTAGATGTGTCCAGCACATTCTCAACTGTGAACTAGGCTCACAATTAAGGGGAACAGGTAATATTCCTAATTTGGGACAGATAATGCCTGACATCTTCAAATAATGAGAAAGCCTACTGTGGGCTTTTCAGGGGTAGAAACAGCCCTGGTCCTAAAAATGTTATAGCTCACTACTCAAGGTGACAACCTAGCAGCACCAGCTAGTGTTCGACCCACACCTTCCACTTCAAAACCACCTACATAGCCACAAACAACCCTCACCTACCAAAGAAGATCCAAACAAACACCTGCTCAGATTATTCAACCTATGCAGGCCCCTATATTGACACCTATACAGGAAGAAGTGAACACAGGAGCTCCCACGTCTCCTGAGGAGCAAACCACTCCCATCTCACCAAGAATCAGCCATGAGGTTCCTCATGCTTAGGGTGATGAGCTCATGAACCAAAAAGCCTTAAGCCTTTACTCAGAGTCTCAACCCTCTAGTAAACAACCTTCAAGGGAAAGTTACCATCCCTAGCCTTTAGACTTAAATCAACCCATGCCCAGCCTAAAATTCTATGATGATGAAGATATAGCACTCAGTGAGTATCATGAGTCTCTCTTCTCCTTCCCTGCTCAAAGAGAGATGAGTACTCCTGTGTCCCCTGTATGTAACCCACATCATCCACCCCCAACTGATGTGGATCTTCCTGAACCTGTTTAGAAGATCCATATAGAAGAGGCTCTCACTTCTGAAAGTGATTACATCATTAAGACCTCAACCATGGCAACCCAGCCCATTGACACTTCAACTGAAGCTGTCAGTGAGCAGGGGAAAACCAACAGCCAAGAACAACAAGCTGGTGATAAGGTAGAAGACTTAGATCCAATTATCTCATCCCCTAGTGATTCTTCTACTAAAGATGAGGGGAATCTTAGACTAAAGGTGCAAAAAATTCACCTATTTAGTCTACAAGGTTATCACTTGGAATCTCAAGTGACTACCTTGCAAAGAATGGTCAATGATCATCAACTTGAGATTTCTGATCTCAAGGAATAACTAGTTTGGAGACCCTTCAGAAGGATTCAACCAGGAACACAAGAACCTGAGGATGTAATTGACTTAACCTCCAGCTCACCTATACAAGTGGATGATGCTACCAAAAAGGGTGAGGGAGTTATCACAATCACAGAACCTGGGAGTCCTTCTCAGAGTATGGACATTGAGGACTCACCAACCTTACTTGTAATTGTCTAGACTAAGCAACCTCCTTAAATTCACATTGATGTAGACTCACTTATCCAGCGCCTATTTGAGGAGGGTACACCAAGGGCAATGTCATACCAACCTTTTGGAGATGCAAATGAAATGCATGGGTGGAGGTATGATGCTGAAAGAAGAGCCCTCATGCTACATAGAGTTCAAGGACAGAAAAAGGTCTTTAATTTCAGACCTTGAACTATTATGGCAGCCTTTCTCTAGTCAATATACCACCTGCCAACCAAAGTCAAAACAGGCAAGCTGACATACTGGCTAAAAGAATTCAAGACAGGATCATGGAAGAAGTCAATCATAAAAGAAGACAATTGCAAGCATGCAATGTCATTGGTCAACTAGATGTTGAGGTGGACCCTAATATTAGCTTCAAAAGGGAAACCTTTACCGAAGGCCCAATGACTGAATGTTTGAGCATTATCACATAGTCAAGCAGTTTAATAACATCCTGTACCCTCAGTGAGGCACCAATTGGTGAAGGTGATTCATAACCTCTCTTTAGCCAAAGCCTGACTGTTGAATCAGGCAATGAAGACCAAAGCTCTCTCCACCCTTAGTCACTAAGGCCTATGAGTGACAAAGGGAAAAAGAAACTGACTCCTGAGGAGATTGAGGAGGAGGAAAGAGAGAGGAAGAGGAAGCTAAGGGGAGAGAGTTTAGCTGGTTCCTCAGGCATTATGGAAGCTGCAATCAGGACAGCCCCCAGGCCAAACACTCAAGATGATGAGTTAAGGGATGCCAAATTGAACTATCTGGAAACCAGGAACTACAATAATGATGAACTCATCTCTCTTCCCTTAGAAGAGTTAAATGAATTGGTATACTTAGAGTTGACCAAAGAGAGAAAATAGGAAGAGGATACAGAGTTGCTCCTCAAAGTCAAAGAAGAAAGAAGACAAAAGAGGCTATATAAAAATTCTCCTCCTCTCTCCCCAGTTCATGAAAGCCCTGAAAGAGAGACTGTGGCAGTTGAACCACCTCAGGTAGACAAAGAAGGTGATAGACAAAACATGATCAACTATCTGAGTGCCACAGGTCTCTACCAGGCATATGCACTTCTTCCCCTCTCTTATGAATATATTGAATTTGAGTACCTTAAGCAGCTTGAACAACAGTTCATAAATGAACAAAAAGCTGCTAAGAGAAAGATAAAGGAAAAAGCTGCAAAGTCAAGGGCCATCCTCCAAAAGAGCCAAAAGAAGTCTGCTGATAGACAAAGGATGATGAGCTTCTTGAAGCTGTATGGATTCTCCGAAAAGAGGCTTGGTCCAATGTCTCTATCCACTACGGATGAGCACATTAGAGTGATCAAACAGAAGATTAAGAAGGGAGAGCTTTTGGACTTTCATTCTCCACCAAGCCAAGCTCCTCTTGAGGTTGAGGTTAAGGTTGAGCCACAGACACCACAACCTGGACCTTCAGCTGCTTCACAACCAACTTCATCTTCTGATCCATAGTAAGGTTCTACTCCTTTTCCTTCTAAACCTGTAAGGGAAGAGGACTAACTAAGAGAAGCACAATATGACAACATGGTACTCAATACCACCCCTGTCAGTTAAACACACCAAAGAAGAAGAAAAGGATGACCGTAAAGAAAATATCCAAGAAAAAAAAGGCATCCACTTCCAGACCGTAGGATGAGTCAGAACATCATAAGGAGGTACAACAAGAAGCTGATCAACCAACTCCTACAATAGTACAACCTCTTACAGCTAGAAGACCCATCCTATCTTGGACTTTTGCTGCTAATCCAAACAGATGGTATGTCATCAGATATCAAGGTGGTCAAGATATCTACTTTTGACAAGACATACTTGATCTACCTCTGCATGATCTACATGACATGAGAAGATACTATGAAAGTATGAGGGATCCTGACCAGATGATGAAGAAAGGAACGACATTGATCCTAATATGAATAATCAACTAAAGAACAATCTTCTCTGTTTTGGTAGCATCAATCTAGGGGGAGTTTGTAAGGTTTATATAGAGGCTGATGAAACCAAAGCAACCAAATGGCTTCCTGCATGCATGCACCAAGTACCAAGTGGAACTGCTACAGAAGTTTTATACTTTGCATGATAATTATGCTAAGTATAAAGTCTTCTGAAGCTAAAAAAGTTCATGCAGAAGCTTTATACTCTGTACAAGAAATATTCTAAGTACAAAGTATTCGAAGCCAAAGACCAAATCTTCTGAAGCCAACGATGATGTCTTCTGAAGCTTCAAAGACAAAGTCTTCCAAAGCCAAGTGAAGTGAAGACTGATTTCTTCTAAAGACTTAGAAGAACATGCTTTTCTCTGATGTACTTTTACATAAAGCTGACCAACTTTTCGCTGCACTCTGAAAACTCACCCACTTGCATAAGTTGGTGAAAAGGTCCATGCTTTTGTTACTGTATAATAAGGTTTTTGTCTGTAACTTTCTACTTTATGTACTTTTATCCTTTTGGAATTATATTACGATATGAGCTATGACATGTCATAGTCACTAGTCAAAAGACAATCTGCCTTTTGACTCTATATTGATTTTGTTGTCTTTTAATGTTCCAACTGACTTTCCAAGTATGGCCGGTTGTAGGAAGTAGTATAAAGTATCTCAATGTGTTTTAAGTTATCTTTATGCATTGTAACTCTTGTAAGAGAACTTGAGATTAATATACATCATCCTTGAAAACCTTATATATATTGTTCTTAAGTTCTGTCTCTTCACCTACTTGTATATTTTGCATCCTACTCTTAAACCCCGGTTCCATATTTGATCTGTTAAGTGCTCTAGCACTCTACTTATTGTGAGACTAATTGTATTGACCATCCCTTAAACAGTCCTGCATATATATATATATATATATATATATATATATATATATATATATATATATATATATATATATATATATATATATATATATATATATATATATATATGTATGTATGTATGTATCTATATATGTATGTATATATGTATGTATATATATGTATGTATATATATGTATATATATGTATATATATAATATGTAAATATATGTATACGTACATATATATATGTATATGTATATATATATATATGTATACGTATATATATGTATATATATGTATATATATGTATATATATGTATATACATGTATATGTATATATATGAATATATATGTATATATATGTATATATATGTATATGTATATGTATATATATATGTATATATATAATATGTATATATATGTATACGTATATATCTATACATATTATATATATGTATATATCTGTATGTATATATGTATATATATATATATGTATATATAAATATATACATATGTTTATGTGTGTGTGTGTGTGTCTATATATATCTACGAAAGTGTTTAGCTGACGAGGATATGGTGGAACCGCTGGTGGATATTGAAGTTGATGAACGACTCAATTATGTGGAGCAACCAGTGGCGATCATTGATCGTAAAGAGAAAAGGTAAGGAATAAGGTGGTTCCCATGGTGTGAGTATAGTGGAAACATAGAAATGGATCCGAGTCTACATGGGAGACTGAGGAAGATATAAGATGGCATTACTCACATCTGTTCGAGGAATGACAGGTTTCGGGGCCAAAACCTATATAAAGGGGGTCGACTTGTAACACCTGGATATTTTTAATAGACAAGAAAGAAGGAATAAATGTGAATAAAGGAAGGAAACATAATTTAACCCAGTTGAGGGGTTAAAAGTGTCAAAAGGACAAAAAGTATCAAAAGTTGGTACAAAAGTGGGAATGTCCGTCCACTCTATCTGCACATCAACTTTCTTTCGATTTAAGGGAGAGAGCGAAAGAGCAGAATTCGGATATTGAAGAAGAAGAACAAGAAGAAACCGAATTTAAGGTAAGATTTGGTGTTTTTAAGTTGTTCTTGGCTAGATTTAGCCTCGGTTACATGCTTATATGTGTTTACATATTCGGTTATGTGTTTTGGTGAGTTTTTAGGTGTTTGAACTCATAAGTGCATTCGGTTTTGAAGAAGTCTATCCGAAAGATTGCCAAAGGTGAGTTGTAGAACCTCCTATTTACACGTTTTAACTGATTTCAGGGCTGGAAATGCATGTTTAAATGTTTTTATAACATGGGTGTGATACCTGTATGTATGTGCAAATGTGTATGTGGGTGGGTGTATATCTTGGGTGATTTATGGTTATGATGATGTTATGTATGTGTTCCTAATGCTTAGAATGTTAGAACTAAGCTTAGAACATGTTAGAATTGAATTTGAGCTTAATTTACGGTGATGTTAGTAATAAGTAGTTGTTCATGCGCCTGAAATAATACCCATGCGCCGAACTACCTGAATGTCTAAGTGTGCCCAAACACCTAACACTCATGCACCCCAACAATGCCCGAACGCCTAAGTGCCCATGTACCTAAGTCAGGCCCATGCGCCTGCATAGTGCCCATGCGCCTAAGAGTTTTCCCATGCACCTGAGTGTTCCTATGCGCCTGAGAGGACATGCGCCTGCATAGTGCCCATGCGCCTACATAGTGCTCATGCGCCTAGAACACTTAGAATTATTTCTGAATTTTAGGAAATTTTAGGTTATGACTTCGAATGTTTCCAGGGTGATGTGTGATGATTAGATAGGGGTGCTAGATGATGATGTGTGATGATTAGATGATGATGTGTGATGATGCATGATGATGTGTGATGATATGTGATGTATGTTTTGTTCCTTAATACGTACTATTTACGTGGCTTCACGTTGTGCGATTATGTTAATATACGTAAAGTATTATCATAACGAAGCGAAGGAATTAAGATAATGAGAAGTGGAACATAATGAACGAATGAAAGTCTTGCAAGCAAAATGGAAAGAGGTTCACAACTCCGTGTGAGTTGTTAGAACAAGTGTGTGTGGAATAGCATACGATTTTGGCTAACTCATAACAGTTCACACACAATGGGAGTCAGTCTTGGTGGCTGCTCCATACGTGCGATGTATTAACTGTGTGTTATGTAGCATGCGATCTTGGCTACCTCATGAGAGTTCACACACACAGGGGAGTCCGTCTTAGTGACTGTTCCGTACGTGCGATATGGGATCCTTGTCATTCGACCTCAGAAATCATGGCTGCGTGACATGAGGAGGGTAAAGATAGAATCAGTGAAAGATAATAATAAAAGTGCGAAAAGTGAGAAGCGTATAAAATGTGCGATATGAACGAAATGAATGAAACGTGCGATAAGAATGAAACGTGCGATAAGAACGAAATGAACGATGTGTGATCATGTGCGATTGTAAACAAAATGTTTTAACGAGGGAAAGGTAATATATATTTTATAAAACTAGAACTCACTCAGTAACGCTGACTTTTATGTATTTTCCAGTTGGCAGGTAAAAGTTGCCGAGGATGGCACGGGGGCATCTACTTGGATTATTATGGATGGCATCCATTTTATGTAAAATGACACTTTTGTGGTGTAATGCAACGAATGATATTTTGTAATGATTTTGTATTATTTTACAAAATCAATTATTAATATATGAAATGATTTTAGTTAAGTGATTCTGCTACAATGTTTAAATAAATGTGTAATTTATGTGCGATGAATGGCCAACTGTGAGATGCCCAGAAATGGCGCCTTACATGGATATTCTGTCCGAAGATGCGAATCTTCCTTTTAAAAGTTCTAAAATTTCTTATGGGGTTTCATAGCAGACCGTTAAGGATTTGGTATGACCAAAACTCACATAAAAGCCCCAAAAACTTCGGTTACACCATTTAAAATCCATAGCAAATCCTAATAAAATATGTCAACTGTTGATCTTTCGGAATCAGAAACTCGAAAGTAATTGTTTTCTTACTATTTAGTAAATTCGTTCCAGAGATTGTTGCTTTTTGCACTAGTGTTCGTGAATTCATCCAAAGTTCCAATTTTTAAATCTTAAAGTTCATGTCTTAAGTTAATCAAGTCTTGTTTGTTAAACACTTTTTACTAATTTCCTGTAGAGACAACCTTACTTACCCCTACGCAATAAAGGTAGCTAAGGCCTATTTTTTAACCTTTTTATCGAGCCTCAAAGACAAGATCAACGTGCTATGCGTATGGACGTATGAGTGAGCTTAAGAGATGTATTGCGGAAAGCACAATTAGAAGCATTACTGGAGAAAATTGTGGGAAAAGAATAGATGATTGAATTATGAAATAGTTGATTGCGGAAAATGATGGACCACTTTGCATGGGTAGTTAGGTTTGGGTACCCATATATGAATATCTATTAATGTTGGTACTAGAAGAGGCACAGAAGTCCAGGTACATAATGCATCCTTGAGCTGATAAAATGTATTATACGTTAAAGGACTACAACTGGTGGCCTGGAATGAAAAGGATATTGACCCTTATGTGGATAGGTGCATGACCTACCTAGAAGTCGAACAACAAAAACCTTTAGAAATTTTATAGCCTTTGGATATTCTCATGTGGAAATGGAAAAAGATCATGATGGGCTTCATGGTCAAGTTGCCAAAGACACGAAAGGGCAAAGATGCGATATAGGTTATCGTAGAAGAAAATTAACGAAGTCTACACACTTCTTACTTATTAAGGAAGCATATGAAATGGAAAGATGCCCAGGTACGCATAAGATGAAATAGTTCCTAGGCATGTTATGCCAACGTTAATCATGTCTGATCATCCCCAAACGGACGACCATAGTGAGCAAACATACAAACCTTTGAGGATATGCTACGAGCAAATATGATTGAGTTTGGTGGTAGATGGGATGATCACCTTCCATTGATAGAGTTCTCGTATAATAACAACTATCATGCGAGCATGAAAGCCGCGCCTTTTAAGGCATTGTATGGGCGAAAATTTTGGATGCCACTATGTTGGTCCGAAGTGGGCGAAAGACGTTTTACGACATCTGAGTTTATTTTGGATAGCATAGATAAAGTAATAAACATGAGGGAAAGAGTGAAATCCACTCAGGATCATCAGAAAAGCTATGCTACAGGTGGCGAAAACCGTTAAAGTTTGTTGTTGGTGACAAGGTGATGCTTAAGGTATCGCCATGGCGGGGTACCATTTGTTTGGGAAATGAGGTAAGCTGAATCCTCATTATATTGGATTTTTTTAAAATTATCAAACAAATTTGCATGGTAGCCTATAAGTTAGAACTCCTTGAGGGGCTAAATGAAGTACATCTTGTGTTCTATTTGTCAAACTTAAAAAAGTGCTTGTCTGATGAAACACAATAGGCCCTACTATATGAGATCTAGGTAGATGACCACTCGAACTTTGTGGAAGAGCCGGTAGAGATTATCAAAATACAAGTAAAACGGTTAAGGTGAAAACACATTCTGATTGTAAAATTCAAATGTAAAATTCAAATGGGATGCTAAACGTGGCCTCGACTATACGTGTGAGCTAGAAGACACAATGAGGAAGAAATATCCTTATTTGTTTACAAACAAAGGTAATTCCCTAGACGGAATCCCCTTTTAAAAGGGGAGGATGTAACCCCTTAGTCCTAAGGGCATGATTGACGCATGAGAAGGAGGACGTAACCCCTCGGTAACGGTTCGCTAAGGACATGCGCGACCAAAACTTACATAAAAGCCCCAAAAACTCCATATTAAACCATTTGAAACCCATATCTCATCCCTCACTCTACCTCTCTCACACTAGATATTAGACATTTCATGACGTTAGAAAAGGCATACAAAGATCTTATTTAAGATCTACAACGTCTCATTGCTAATAGTTGCATTTGGGAGCTTTTGGTTTCGTGAGGTAAGACACCTTTTTTCTTAATGAATTACTATGTATGAGCGAAATGCAATGTTGTTAAATTCCATTTCAGTGTTAGATCGCTTGGTTGGAGATGTGGACACTTCAAGAAGCTATGCTACACTTGAAGAAAGCTTAGGTAGGATTTTAGATCCTCACATTATCCATTGTTAGAGGTTTTCAGAAAAATCAAGGTCTTTGGCAAAATCTAATCAGTTAGTAGTTCATTATGAGACATGATTGGGATGTTAAGGGAAAACCCACTCTAGGTTGGGCATATTTGTTATAAGAATGCTTTTATCTTATTTTAGGCTTAAGCAGGTGTGTGAACGCTAGTTTAAAGTATAATTTGATCTAAGCACATAAAGTTTATTGAAAATTATTAGGATTTAGTTTCACCCTGTTTGAGCACCTTAGGTGCTACTAGCAATATTATCGAGTGTGGAAGTTGATTATTGAAAACCACAAGTTCAGGTGAGTCTAAGCACCCTCTTTTTTCCTATATTTGTGTTTGGGGCTATACAAGAGGTCTCTAAATTGATTTTGTTACATTTTGTCACATGATCGTTGCATGTTATATTGTGTTCTTTATGTCTAAGGGACTAAACATTAGGTGCGTAGAAATCTTGGTCATGTTAGTCACCAACAAACCATTAAGGTAAGTTCGTTGGTTGTCCAAAGGGCATGACAACCAAATTACCTTCGAGTATATATGCGCTTAGATGGATCCGATCTAGGTAGGAGGGCCTCACTTAGGGAAATTGCAATGTGCAATATTGATGTTAACCTTAGACTGACATATATGTTATCATGCTCTAACTTCGAATTATTGTTGTTGTTAGTTAGAATTGGTTTGTCAAGCAGTTTTCTTACGCGTACTTTTATTTATTTGATGTCAATTTTGGAGTATTGGTAATGAATTTAACCTGCATGGGGCAGTGCAATCAATTTATGTTTTTGTAACTTAAACGCAATGGACACGTGAAATTATCTAATATTATTAAGGTTTTCATTCAGTGTAGTAATAGTGATCTTGAATGTTTAAGTCTGCTGTTGTGTTATTCCATGTTTACAATGCAACATGTCGTGTGTGCCGATTGTGGTGTGATGCAAGATAATTAAATGCTTAAATTGTTATATAAACAATCATATGAAATTTTATCTTTTGAACAACTGGAATATGGATATGTAGAAAACATAATTTTAAGCATGTGTAATAAATAAAATGTATTAATAATATATTATTATAAGTAGGGTGATTATTTAGATAATATGTTAATACATAGAAATTATATTTAGTAAGTGTTTTTTCATAAAAACTAAAGAAATGAGTTCTTATGAAATAATACTAACAAACCTATTTTCTTAGTATAAAGGGAGATTTCTAGACCTAACTTGTATAGGTCATAAATTGGTCAAATCTCATCAACTTTAGATAAAATTTGCGACTAACATTAGGTTTTGAGTGTCTAGGTTTTTATAACATTTTATGTTAGGTCTAGAATTTGTATAGGTTTAGTTCTTGAATCAATCATTATAATAACTCTTGTAACTTTCTATCATTATGTATGCAATATATGTGTATAGGTTAACCCATATATTATATGTTGTTCTATATGTATGTTTGCAGAAAATCATGTGTTGGTCAATTTCTTGAAATTGACCAAGTGCTAGAAACGTCTACGGATGAACATTTTGTTCCTCCGTAGATCATCTAGAACAAATCAAGTACTCAGTGGAACTCTTGCGGAAGCTTTAAAACATCACCCTTAAAACAACTGACTTGCTGTGGATGTACAAGTAAAACAACTGCGGAAGACAAGTGCTCCTGTGGAAAAAGAAATCTCCTGCGGAAGAACAAAGTTCCTGTGGAAGAACAATAATTCCTGCGGAAGATAAAGTCCCTGCGGAAGACCAACTTGATGTACATCAAGTCAACAAAAGTTAATTCTAAAGTAAAAAAGTCAACATCTACGGATGACTTCTACCTTAGTCAGAGAATGTCACATCTGAACATTCTCTAAGTAACCTCCTTACCCCAATAAGGAAGTTATAGCTTCCAAATCAGTAAAACCCTAAGCCTATAAATACGAGGCTTAGATGCACAATTTCAAGGATCAATTGCCGACGTCTACTACTCATCAGAAACATCAATCAAACCCTAGCACCAAAATAATAATTGAAACAACTTTTGATGTATTTGTTTCTGTTCATGCATTGATTATTCAATTGTTCTTCGTTGGTTTGAAATTTGTTTTTCATGATCTAGTTGTTTGTTCGTCATTGCACAATCAATTAATCAAACTACAATCAATGGTATTTCCGCTATCATTTTTTTGTCATTAACTAATTTGATAATACCCTGAACGATCCTTAGATTAATAGGTGGTATCAGAGCCAAATGCTCATTGATTTAGATCAGTTGATTTATCAGCACTAGTTTTTTCTTTTGTTTGATCAATTGTCTTTATCACTAGATCTGTCAAGTTTTTTATTAGATCTATTGATTATCTTTAAAATTGTTTTAGGGTCTCTTCATACGTTCGAGGGTATACAACTCATCATCGATCGGGTTATTGAACAATTAATTCACATATCAGAATTAGCTAATTAATAGCTAATTAAGATATTGGAATCAACAAATTGGTGCAATCATTAAAGTTGTTTCATCGACCAAACGGGCACTTGTTCATTGCCCGATCAACTCAAATCTGCATTAAAATAATTTGTGGATCCGAGTTAGTGTTTGATTGGTAACAATTGTTCAACTATAATTAAACATATTCAACATTAAATATCATTCATTAAATTTCAAAAGATAATTTATTGAGAGATTTGAATAATTGTGACATCACCATCTTAATTAATTGATAAAGAGGTTGTCATTAATTATCTAAACATGAGTAATTCAGTAGTTGAATCAGCCTAACAACCCCCTAAGTTGGAGAACAAGGCTGACTTTAAAACATGAAAAATCCATTTCAGGAACCATGTCAATTATAGTCTGATTTGTGGACTTTAATCACAGAGGGCCCATATATTCCACCAGCATTAGGACCTGATTATAAACACAACAATCAGCCAACCAGTCTAAAGGATTTATCACCTGATGATGCAAAGAAGGTCAAGGTTGATATTAAAGCCTATAGTATGCTCACTATGGCTTTTCCTGAAGATCTTGTCGTTAGCTGTGAAGCCTATAAAACAACAAACTCACTGTGGAAAACTGTGCACACCCTGTGTGAAGGCAGTGATGAAATCAGAAGTATCAGAAAGGATACACTCAGGTCCCAATATGAGACATTCGATAATATTAAGGGTAAATATGTTCCCTAACAGCTACATAGGTCTATGCAGCTTGTGACTGAAATGAGCATTTTGGAGCTCAAGTATGATAATGAGGAACTCAACAAGAAGATGCTCCATACTCTACCTGAGAGTTGCACTCATACAGTATCAATGTTCAAGAACACACTTGACTTAAAAGCCATTGGGCTTGATACCTTCGTGGCTAAAGTTGAAGCTCTTGAACTTGATGAGAAAACAAGAAACAAGAACATGAAAGCACCCATTGCTCCATACCACTTCAAAGAATAAAAAGTGTGGGAAGTGCATTCATCTCAAATGAAAACAATGAGAGCACTTGTGCTTTGAGTGATGAAGATGAGGAAGTTGGTTTCTATGCATCAAGACCAACTAAATCATCTCAATATCATTCTTGGAACAAAACAAAAAGAAAAAGAATGATGAAAAGAATTCAAATGCTAAGAAATCATCCTCAAACAACAAGAGCAACAACAGTTCAGAACCAATTACTGTAGTTCTTGATTCTGAAGAGCAGAAAGCGGTATTTGCAGGCTTCAGCTCAAGCTTCCAAGCTTGGGCACCACTTTAACTCCAGCTCATTTCTACTAACAAGATCTAGAAGAACTTCATCCTGATGAAGTAAAAGAGATGGATTTACAGTGGCAGATGGCAATGATTGCTTATAGGGCAAATATGTATCTGAGGAGAAACAAAGGATTATCTACTCCTGGGAGAACAACAAAGATATGAGTTGATAAATATAAAGTGAGATGTTTTAAGTGTAACCTTTATGGGCACTTCTCAAGGGAATGCAACCAACAGTCCACATCTCAGCAACAATATCAACATCAGTAACAACAACAATAACAAACAAATCAAAGGCAATTCAAGTAGCCTCAACTCACCAATTCATCCCCACCAACTTCAAGTACATCTACAGCCAGCTCAAGGAAGAATCAAGAGACTGGATTGATCATCCTACAGGATGGTACTTATGACTGGAGCTTACATGAGAAGGTCTTGGAAGAAAATCAAGAACTCATGGCAAACATGGAGAACAAAGTGCCACCAATGTCAAAAGAGGTAAGAGAAAGGATATGTTCATCGAGCTACATTGAGGAAATTGAGAGATACAGAACTCATGCTCAACAACTTGCCAATTAAGTAAAAGAAACATTGGTTTTAAATGAATCTCATGTAAGGAAACATAAACTTTATCAGGTAAAGATCACATCCATATAAAAGGATTTAGATAAACTTGTTTCAGAAAACTATAATTTGAAGACACAAGTTGAGCATTTGACTGCATTTTTAACCAAATCAATGTTAGAACATGCATCTATTGAAGTGAAACTTCAGAAGTTTTAACTTTCATCTCAACAATATGAGAAGCTGTTAAATTCTCATATTGAATCACAAAACAAATCAGGTTTGCGTTTTCATAATGTTCCACCCCCAGTGAATAACAACTATACTTCATCACCTGATTATATGACTAACTGCTTTTCAAATCATTTTGTGCCAAGCACTAACGATACAGTTAAAACTGAAACAAATCAAGTGGCAAATGGTGATGATTCTGAGGTGAGTGAAACTAAATCAACTGATTTAGAAATTTCATAACAAAATGAATTAGATTTTGATGTTGATGGATGTGATGATCTGTATGAGCTGGATGATCATACTGAACAACAAAGTGATGATAAAGGTAAGGGGACAAGTTTGGTGTTTGAACCTTCAATACCAAAAGTGCTTGAAGAAATCAAAGTGCCCTATCCACCTCAACAAAGAAACTTGTTGAAGACTATCCACAAAAGAATAGCATAATTAAATGCGGGGATTCAAGAGCTAATTAACCAGCAAGTGACTTAACCAATAACAAAAAGGTCTAAAGCTGATGCAAGTGTAAGTTCTACGGAAGAAGCAAAAACTACTTCCGCAGAAAAGATCAGGAAGACCAAGTCAACCTCAGCAGATGATCTATGGAAGAAGAAGGTTGTTTAGTTTCAAGAACAATCAATAGATCATCATCGGATGAGTACAACTGTTAGTTCGACTATACAGTCATCCATAGCAGATCTAGGGAAGAAGGACACATCTTCTGAAAGCTTATCTAAAGATAAGAAATCTTCAGATAAAGCTTCAACAATCAAGAAATCTGAGAAGGCTATGCATCAACAACTAAAGTCAGCTGCTGAACTTGAGAAAGAGCTGAAAGAGTACAAAAAGCAGTTGAAGAACAAGAAAAAGGTTGAAACAGAAAGTGATGTAGAAGACAAGTACTGCAAGTGGTGTGACATGACTAATCACAGTACTAAAGATTGCTACTTCAGTAGTTATTGTTCTATCTGCAATATGAATAATTATATGACCTCGGATTGCTACTTCAACAAGTATTGTGCAATCTACAACAAGCACAATCATTCTACTCAAGAATGCTACTTTAATAAAAGGAACAAAACTGAAATTTCTAAGAAGAAGAAATCTAAGACAAATGAAGCAGATTCATAATTAGATGAGACCATCAAGGAGTCAAAGACATCAAATAAACAGCCAAGGAACGAGGCTGAAAAGATAGAGAAGAAAGCTGCAGCTGATGCTTAACAATAACAAAAGGTTGAGAAGGCTAAGAAGCCATTAGATGTTTCGAATGCCCAACCAAAGAAGAAGGAAAAACAAAAGTCTCAAAGCAGGATACCACACAAAAAGGTGTACTTGAATGATAAATCAACAAATGCTGATAAGACATTCTTTGACAAGTTTGACAAGGGTATTGAAATATCAAGATCACAGTCTAAGGATGCTGAAACCTTTTACAACAAAGGATCTTCATCAATAACAAATGTGAAGGCATACAAAGAAAACGTGCAAGAGGAATTAACTGAGACATCAGTTTAAAATGTCTCAACTCAATCTCCATCAGAATCGTCCTCACCACCAAAAACAAAACAACTTGCAAGGCCTCAATCTCCTTTCCGTCCCATTCTCAGTTTAAGTTAAGGTTTATTTGAAAATTTACCCATTTCACTTAAACTTTAGCTCTGATACCAACTTGTAAGGCCTCATTCCCGGGACGCTTACAGCTGGTCGATCATCGCACATAAAACATATAATTACATTAACTTTAATAAACATTGTAGCAGAAACAGTGAAATAACTTTTCATTCAATTTAAATGCTTTTGCACTTTAATACGACACTCATTACAAAACATCGTTTGTTTGCATTACAATGCAAAACCAGTATACAATAGAATGCCATCCGAAAGAGCTGAGTAGCCGCCCCGTGCCATCCTCAGCAACACTACCTACCAACTGGAAACACATTAAAGTCAGCGTTGCTGAGTGAGTTCTAGTTTTATAATAAAACATACTTTTCTTTCGTTAAAACCGTTTCTTTACTTTCATGCAATCATACATCATACGTACACATAGATAATATCATTATTATCTTCATCATTCATTCTTTCATTCATTCATTCTTTAACTTTCATTCATTCATCGTACTTTCTTGTCATTGCTACTCTTTCATCATTACCTCTTTTCTTTCCATCAACCATAAACCTTACCCTTCTGTTTCGTGGTACTGGACCTAGGCCTACCATAGACCTTATATAACGGTGCACCGCACCTCTGGCCACAGTACCTAAGGTAAAGTTTAGGTGTACAATTGCCATATGCAATACCCTTCTGTTCCTGGTACTGACCTAGGCCTATTATAGACCTTCTATAACGGTGCACCACACCTCTGGCCACAGTACCTAAGGTATGCAGCAATGGTTCTATACAAATGGTCAATCACAGTGTCAAACTTTACCCTCTTCATGGCACACAGCCACGATTACTGAGGTCGAATGACAAGGATCCCATTTCGAGTTTGCTGCAACAACAACGTCGCTCACCTCATACATTTGATTGCAAGCCTTTCTTACTTTCATTCATTCATTAATGCATGCATTCATTCATCATGTTCCTCTTTCATTATATTCCACTTTACGTTACATAATACTTTCGTTTCATTCATTAGCATAACACGTAAAGCCACGGGAAAGATAAACATTCATCATAATAAGGAACATCAACATACATAGTAGCATCATCATACATGGCATCATCATACATACATAACATACATCACGCATAAACATGCAACATCATCATGCCCAACATACCTCTAAGACCCCAACAATCATCTTACTTGAACTTACGGGAACTTCCACGTCAAAACTTACATCTGCACTTTCCCGCGAAAGTCTGAAATTAAACTACGCTTCGGGTACGCCAGCCCTATTTGGGCGTATGGGCATCCTTCAGTCGCATGGCCTCCAGGCAATTGAACTTCATGAGAATGGACCCATGCGGATGAACATCAATGCGGATGACACCCCAGTTGTGCGAATGGACCTCATGCGGATGGACATCAATGCGAATGAACACTATGCGAGTGGACCTTATGCGAATGGACACTATGCGAATGGACCTCATGCGGATGGACTTAATGCAGATGAGTACTTATGCGAATGGGCCCTCGGTCGCATGACTCCCTATGCGGCTAGTCCTCCAGTCGTGCGAATAAATCCCCAATCATGTGAATGGACCCTCAATCGTGTGAATGAACCCCAATCTCACCTTATTCGGCCGTATGGCCTCCATTCGGTCACATAGCCCTAGCTGATGCAGAATGCAGTTCATCCCGAACCCAATCTGTCATTTTCAACCTCCAAGCTTATCCAAACCCATTCGAAGCCCAAATAAACCATCCTAGACCTTAGGAATGCATACCACAACACCATTCAAGCACACACAAGCCCAGAAACAAACTCCAAACGCATCACACCCAATACATCCAAATGGGTCAAACACACACACATTCAAAAACGGGTTTAATATGTGCTCCAGCCCCAAATTAGTTGAAACCCATTAAATGAGGGGTCCTAGAACTCACACAAACTACACCAAGAAGAAGAGATTCGTTTAGACCTGCCACACGATGATTTCCAAGCCCGAACCCACTCGAACCAAGCCCTTTTCTCTCTTTTTTCCTTTCTTCTTCTCCTCTCTTTTCTTTGCTGAAATATGGGTGTGGGGAGAGGGTAAGGGCTGCCCTTTCCCTTCAAATATCTCCACTTACCCAACTTTCTCACACTGGCGAGTTTGGTCCGCCGACTTTGGACTTTATTTCTTTTTCTTCCTTCGTCGGCTTCAAGGAAAATATCCGGGTGTTACAAGTCCACCCCCCTTATATAGGTTTCATCCCCGAAACCTGTTATTCCTCGAACAAACATGGGTAATGATGTCTCATTTCTTCTTCGGTCTCCCATGTTGACTCGGATCCCTTCCTGTGCTTCCACTGTACACGCACAAGAGGAACAACTTTATTTCTCAGCCTCTTCTCTTTTCGATCGATGATTGCCACTGGTTGCTCCACATAATTGAGCCGTTCATCTACTTCGATATCCTCCAGTGGAACAATCATATCTTCATCTGCGAAACACTTCCTTAGATGAGATACGTGAAATGTTGGGTGAATTCCACTGAACTCATCTGGTAACTCCAATCTATAGGCAACCTCTCCTACTCGAGCAATGATTCGGAAAGGGCCTATGTATCTCGGACTCAACTTACCCTGCTTTCGAAAACGAATGATACCCTTCCAAGGTGAGACCTTCAACATAATCCGGTCACCCACCTGGAACTCAATTGGTCTGTCTCGTTTATTAGCATACGACTTCTGTCTATCTTTGGATGCTTTCATGAAGGCTTTGATCCTTTCAAGCTTTTCAGTCGTAGCCTCGATCACCTCGACGCTCCCTAACTCTTTATGACCAACATCACCCCAACAAACGGGTGTTCTGCATCTCCTACCATATATCATCTCATAAGGTGGCATACCAATGCTGGCATGATAGTTGTTGTTGTATGAGAATTCAGCTAACGGTAAGTGGTCATCCCAACTTCCCCCAAAATCAATCACACATGCCCGTAGCATGTCCTCTAATGTCTAAATGGTCCTTTCTGACTGACCATCAGTCAGAGGATGATAAGTCGTGCTAATATGTAACCTCGTCCCCATGACATCGTGGAATTTCTTCCAGAATTTGGACGTAAACCTGGTATCACGATCGGACACAATAGACACCAGCACACCATGACGAGTTACAATTTCCTTGATGAACAGATCAACCAACCTCTCAGATGAATATGTCTCGCGGATCGGTAGGAAGTAAGCACTCTTCATCAAGCGGTCAGCAATCACCCATATAGCATCATACCCTTTCAGAGTACGCGGCAGCTTCATAATGAAATCCATGGTGATGTGCTCCCACTTCCATTCCGGTATATCCAAAGGCTGGGTCTTCCCATACGGCATTTGATGTTCGGCCCTCACTTGCAAGCAAGTAAGGCACTTACTCACGTACTCCACTACATCATTCTTCATACCCGGCCACAAATAATCTTTCTTCATGTCTTGGTACATCTTTGTAGCACCGGGATGAATAGAGTATCGAGTCTTTATGAGCTTCATCCATAATCTTCACGCGTAGATCCCCAAAACAAGGAATCCACATCCGCCCGAATCGGGTTTTAACACCAAGCGTGTTTTCACCCAATTCTGCAACCAGACCTCTCATCCTTTCAGAGTTAAGATGATCTTCTTTTAAGGCCTCATCTTGAAACTCTTTGAATTGCTTCATCACATCAGAGGTCATGATCAGCTGGTACGCCTTCACCCGAATCGGCTCGGGTCTTTCCTTTCGGCTAAGAGCGTCCGCCACCACGTTGGCTTTGCCCGGATGATAATGGATCTTACAATCATAATCCTTTATGAGCTCCAACCATCTTCTCTGCCTCAGGTTCAAGTCCTTCTGCTCGAATAAGTATTTCAAGCTCTTGTGGTTAGTGAAAATGGTGCACTTCGTCCCATAGAGATAGTGCCTCCAAATCTTTAGTGCAAAGAGCACAGCATGCGTAGGTTATAACTTTCCCTCTCTGCATTAACACGCACCCCAATCCTGAGTAGGAAGCATCAAAATAAACCACCAGATCTTCACTTCCATTGGGTAATGACAAAACAGGAGCTTGAGTCAGCCTCGCCTTTAACTCCTCGAACGCCTTCTCTTGAGCCGGACCCCATGCAAACTTTACATCCTTACGGGTCAACTTGGTTAGTGGCGAAGCGATCTTGGAAAAGTCTTGGATGAATCTTCTGTAGTAGCCCGCCAAACCTAAGAATCTGCGAATCTCAGATGGCGTCTTTGGAGACTTCCATTGTATCACTGCCTCCACCTTTGCCAGGTCCACCATAATCCCCTCCGGATTCACCACGCGACCCAAGAATTGAACCTCGCGCAACCAAAATGCGCATTTGGAGAACTTGGCATACAACTTCTCCCATCTTAACGTCTCCAACACTTCTCGAATGTAACCGGCATGCTCTATCTTGCTCTTTGAATAAATCAGGATATCATCAATAAACACAATCATTGATTTATCCAACATCAGCCGACACACTCGGTTCATCAAGTCCATAAAAGCAGCTCGCGCGTTGGTCAAACCAAAGGACATAATGAGGAACTCATAATGACCATAACGCGTGCGAAAAGCTATTTTAGGAATATCCTTTTCTTTCACTTTTAGCTGATGGTAGCCAGATCGAATATCTATCTTTGAAACCAACTGACACCTTGAAGCTGATCAAACAAATCATCAATCCTCGGTAACGGATACTAATTCTTCACCGTCAACTTGTTCAGCTCACGGTAGTCTATACACATCCTCATACCACCGTCTTTCTTCTTTACGAATAAGACCGGAGCACCCCAAGGAGAGATACTCGGTCTAATAAACCCCTTATCAAGCAGCTCTTGCAATTGCTACATCAACTCTTTCATCTCAGTCGGAGCCAACCGATATGGTGCCTTGGCAACAGGTTGGGCACCTGGTATCAGATCGATCTGAAACTCGATCTCTCGTTAGGTCGCACTCCTGACAAGTCTTCGGGAAACACATCTGGAAAGTCACACACAACCGGTACATCAGACAGTTGTGGTATTGGCGTATCCTCATCCTTTACATAGGCCAAGTAGGCGCTACATCCACGCCTCATACACTTTCCCGCCACCACCATTGAGATTACTCTCGGGATCGTCGTGACCCGATCCCCATAAATAGTTACCGAACTCCCGTCAGGCGCTGTCAAACGAATCATCTTCTTGCGACATACAATATTCGCCTCGAAGTCCGCCAACCAATCCATCCCAATAACCAAATCGAAACCACCTAGGATCATCACAAACGGTCCAACAGGAAACTTATGACCTTCTAATTCCACATCACGGTTCTCTATCATCTCAGAAATCCTGGTAGACTTACCTATAGCAGTTTCTACATCAAAGGGCGCATCAACACGTCTACTACTAACCGGCAGCTTAGTATAGAAAGCAGCAGAAATAAAACTTTTACTAGCACCAGAATCGAACAAAACATAAGCTAAAGTTTGGTTCACTAGAAACGTGCAGGATCGATTATGGGTCACTCAACAGATGGTTTTTCTCTCAAACTCACCCTGAGCAACACTCAGCAAGAGTCTAAGAAGAGTTGATCACAATATAACAAGTAACAAGCACTAAGTAAATAAACACAGAATGTAAATTTTCAAGGTACTTTTATATATTGCTTCTCAACTCAAAGGATTACAAGACTCTTGGACTCAAATCACTTATCTAAAGAGTTACAAGGAGAAGATATATATAATACTACCTACAGCCGGATATACTTTGATACCAGCTGGACACCTCTAACCCTACATCTACACTACAAGACTCTAGGTGAGGTCTTTCAGACATTTTGCCTGAGAGTTGGTAGTCAGGACATGTCCCTGACTTACCTTTTGTCACCAACTAAAGTTGGTAACATGCACTATCATAAAAAGGTGAACAGTAGAATAAAGTATGGTCAACAACATGGCTCTTTAGGAAGATGCCATGCTGTATCAGAGGTCTGCAGCGGACTGTCAGGGACCATACTTTTGTCTGCTAGTCATAGCAATGTCTTCCGAAGGATAAACTACTTCGGAAGAATAACTTCTTCCGAAGCCACTTATACTTCGGAAGACTGCTTCTTCCAAGGCTTGGAGTCTTCTTTGTCTTCGGAAGCAGACTTTGTCTTCAGCTCTTTCATCAGACTTTGTCTTCGGAAGCTCAGACTTTGTCTTCGGAAGCTCTTTTAGACTTTGTCTTCGGAAGCTCTTTCAGACTTTGTCTTCGGAAGCTCTTTCAGACTTTGTCTTCGGAAGCTCTTTCAAACTTTCGGAAGATCTCTTGCTTGGCTTCGGAAGCCCTTCAATGTAGCACCAAAAATGACTATGAAGTGGTTTTGGTTGCACCAGCCTCATCATGATCCAACAAACTCCCCCTAGGCTGATGCTAACAAAACTTCACTTCCTGTAACACCCGAAAGTTTGACTTCTCAGCATGTGATGCGACTGAGCTTCAGTCGCCTGTGATTTATGCGACTGAAGTTCAACCGCATGGCTATTCGGCCGATTGGAGCTCAACCGCGCGATTGGAGCTCAACCGCCCGAATGAAGTATGAGCCGAATGGAACACGTGCGATTGGGGTCCAATCGCATGGTGTTGATGCGACTGAAGGTCCAGTCGCCCCTGGACCAGATGCGACTGAGAGGTGGGTATAAAAGAGGAGCAGCTTCATTCTCCTCCGCAACACTTCACATTTCAGTCGGGGAGAGAGAGTGGGCGACCGAGAACAGAAGAGAAGAGAGGGAAAGTGCTGCCCGAGCTCCGAATCCGTCGAGAAGATAGCCAAAGTCGAAGTTCATCTACTTCTACCTGTAATGTGAGTTCTAGGACCCCTCATTTACATGTTTTAACCGATTTTGGGCTGGAATCACATATAAACCCTAGTTTTGTAAAAGTGTAAGTTTGACCCATTTGGGTAAATTTTGAGTAATGCGTTTATAGTAAGAAGTAGGACTTGTATATGCTTGTATGATGTCCTTGCATGAATCCCTGAGCTTTGGGAGGGTCAATTTGGGCTAAAAATGGGGTTTTAACGAGTTTGGGTGCGGGGGTTCGCGGCTGCTGTTCGTGATGAACTCCAGTCGCAGCCCAGTTAGGGTTATGCGACTGAAGGGCCATTCGGCCGAATGAGTATGAGTCGATGTCCAATCGCCCGACTGAGGCCCAGACGCCCGATTGAGTCTCAATCGTACGATAGGTGATGCGACTGAGAGTTTCGGTCGCATAAGTTCAATCGTAGAGTAGCTCAGTCGCACGGTTAAGAGTTAGTCGCATATAATCCAGTCGCATAGTGTCTAGTCGTACGGAAGGAAGTCCAATCGCACGTTTGAGTGCCCATTCGCATGATAGCCCAATCGTATGGCCCAGTCGCGTGGAGGACATGCGACTGGTAGTAGTTCAGTCGCCCGAACAGGGCTGATGTGAGTGAATGTAGAATTGTATGTATGATGTATGTATGTTAGTATGATGTTGTCATGGTAGACGATGAATACTGATGATATGTAAGTAATTATGTTCCTTATGTGTATGTGTCTTATCTTTTAATAACTTTACGTGAATGAATGAACGAATGTAACGAATGTATTAAGAACGTAAAGTGAAAGATAATGAAAGAAGGAACATGATGAATGAATGCATGCATTAACGAATGAATGAATGTAATAAAGGCTTGCAAGCAAAATGAAGGAGGTGCACACCCCTGGCAGGTGTTAGCTCAACGGTGTGCGGGTTAGCTACCCCGAAGGATGCACATCGGGGTCAGTCTTTGTGATTGACCAGAAGTATGTATGGGATCATTGCCGCTTACCCTAGGTGACTGGATCAGCATTAGTGCACAACGTTCGTGATTGATCATCACAGGTCCAGCACCCGCATTTGTGCACAACGTTCGGGGTAAAGCATACGGCATCGATCCAGAAGTAAAGTGAAAGATAAGTGGTGCTTGTACCTACCCTAGGTGACTGGATCAGCATTTGTGCACAACGTTCGTGGCTAACCACCACAGGTCCAGCACCAGTAGTATGTATGATGAAAGGGGGTAGTGTACATGTCATCGAATGTAATGAACGTTCGAACGAAATAATAAATGAATGAATGAATAGAATGAAGGTTCGAACGTATGAAGTGAAAGTATGAATGAAAGTGAAGACATACGAAAGTATGTGAAGTATGTAAAGTATGTATGTATGAAAGTAAACGAGAATAAGGAAATGTACACGAATGAAAGTAAGTAATGAATGATAAGATAATATTAATGTTATCTGCGTGTACGTATGATGTGTGAACACATGTATGAAAGAACGGTTAATAAGAATGAAAGTATGCTTTATTATAAAAACTAGAACTCACTCAGCAACGCTGACTTTTATGTGTTTTCCAGTTCGCAGGTAGTGTTGCTGAGGATGGCACGAGGCGGCTACTCAGCTCTTTTGGGAGGGCATTCTCCATTTTGTAATGCTGCAACGTCACGTGTTGCGGGCCCATAACGCACGCAACAAGTCACGTTGCCTGCCATTACGAGATTTCTTGAGGATCTGAATCAACGAGATTACTCAAGAAATCTCCTTTATATATTTTTGAATTTAATATCTTCTTTATGAAGAAAAATATATTTTCTTATTTCGGTAGAGGTCGCTGTACGACCCTATGATTGTTGAGGAATATGCACCAGCAGCAATCATAGTGTAGTATGCCCCTATGATTGCTGAGGATTCGAATAAACGAGATTGCTAGGTAATCTCGGGTTTTTATGTGTCTCCCCAGCAATCATAGTAAAGTTAGGAAGTGTAAAGAAAGTTGTATTTTGTAATTGTGTCAATGATGTAATGACTCTTATGAATGAATGAGAATATATATATGTTTTCTTTATTAATTCCGCTGCGTATGTTATGATCATGTATTAAAAGTATGTTTATACATTGTTTATCTAAAATATATGCAATGAAAGACCGACTGTAGGGTGCCCGGTGAGCGGGGCCTTACAAGTTGGTATCAGAGCAAAAGTTTAAGTAAAATGGGTAAATTTTCATAATAAACCTAAACTTAAACTGAGAATGGGACAGGGAGAATGAGAATGCCATCTGAGTAGTCGCGTGCCATCAGGTATTTTCTTAAAGATTAACTGGTTATTATGTGTGCATGTGATGTGAATTATGTGTACTGTTAGACTGAGATACTAATGTAGTCAGGATAGGTGATGCTCGGGGTACGAAGAGTAGAGTAAGTGGCTAATCATAACTGGCCACTGTAATTAGGGACTTACTGTACTTAACATAAACTGAGCTATTTCCTTGAATGACCGTGTTGGTGTTTTAATCTTTCAGTGTGATAGAAGATGGTCGGTGATAGATCATCCGATGCTTCCCGTGATGGTGAACGTGGTGATGAGCCGCGTATCACGCGAGGAAGACTTAGGAAAGAGAAAGTAGTTCGTGAGGAGAACGAGATTCCTCACCAGGAAGAGACGGACGAAAGCGCCAAGTTGAGAGCCTCGGTAAAAGAGGCAGTGATTGAGGAAGTGCACCAGGTTATGCAGACGATTTTACCGACTGTAATGACCGAAGCGATAAAGGCAGTACGAGAGGAGGATAGACGAGGGAGGAGACGGTCCTCCGGTAGACAGCAGCAGGCAGGGGTAGAAACAGTATTGTCTGGTGATGAAGAGGAAGAAGAGGAAGAACAGGTACGGGAGACAGCCCGGGGTTGTGATTATGGGAAATTCATGAGGTGCAAGCCTCCAACTTTTGATGGCTCCGGTACTGCTACTGATGCTCACCAATGGGTGATGGAAATGGAAGCTGTCCTCGATATTAGTGACTGCCAGGAGGACAAGAAGGTGAAGTTTGCTACCCACTCTTTCACAGGGTCGGCTTTATGCTGGTGGAAAAATATGGTCCAAGCCGAGGGTACCAGGGCTATAGGGAAGATGAAGTGGGCTGAGTTGAAAAGGCTGGTGATCGAGGAATTCAGTCCTCGTCGGGAAATGGATAGAATAGAAAGGGAGTTCCTGCAGCTGGAGGCGGGGACGATGACCCATCAGCAGTACACGACTAAGTTTAACGAGTTGGCGCTGTTGGTGCCAGAGCATGTGACGCCGGTGTCTCGAAAGATCAACCGGTATATTCAGGGGCTGCCATCTGAAATTCGTTGGCATTTGATTTCCGCCCGACCGAGTACTTTCAGGTCGGCGGTAGATTTGGCTGGGAGGTTGTATGATGAACGAGCTGCTTTGGTGAAGTCTGAGGGCAGTAAGAAGGGAAGTGATGAGAGGAAGTGGCAGGGAAAGAGGTTTGGTCGGGGTGATACTTCGACAAGTAGTAAAAGGCACGGGTTGATGATCGCCGTGTGGTCGTGACAAGTGCAGGGTCGAGAAAGTGTGAAAAGTGTGGGCGAGAGCACGGTGGTGAATGCAGATGGGGGCTGAATGTATGTTTTAAGTGTGGAAAGCCCGGTCATATGGCTAAGGAGTGTAGGGCGATGAAGTGCTTTAACTGCGGGGAAAGTGGTCATATGAACAAAGATTGCAAGAAGCCGAGGCCTGGGAGTTCCGGCGGGAAGAAGGCAGTGGGTGAAGGGTCGAAGGCAAGCGCCAGAGCATTCACGATGACGCAGGAAGAGGCTAGAACGGACCCTGATGTAGTGTCCGGTACGTTTCTGGTGAACCAAACTCTAGCCTCAGTATTATTTGATTCAGGTGCCAGTAGGAGTTTTATTTCTGCTGCTTTTAGTGCCAAATTGCCTGTTAGTAGTAGGCGTGTGGATGTGCCGTTTGATGTAGAGACTGCTATAGGTAAAACCACCAGGATTTCTGAGGTAATTGAGGGTTGCGATGTAGAACTGGAGGGTCACAAATTCCCAGTTAAACCCTTTGCGATGACGTTAGGAGGTTTCGATTTGGTGCTTGGAATGGATTGGTTGGCAGATTTCGAGGCGAACAATGTGTGTCGCAAGAAGATGATCAGTTTGACAGCGCCTGACGGTAGTCCAGTGACAGTTTATGGGGATCGGGTTACTACGATTCCGAAAGTGATCTCAATGGCAGTGGCGGGGAAATGTATGAGGCGTGGATGTAGCGCCTATTTATGTTATGTGAAAGATGTAGAGAAGCCAGCACCACAACTGTCTGATGTTCCGGTTGTGTGTGAGTTCCTAGACGTGTTCCCGGAAGACTTATCGGGATTGCCACCTGACAGAGAGATCGAGTTCCAGATTGATTTAGTACCAGGCGCCCAACCTGTTGCCAAAGCACCATACCGATTGGCCCCGACAGAGATGAAAGAGTTGATGGAGCAGTTACAAGAGCTGTTGGATAAGGGTTTATTCGACCGAGTATCTCACCTTGGGGTGCTCCGGTCCTGTTTGTAAAGAAAAAGGACGGTAGTATGAGGATGTGCATCGACTACCGCGAGTTGAATAAGCTGACAGTAAAGAACAGATACCCCTTGCCGAGGATCGACGACTTGTTTGATCAACTTCAGGGTGCTAGTTGGTTTTCGCGTATAGATCTTCGATCAGGCTACCATCAACTGAAGGTGAAGGAGCAGGATATCCCTAAAACAGCTTTTCGTACGCGCTACGGTCATTATGAGTTCCTCGTTATGTCATTTGGTTTGACCAACGCGCCAGCTGCTTTTATGGATCTGATGAACAGGGTGTGCCGGCCGATGTTGGATAAATCAGTGATTGTATTCATTGATGACATCTTGATTTATTCAAAAGCGAGACTGAACATGCCGGTCACATTCGCGAAGTTCTGGAGACACTGAGAAGGGAGAAGTTGTATGCAAAGTTCTCCAAGTGCGCATTTTGGTTGCGTGAAGTTCAGTTCTTGGGTCACGTGGTAAATCCGGATGGGATTCTAGTCGATCCGGCGAAGGTGGAAGCAGTAATGCAATGGAAGTCTCCGAAGACGCCGTCCGAGATCCGTAGTTTCTTGGGTTTGGCGGGCTACTACCGAAGGTTCATCCAAGACTTTTCCAAGATTGCTTCTCCGCTGACCAAGTTGACCCGAAAGGATGTGAAGTTTGTATGGGGTCAAGCTCAAGAAAAGGCATTCGAAGAACTGAAGACAAGATTGACCCAAGCTCCAGTATTGGCACTACCCGACGGGAGTGAGGATTTAGTGTTTATTCCGATGCCTCCTACTCGGGGTTGGGGTGTGTATTAATGCAGAGAGGAAAGGTGATAGCCTATGCATCCCGGCAGCTGAAAGTTCATGAGGTTAATTACCCTACTCATGACTTGGAGCTCACAGCGGTGGTTTTCGCGTTGAAGATCTGGCGGCACTACTTGTATGGGACGAAGTGCACCATCTTCACAGACCACAAAAGCTTGAAGTACTTCTTCGAGCAGAAAGATCTGAATATGAGGCAGAGACGGTGGTTGGAACTAATAAAAGACTACGATTGTGAAATCCATTACCACCCGGGCAAGGCTAACGTGGTGGCCGATGCCCTTAGCCGAAAAGAGAGGCCCGAGCCGATTCGGGTGAAAGCATACCAGCTAATCATGACCTCAAACATGATGAAACAAGTCAGAGAGTTCCAGGATGAAGCATTGAAAGATGAACATCTTAACTCTGAACGAATGAGAGGACTGGTAGCGGAGCTAGTAGAAAACACGACGGGCGTTAAAACCCGGTTTGGGCGTATGTGGATTCCTCGTCTCGGGGATCTACGAATGAAGATTATGGATGAAGCTCATAAGTCTCGATACTCCATTCATCCCGGCGCCACCAAGATGTACCAAGATATGAAGAAAGATTATTGGTGGCCGGGTATGAAACGCGATGTGGTGGAGTATGTGAGTAAATGCCTCACGTGCTTGCAAGTAAAGGCGGAGCACCAGAAGCCGTATGGAAAGATTCAGCCGTTGGACATACCGGAATGGAAGTGGGAGCACATCACCATGGATTTTATCACAAAGCTGCCACGTACCCCTAAAGGGTATGATACGATCTGGGTGATTGTGGATCGATTGACGAAGAGTGCTCACTTCTTACCGATGCGGGAGACATATTCGTCCGAGAAGTTGGCTGATCTTTTCATCAAGGAGATTGTGACTCGTCACGGTGTACCGGTGTCGATTGTGTCCGATCGCGACACACGGTTTACATCTAAATTTTGGAAGAAATTCCATGATGCCATGGGGACGAGGTTGCATATTAGCACGGCTTATCATCCTCAAACTGATGGCCAGTCAGAAAGGACCATTCAGACTCTGGAGGACATGCTCCGAGCGTGTGTTATCGACTTCGGGGGAAGTTGGGATGACCATCTACCGTTAGCTGAGTTCTCGTACAACAACAGTTATCATGCTAGTATTGGCATGCCACCTTACGAGATGTTATACGGTAGAAGATGCAGGACCCCCGTCTGTTGGGGTGAAATTGGTCAGCAAGAATTGGGAAGCGTCGAAGTGGTAGAGGCTACGACTGAAAAGCTCGAAAGAATTAAAGCGTATATGAAGGCAGCTAAAGACCGACAGAAGTCGTATGCCGACAAACGACGCAGACCAATTGAGTTCCAAGTGGGGGACCGGGTTATGTTGAAGGTCTCACCTTGGAAAGGGATCATTCGATTCCGGAAGCGGGGTAAGTTGAGTCCGCGATATATAGGCCCTTTCCGAATTGTTGCTTGAGTGGGGGAGGTGGCTTATAGGTTGGAACTGCCAGATGAACTAAGTGGAATCCACCGACCTTCCACGTGTCTCATCTGAGAAAGTGCTTGGCGGACGAGGACATGGTCGTTCCACTGGATGATATCGAGGTAGACGAAAAGCTCAACTATGTAGAGCAACCAGTGGCGATCATAGATCGCAAAGAGAAGAGGTTGAGAAATAAAGTGGTTCCCCTTGTGCGTGTACAGTGGCGGCACAGGAAGGGATCCGAATCGACGTGGGAAACTGAAGAAGAAATGAGGCAGCATTACCACGATTGTTCGAAGAATGACAGGTTTCGGGGACGAAACCTAAAATAAGGGGGGTGGACTTGTAACACCCGAAAGTTTGACTTCTCAGCATGTGATGCGACTGAGCTTCAGTCGCCTGTGATTTATGCGACTGAAGTTCAACCGCATGGCTATTCGGCCGATTGGAGCTCAACCGCGCGATTGGAGCTCAACCGCCCGAATGAAGTATGAGCCGAATGGAACACGTGCGATTGGGGTCCAATCGCATGGTGTTGATGCGACTGAAGGTCCAGTCGCCCCTGGACCAGATGCGACTGAGAGGTGGGTATAAAAGAGGAGCAGCTTCATTCTCCTCCCCAACACTTCACATTTCAGTCGGGGAGAGAGAGTGGGCGACCGAGAACAGAAGAGAAGAGAGGGAAAGTGCTGCCCGAGCTCCGAATCCGTCGAGAAGATAGCCAAAGTCGAAGTTCATCTACTTCTACCTGTAATGTGAGTTCTAGGACCCCTCATTTACATGTTTTTAACCGATTTTGGGGCTGGAATCACATATAAACCCTAGTTTTGTAAAAGTGTAAGTTTGACCCATTTGGGTAAATTTTGAGTAATGCGTTTATAGTAAGAAGTAGGACTTGTATATGCTTGTATGATGTCCTTGCATGAATCCCTGAGCTTTGGGAGGGTCAATTTGGGCTAAAAATGGGGTTTTAACGAGTTTGGGTGCGGGGGTTCGCGGCTGCTGTTCGTGATGAACTCCAGTCGCAGCCCAGTTAGGGTTATGCGACTGAAGGGCCATTCGGCCGAATGAGTATGAGTCGATGTCCAATCGCCCGACTGAGGCCCAGACGCCCGATTGAGTCTCAATCGTACGATAGGTGATGCGACTGAGAGTTTCGGTCGCATAAGTTCAATCGCAGAGTAGCTCAGTCGCACGGTTAAGAGTTAGTCGCATATAATCCAGTCGCATAGTGTCTAGTCGTACGGAAGGAAGTCCAATCGCACGTTTGAGTGCCCATTCGCATGATAGCCCAATCGTATGGCCCAGTCGCGTGGAGGACATGCGACTGGTAGTAGTTCAGTCGCCCGAACAGGGCTGATATGAGTGAATGTAGAATTGTATGTATGATGTATGTATGTTAGTATGATGTTGTCATGGTAGACGATGAATACTGATGATATGTAAGTAATTATGTTCCTTATGTGTATGTGTCTTATCTTTTAATAACTTTACGTGAATGAATGAACGAATGTAACGAATGTATTAAGAACGTAAAGTGAAAGATAATGAAAGAAGGAACATGATGAATGAATGCATGCATTAACGAATGAATGAATGTAATAAAGGCTTGCAAGCAAAATGAAGGAGGTGCACACCCCTGGCAGGTGTTAGCTCAACGGTGTGCGGGTTAGCTACCCCGAAGGATGCACATCGGGGTCAGTCTTTGTGATTGACCAGAAGTATGTATGGGATCATTGCCGCTTACCCTAGGTGACTGGATCAGCATTAGTGCACAACGTTCGTGATTGATCATCACAGGTCCAGCACCCGCATTTGTGCACAACGTTCGGGGTAAAGCATACGGCATCGATCCAGAAGTAAAGTGAAAGATAAGTGGTGCTTGTACCTACCCTAGGTGACTGGATCAGCATTGTGCACAACGTTCGTGGCTAACCACCACAGGTCCAGCACCAGTAGTACGTATGATGAAAGGGGGTAGTGTACATGTCATCGAATGTAATGAACGTTCGAACGAAAATAATAAATGAATGAATGAATAGAATGAAGGTTCGAACGTATGAAGTGAAAGTATGAATGAAAGTGAAGACATACGAAAGTATGTGAAGTATGTAAAGTATGTATGTATGAAAGTAAACGAGAATAAGGAAATGTACACGAATGAAAGTAAGTAATGAATGATAAGATAATATTAATGTTATCTGCGTGTACGTATGATGTGTGAACACATGTATGAAAGAACGGTTAATAAGAATGAAAGTATGCTTTATTATAAAAACTAGAACTCACTCAGCAACGCTGACTTTTATGTGTTTTCCAGTTCGCAGGTAGTGTTGCTGAGGATGGCACGAGGCGGCTACTCAGCTCTTTTGGGAGGGCATTCTCCATTTTGTAATGCTGCAACGTCACGTGTTGCGGGCCCATAACGCACACAACAAGTCACGTTGCCTGCCATTACGAGATTTCTTGAGGATCTGAATCAACGAGATTACTCAAGAAATCTCCTTATATATTTTTGAATTTAATATCTTCTTTATGAAGAAAAATATATTTTCTTATTTCGGTAGAGGTCGCTGTACGACCCTATGATTGTTGAGGAATATGCACCAGCAGCAATCATAGTGTAGTATGCCCCTATGATTGCTGAGGATTCGAATAAACGAGATTGCTAGGTAATCTCGGGTTTTTATGTGTCTCCCCAGCAATCATAGTAAAGTTAGGAAGTGTAAAGAAAGTTGTATTTTGTAATTGTGTCAATGATGTAATGACTCTTATGAATGAATGAGAATATATATATGTTTTCTTTATTAATTCCGCTGCGTATGTTATGATCATGTATTAAAAGTATGTTTATACATTGTTTATCTAAAATATATGCAATGAAAGACCGACTGTAGGGTGCCCGGTGAGCGGGGCCTTACAAGTTGGTATCAGAGCAAAAGTTTAAGTAAAATGGGTAAATTTTCATAATAAACCTAAACTTAAACTGAGAATGGGACAGGGAGAATGAGAATGCCATCTGAGTAGTCGCGTGCCATCAGGTATTTTCTTAAAGATTAACTGGTTATTATGTGTGCATGTGATGTGAATTATGTGTACTGTTAGACTGAGATACTAATGTAGTCAGGATAGGTGATGCTCGGGGTACGAAGAGTAGAGTAAGTGGCTAATCACAACTGGCCACTGTAATTAGGGACTTACTGTACTTAACATAAACTGAGCTATTTCCTAATGATGTTACCACTGTCCTTAGAGCTCAATGAGAGACTCTGAGTAGTGGCAGCTGAGCCTACATGAGTCCCCTCCACATCAGTGGGACTCACCTCAGTAATTGGCTTCTGATGGGGGCTAGAGACAAGGGATCCCTCTTGGCTCTGTTGATCTTTCAAAGGGTGTTATAGATCAACTTCATGGCCATGGAGAGATGTAATCTCTTCATCAGTGCGGAGTAAAAGGTCGGTGAAAGATAGGGAAGTTAATCCTACTGACCCGGGACCTAGATCAATGTCTACAGGCATTGAGCCTATGGTGGGGCTGTCCCTAGAAGGCTGCACAGGGGAGTGTAGAGACTCACTCTGTGGGCTTAAGGCTTGGGGTTTGGGCTCTTGGGTTTGAGACTGAGGAGGCTCAAAACCCACATTGAGGTCGAATATGAAGGAATGTGTGACCTTGGACTGAGTGGGAGCCCATGATTCCACTCTAGCCCTTTTGGTTTGAACTGAAGGAGCTTGTTCAATCAGAGTAGATTGAACAAGGGTTCGTTTGGGTCGTCTCTGGTATGTAACTTTGATGGGTAAAGAAGATTTTGGCATTGTGGTGGAGGGTGCTGGTGTGGGTTCATCACCTGCGGGAATAACAGGGATGTCACCAGAAGTTATGCGCTCAGTCATCTCTGGAGGTAATGGAGTGTACCTTCCAGTGAAGTTGATGGAAACCTTCTTCAGTATTTTGAAGATGGTAGGCCTCATTTGTGGAACGGTAAGAGCAGCTGCGCAAACAAGCTTGCTTGGTTCCAGCTCACAGTTGATTATGTGTTGAATAAATCTGGGAGACATGAAGAATGTATCCATCTGGGATACATGAAGAATGTATCCCTGCTCAGATTGCTGATAAGGTTGGTCAACACAAATCGTGAGTAGTTGAATCGGAGACCTCTCACCAACCCATGAACTAGGCATCCTAGTTCATATGGGATTTGATCCCAACCCCCTGATTTGTTGGAGAGGCAGTGCAGGATAATGTGCAGCAGGAACTTCCAATGGTAAGAGAAGTTAAACTTGTAGATGGTAGATCTGCTCACATCCCCTCCATATCCCATGAGGATATAGGTGCCTTCCAAGTCTGCTTTGGGGAACTCAGTAGGAGCCCCATCATCATGAAGCTCGAGTTGCTCCCTGATGAGTTGTTCAGTGATGACCAATTCTTGGCCACAAATGCGGGTTCTCAGTACTCGAACCCCATTCACAACTGCAGTTTGACCGTTACTCCAGAATTCGGACATATGGTTGGAGTATACGATGGGGTTCACTGTAAGTGCAGTAAGGTATGTGGATTCGGTAAGAAAGGTGATGATTTGGGTGAAGTCGGCATCCCTTGACGAATCAAGTAATGCGACTTGGTTGTGCTGAGGGTTTAGCGCCATTGAATAGAAGGTAAGCTTGAATTTGGGTGAAATTGCAGGTTTTACAGAGAAGGGAATAGTTAGGGCAGTAAACTGGTAAAAGAAGATGAAATTGATCAGTCAAGATTATTTAAAGGGGATGAATTGTGGTAGTGGCGGTAATAGGGTAACTGTTCGGGGTCACTGTGGGTGGTATGGTGGTTTACGGTGGAGAAATGACAGTGGCGGCAAAGGATAATTTTAAATAATCTGACATCATGAACAAAATATTTACCTTTTACAGAGTGGGGCCCAAAAGATATCCGTTACATATAAAAACCTTTACTTCCGAATGTAAAACATTTCCGAAGGTAATTTTCTTCCGAAGGCAATTTCTTTTCCGAAGCAAGTTATTGCTTCCGAAGGTAAAGTTGTCTTTTGAAGGCACTTTCTCTTCCAAAGCAAGGCATTGCTTCCGAAGGTAAAGTTGCCTTTCCGAATAGAGAGCTTTACAAGCTTCGGAAGTAGATCTGATGTGAGATCAATCGCTTCTTCCAAGACCAAAACTCTTCCGAGAAGAAAATTTCCATTGAGGAACTTTGGTTTCGGAAGATATTCAAGAATATCTTCCGAGAGTTAATTCCTCTTCGGAAGGAATTTACACTTAGAATAATTTAAAGATCTTTTGTAACAGGGCTTAAATTGTATTGACACAAGACATTACACATTTAAAAAGCCTTTTCAAAAGAGGTAGTTAATCAATATTTATCATCCCAATAGCTGATATAAGATACTTAAATCTTTGTTCATCAAATGCCTTTGTGAACAAATGAGCATATTGTTCATTTGAGTCAACTTTGATTAACTTGATCAGATGTTTCTCATGAATATCTCTAATGAAATGATACCTGATATCAATGTGCTTTGTCTTGGAGTGCTTCACCGGATTCTCAGTAATAGAGATAGCACTATTGTTTCCAATATGGATAGGAGTAGTCATGAAGTTGAATCCATAGTCTAACATCTGATTTTGAATCCATAGCAGTTGAGCACAGCAGCTAGCAGCAGCAATGTATTCAGCTTCAGCAGTTGATGTAGAGACACAGGATTGTTTCTTGCATTGCCATGAGATAATCCTTCCACTAAGGAATTGACATCCTCCTGATGTTGATTTCTTGTCAATATTGCAGCCACCATAGTCACTGTCAGAGTATCCATAGAGATTAAAATCACTATTTCTTGGATACCAGAGACCTAGTTTAGGTGCTCCTTTGAGGTATTTGAGGATTCTCTTAACAGCAGCTAGGTGAGACACCTTTGGAGCAGCCTGATATCTTGCTCAAATGCATGTGGCAAACATGATATCTGGTCTACTAGCAGTGAGATACATCAGAGAACCAATGATTGCTCTATACTGATGTTGATCAGTACCCTCCCCCTCAAGGTCAGGGCAAAGATTATGGTTTCTGGGTATGGGTGTCTTGGCTGGTTTACAATCCTTCATTTCAAATCTATCTAAGATGTCTGAGACATACTTAGATTGACTTATGAAGAACCCTTCCTTCATCTGTTTCACCTGAATTCCAAGGAAAAAGTCCATTTTTCCCATGGAACTCATCTCAAACTTCTGCTTCATAATGCTTTCAAAGTCCTTGCACATTTGGTCGTTTGAAGAACCAAATATGATGTCATCAACATAGACTTGTACAAGCAAAATGTCTTCTCCACTCTTTCTGATGAAAAGAGTCTTGTCAATGGAACCTCTAGTGTATCCATTCTTCATGAGAAACTGAGACAAGGTCTCATACCACAGCCTAGGTGCTTGGTGCAGCCCATATAGAGCCTTATCCAGTTTGCACACATAGTTGGGGCGCTGTGGGTCTTCAAATCCCGGAGGTTGACATACATAGATTTCCCTATCTATATCCCTATATAGAAAAGCACACTTGACATCAAGTTGGTAGACTGTGAAGTTCTTGGATGCAGCATAAGCAAGGAAGATCCTAACTGCCTCAAGTCTTGCAACTGGTACAAAGACATCAGTGTAATCAATTCCTTCCTCCTGGGTGTACCCTTGAACTACTAATCTTACCTTGTTCTTGATAATCAAGCCTCTATCATCTTTTTGTTCCTGAATACCCATTTAGTGCCTATGGGTACTTGACCAGATGGTAGTGGGCATAGATTCCAGACCTTTTGTCTTCTGAATTGAAGCAGCTCCTCCTGCATCGATTCAACCCAACTACTATCCTTTAAGGCATCTTCTACCTTCTTTGGTTCCATCTGAGACAAGAAGCATGAATACAAGCAGACATTCCCATGATGAGTTTGTCCTCTTATTCTCACACCCTCAGAGACATTCCCTATGATGTTTTCAGTTGGACGAGTGTTGTAAATCCTAAGACGAGGACTCACTTCCAGTTGCATAGATAAGTCTAGGTTAGACATATTCTGATCAGGAACTGGATCACTCTGTCCAACTGCTGTTTCAAAGTCATTCAATGAGGACTGATTGAATGATTGAGAAACATCATCAATGGTTGGTTGTGAAGTAGGATTAACAGTTGCCTGTTCCTTCAGAATACTACTTCCCTCAACCTGGTGTTGTAATGGATCACCTGAAGAACTTTGAGGTTGATCAAGTGATTCACTTGTTGAAGCTTCACTATTCCTGGAGATAGTTACACTGTCAGATCTGTGAATGGTTGAAGCTTGCTGCCTTTCAGCTCTTTGAGAATTTGGAAGAGGTCTGGGAAGCTCAAATAATTGACCTGCATCAGCATCAGCATCATCTTGAGCACCTGTTCCAGCAGAAATGAAGACACCCTTTTGCTTTGGGTCAATCCTAAGCTTGGACTCTGCAACCTTCTTGGCAGTCCTTCTAGCAGCTTTAGCTCTACTTCTTCTTGCCTTGGTGGTTAGGAATTGGTCTTCACAGGTGGAGATGAGTGTATCTTCCAGTTTCTCCCCTGTGGTGGCTACTATTTTTGCCTCATTCTCTAGTTCCAATGGAGAAGGGTCAACAGTTGGAACCTCTTGCTCTTCAGTACCACATCTAGGTAGTCTAATAGACTCATAAGAGTGTGGTGGAGCTATTTCATTGGTTCCCAACCCTTCTTTGTTTTGATAAAACATTTTGGAATGAGAGGTTGATGCAAGAATAGTTTGGAAGCTTTGCTCAGCAATAGCTTGCTTCCTGGCCTGAGCCTCAGCAGTGACTAACTGGGCTTCAACTTCAGATCGTTTGGATATCAGATCTTTGATTTGAGTCTTATAATTGGTCTTTTCATGTTTTAAAAGAGACACGGTTTTCTCTAACTCTTCAATTTTCTTTTGATAGTCAGATTCAGCTCTCTTAAAATCAGATTTTAGCACATTTAAAGACTCAACCTCAGATCTGATTTCCGAAATGTAATCCTTATAAAGTTTGACTTTAGCAATACAGGCAGCAGTACAAAGATGTTCGTATACCTGATCATCATCTGTTCCGGCCATGAGTGCTTGAGCGGGAGTCACATCCTGTACCATGAAGCTCCAGTCAACTTCTTGAGCCACAGCAGCTGTTTTAGTTGACCTTTCTTCATGCTTTGAAGCAGTGGGATATGTGGAGGCCTGTGGAGTTCCCGGGTTGTTCTTGGGAGCCTTGCATTCCCTAGCAAAGTGACCAAGTTGGTTGCAGTTGTAACACTTTGCTTTGCTCTTATCAAACCCAAACTTGCTGTTGACTGGGTTTTGAGGGAATTGCCTTCCAGTTCTCTTGAAGAACTTCTTCGCTCTGTAAGTTAAAAGAGCCATCTATTGGACAATGTCCACATACTCCACATCATCTGGACTGAAGCACTCCAGATCATCAAAGCAGTATTGAAAATCACCAGAGTGTCCACTTCTAGAGACAAAGGCACAACTATCCTGAAAGGAGTTGTGTTGAACCTTTTGAGACTGTGAGTCTCAGGTAGAGTAATGTAGGGTCCACTGTGTAAGTTGTCAGGGTAACATAGCAACTGATGTTGTGGTTCTATGATTTCCCTTTCAACCACATGAAGGGCTGAACTCAGTTGGTTATTGGAGTGACCAGAGGAGTTCTGCATGTTCATCTCCATCTGGAATGCACTTAGGATACCATACAACTCTGTCAGAGTAAGAGTCTTAAGGTCCAAAGTTCTCTTGATTACAACACAGTAGTGTATCCATAGTTTAGGAAGTGAAGACATGAACTTCCTAACTATGTCTCTATTCTCAAGAGCTACTCCAATATCCTCCAGAGTATCTACTAGCTCAACAAACCTGAAGTATTGTTGAGTCAAGGTCTCACCAGCCTTGAAAGTAAAGTTCTCAAACTGCTGCTTCAAGAGATCCTTCTTGTTCTCTTAGGTTTCCTTGGATCCTTCATACATCAGCTTCAATGCTCCCATAAATCTTTAGCAGTTTTGCACTTCTTGAAGCGTCTGTAGACGGAGTTGGGGAGAGCAGTTTGGAGAGAAGTCATATCCCTTTGATCTAGCTCTATTCTCTTCCTATCTTCTTTTGAGTAATCATCAACATCTTTTGGAATGATGCGATTACCAGTGGCAGAAGTGGTGCTTGGTATGAAAGGACCATTGACAATGGAGTCCCACATCCTTGAATCTTGACACTTGATGAAGCCTTCCATTCTGATACACCATGTGTCAAAGTCTTCAGGGGTGATCAGTGGGGACTTGGTCATGGTACCGGTTTCCATATCAGCCTTGGAGAGAGCAGCCATTTGAGTGAGTGGTTTGTAGTGAGGAGTGAAAAACAGGTTGATTTGGATGGTAAGATCTCACAACCAAGAGCCTGAAGCTCTGATACCAATTGCAGGATCGATTATGGGTCACTCAACAGATGGTTTTTCTCTCAAACTCACCCTGAACAACACTCAGCAAGAGTCTAAGAAGAGTTGATCACAATATAACAAGTAACAAGCACTAAGTAAATAAAACAGAATGTAAATTTTCAAGGTACTTTTATATTGCTTCTCAACTCAAAGGATTACAAGACTCTTGGACTTAAATCACTTATCTAAAGAGTTACAAGGAGAAGATATATATAATACTACCTACAGCCGGATATACTTTGATACCAGCTGGACACCTCTAACCCTACATCTATACTACAAGACTCTAGGTGAGGTCTTCCAGACATTTTGCCTGAGAGTTGGTAGTCATGACATGTCCCTGACTTACCTTTTGTCACCAACTAAAGTTGGTAACATGTACTATCATAAAAAGGTGAACAGTAGAATAAAGTATGGTCAACAACATGGCTATTTAGGAAGATGCCATGCTGTATCAGAGGTCTGCAGCGGACTGTCAGTGACCATACTTTTGTCTGCTGGTCATAGCAATGTCTTCTGAAGGATAAACTACTTCGGAAGAATAACTTCTTGCGAAGCCACTTATACTTTGGAAGACTGCTTCTTCCGAGGCTTGGAGTCTTCTTTGTCTTCGGAAGCAGACTTTGTCTTCAGCTCTTTCATCAGACTTTGTCTTCGGAAGCTCAGACTTTGTCTTCGGAAGCTCTTTCAGACTTTGTCTTCGGAAGCTCTTTCAGACTTTGTCTTCGGAAGCTTTTTCAGACTTTGTCTTCGGAAGCTCTTTCAGACTTTCGGAAGATCTCTTGCTTGGCTTCGGAAGCCCTTCAATGTAGCACCAAAAATGACTATGAAGTGGTTTTGGTTGCACCAGCCTCATCATGATCCAACAAAACGTACCGGACACAACATCAGGGTCCGTCCTAGCTTCCTCTTGCGTCATAGTGAATGCCCTGGCACTTTCCCTCGATCCTTCACTCTCCGTCTTCTTCACTCTGGAACCCTCAGCCCTAGGCTTCTTACAATCCTTACTTACGTGGCCCTCCACGCCACAGTTAAAGCACCGGACTGTACGACAGTCCTGGCTATATGCCCCTCCTTCCCACATCTGAAGCACACATTCGACCCCAGCCTACATTCCCCACTATGCTCTCTCCCACATCTACCGCACTTCTTCATACCCGCATATGATGTGACCACACGGCGGTCATCCACCCATGCCTTCTTGTTACCCGTCGAGGCATCACCCCGACCAAACCTCTTCCCACTCCAACGTCGATCACCACCCTTCCTACTACCTTCAGCCACCACCACTACAGTCCTCTCATTATATAACCTCCCTGCCAAGTCCACCGTTGACCTAAATGTGCTTGGTCGGGCAGTGATCATGTGCCTGCGGAGATCCACTGGCAAACCCTGAATGTACCTCTTAATCTTCCATGACAGAGGCGTCACCTGATCCGGCGCCAGACGTGCCATCTCGTTGAACTTCATGGTGTACTGCTGATGTATCATCGTTCCCGCCTCTAGTTGTAGGAACTCCCTCTCAACCTTGTCCATTTCCTGATGAGGACAGAACTCCTCAATAACCAACTTCTTCAGCTCCAACCATCTCATTCTCCCAATCGCCCGACTACCCTCGGCTTGGACTATATTGTCCCACCAACACAAAGCCGAGTCCACAAATGAGTGGGCAGCAAATTTCACCTTCTGGTCTTCTCGGCACTCGCTGATATTCAGAACAGCTTCCATTTCCCTCACCCATCGGTGAGCAGCAGCAGTAGTGCCATTTCCATCAAAGGTAGGGGGCTTACACCTTTGAAATGCCCCGTAGTTACAGCCTCGTGTCGGCTCCTGCACAGGCTCTTCCTCCTCCTCCTCATCATCGGAGGGAATCGTCTCAGTCTCTGGTTGCTCCCGACCTCCCAAGGACCGGTTCCTCTCTTGTCTTTCCCCTTCCCGTACTGCCTTAATCACCTCGGTCACCACAGACGGTAAGATTGTCTACATGACCTGATGCACTTCTTCAACCACCGCCTCTTTCATCGAGGCCATCAAGTTTGCACTCTCATCCCCACCCTCCGGATGAGGGGTCTCGGGTCCTTCAGGAACCACCTTCTCAACTCTAGGCCTGCCACTTTTGGGCCGCGATGCAGCACCAAGCCCAGCACGCGAGGCTTTAAATGATCTACCACCGGCCATCCTCTATCACACACTAAAAGATTCAAACACCAAAATGGTCATTCAAGGGAACAGCTCAGTTTATGTCAAGTATGGTAAGTCCCTAATTACAGTGGCCAGTTGTGATTAGCTACTTACTTTACTCTTCATACCCCAAGCATTACCTGTCCTGACTACATCAGTATTTAAATCCACAAACAGCACATAACCACATGACACGCGCACATAATACTGGTTAATATTAAGAAAATACCTGATGGCACGCAGCTACTCAGATTGGCATCCCTTCCCTTTCCGTCCCATTCTCAGTTTAAGTTAAGGTTTATTTGAAAATTTACCCATTCACTTAAACTTTATCTCTGATACCAACTTGTAAGGCCTCATTCCCGGGACGCTTACAGCTGGTCGATCATCGCACATAGAACATATAATTACATTAACTTTAATAAACATTGTAGCAGAAACAATGAAAAAACTTTTCATTCAATTTAAATGCTTTTGCACTTTAATACGACACTCATTACAAACATCATTTGTTTGCATTACAATGCAAAACCAGTATACAATAGAATGCCATCCAAAAGAGCTGAGTAGCCGCCCCGTGCCATCCTCAGCAACACTACCTGCCAACTGGAAACACATTAAAGTCAGCGTTGCTGAATGAGTTCTAGTTTTATAATAAAACATACTTTTCTTTCGTTAAAACCGTTTCTTTACTTTCATGCAATCATACATCATACGTACACATAGATAATATCATTATTATCTTCATCATTCATTCTTTCATTCATTCATTCTTTAACTTTCATTCATTCATCGTACTTTCTTGTCATTCCTACTCTTTTATCATTACCTCTTTTCTTTCCATCAACCATAAACCTTACCATTCTGTTTCGTGGTACTGGACTTAGGCCTATCATAGACCTTCTATAACAGTGCACCGCACCTCTGGCCACAGTACCTAAGGTAAAGTTTAGGTGTACCATTGCCATATGCAATACCCTTGTGTTCCTGGTACTGGACCTAGGCCTATCATAGACCTTCTATAACGGTGCACCGCACCTCTGGCCACAGTACCTAAGGTATGCAGCAATGGTTCTATACAAATGGTCAATCACAGTGTCAAGCTTTACCCTCTTCATGGCACACAACCACGATTACTGAGGTCGAATGACAAGGATCCCATTTCGAGTCTATTGCAACAACAAGGTCGCTCACCTTATACATTTGCTTGCAAGCCTTTGTTACTTTCATTCATTCATTAATGCATGCATTCATTCATTAATGCATGCATTCATTCATCATGTTCCTTTTCATTATCTTCCACTTTATGTTACATAATACTTCCGTTTCATTCATTAGCATAACACGTAAAGCCACGGGAAAGATAAACATTCATCATAATAAGGAACATCAACATACACAGTAGCATCATCATACATAAATAACATACATCACGCATAAACATGCAACATCATCATGCCCAACATACCCTCTAAGACCACAACAATCATCTTACTTGAACTTACGGGAACTTCCATGTCAAAACTTACATCTGCACTTTCCCCTGAATGTCAGAAATTAAACTACGCTTTTTCTCAGGTACGCCAACCCTATTTGGGCATATGGGCATCCTTCAGTCGCATGGCCTCCAGGCGACTGAACATCATGCGAATGGACCCATGCGGATGAACATCAATGCGGATGAACACCCCAGTCGTGCGAATGGACCTCATGCGGATGGACACCAATGCGAATTAACACTATGCGATTGGACCTTATGCGAATGGACACTATGCGAATGGACCTCATGCGTATGGACTTAATGCGGATGAGTACTTATGCGAATGGGCCTTCAGTCGCATAACTCCCCATGCGACTGGCCATCTAGTTGTGTCAATAAATCCCCTATCGTGCGAATGGACCCTCAATCGTGCGAATGAACCCCAATCGCACCTCATTCGGCCGTATGGGCTCCATTCGGTCGCATAGCCCTAGCCGATGCAGAATGCAGTTCATCCCGAATCCAATCTGCCATTTTCGACCTCCATGCTCATCCAAACCCATTCTAAGCCCGAATCAACCATCCTAGACCTTAGGAATGTATACCACAACACTATTCAAGCACACACAATCCCGGAAACAAACTCCAAACGCATCACACGCAACACATCCAAATGGGCCAAACACACACACATTCAAAAAGGGTTTAATATGTGCTCCAGCCCCAAATCAGTTGAAAACCATTAAACGAGGGGTCCTAGAACTCACACAAACTACACCAAGAAGAAGAGCTTCGATTAGACCCTCTACATGATGATTTCCAAGTCCGAACCCACTCGAACTAAGTCTTTTTCTCTCTTTTCTCCCTTTCTTCTTCTCCTCTCTTTTCTTTGCTGAAATATAGGTGTGGGGAGAGGGTAAGGGCTGCCCTCTCCCTTCAAATATCTCCACTTACCTAACTTTCTCGCGTTGGCGAGTTTGGTCCCCTGACTTTGGACTTTATTTCGTTTTCTTCCTTCGTCGGCTTCAAGGAAAATATCCGGGTGTGACAAATCAATGAGTCTAAAGTCAAACCTAAATCCTCAAGACTTATTCATAAAGGAGTGACAATCTTAGAAACACTTAGCAGCCTAAGCTCATTAAGGCTTAGGTTACCCATTCTAATTGATTTCATTTTATGTGGAGGAACATACATGGAGGGCTAACAACAAGTGGTTTGTTGACAGTGGATGTTCCTGGCACATGGCAGGTAACTGTTCTCTCCTCCATGACTTCAAACACAAAAATGCTTCTTATGTAGCATTTGGTGGGGATAAAAAGGGAGGTAAAATTATAGGTGAAGGAATTGTAACAAATAGTGTGCTCAAGTTTGGAAAAGTAAATTTTATGAAAGCTTACAATTTAATTTACTCAATCTTTCTCAAATTTGTGATCAAAATTATACCACTTTATTCGATATAAAACATTGTTAAATTCTTAAACCTGGTTTACAAATCTCAGATGATTACATCCTTCTTAAGGCACCAAGAAAAGGCAACACATACATTTTGGACATGAACAACACCTCTTTAACATCAAATGAAACATGCCTGATTTTGAAGTCATCAGACTATGAATCTCAAATGTGGCATAGAAGGCTGGTTCATTCTAATATGAAGAACATGAATAGGATGGCAAGACATGACTTAGTCATTGGTCTACCTAAGAAAGAATTTCAATGTTCTACTCATTTTTCTTCACGTTACAAAGGAAAACAACATAAGGTGTCACATAAGTCCAAAACAATTAACATAAATACAACACCACTCAAATTGCTTCACATGGATCTTTTTGGTCCAACCAATGTGATGAGCATTGGAAAGAGGCAATATTTTTGGTGATTGTTGATGATTCATTAGATTCATATGGGTCTTTTTCTTAAAACATAAAAGTGAAACATCAGAAACATTAATGGAGTTTATCACTAAAATTGAAAATCAACTTGATTTAAAGGTGAAACTCTTTAGAAGTGATAATGGATCTAAATTTGTCAACTATGTTCTAGATAACTTTTGTAGGAACAAAGGCATAGCAAGACAATTTAGTGCACCAAGAACTCCAGAACAAAATGGAGTTGCTGAGAGAAGAAATAGAACTCTCATTAAAGCAGCTAGAACAATGTTGGCTGATTCACATTTGTCCATTACCTTTTGGGCTGAAGTAGTGAATACAACCTGCACTGTTCAAAACAGAACATTAATTGTTAAATACATAACAAAACACCTTATGAGCTCTTTTTTAAAAGAAAACCTTTTATAGGCTATCTTAGAGCTTTTGGGTGTCATGTATCTGTGTTAAATACCAAGGAACAATTAAAATCCTGTGATGGTTTCTTAGTTGGTTATTCATCGACATCTAAATCATATAGAGTTTACATTCCACACCAACAAATTATGGAAGAAACATTAATGTACTTAACTGCAAGTCTGTAGGAAGTCTGTAGATCAAAGATTATATAAATCAATGATAGGATCATTAATGTACTTAACTGCAAGTAGACCTGACATTATGTTTGTTGTTTGTGTTTGTGCTAGGTACCAATCAGATCCCAAGGAATCACATATGAATGCTGTGAAGAGGATATTCAGATATCTCAAAGGGAAGCCAACTCTTGGACTTTAGTATCCTAAAGAAGGAGAATTCAACCTCTACTCTTACTCAGATAGTGAATTTAGAGGATATAACAATAACAGGAAATCCACAATAGGTGGATGTCAATTCATAGGACCAAGGCTTGTGTCTTGGCAGTGCAAGAAACAAATAAATGTTTCAGTATCCACAACTAAAACTGAGTACATAGCTGCTTCAGCTGGTTGCTCTCAATTTTTATGGTTGCAAAACCAGTTACTTGATTATGGGTACAACTTTCTTTAAACACCAATCCATATAGATAACACTACTGCTAGTTTATCACTGTTAATCCAGTGCAGCATAGTAAAACAAAACATATAGAGATAAGATACCATTTTCTGAGAGATTGCTCAAAAAAGGTGTTGGACCCTGAAAGGATCATACATGCCAATTCAAGAGGTGGATGGTTGTTCTGCTGGAAATCTCCCCAAGTCCAAGAAGAAATGCTGATCAAGAAAATACAAGTGTCGGCTATCCGCATTTGTTAATGCGGATGCACAAGAACAAATGCTGACAAGTATTTGTTCATCCGCATTAACTAATGCGGACATCCGACAAATGCATACAAGACTTTTGTTCATCCGCATTAACAAATGCGGATGTTAAGTAACAAATGCGCTCCGTGTTTGTTCATCCGCATTTGTCAATGCTGATGACCAAACACCAATGCGAAAGAATAGAAGACCAATGCTGATGAAGACTAAGAACAAATGCGTATGAAGACAAACTATTCTGTACAGTTAGGGTAGTTTAGTCATTTTGTACAAGCTGTAAGTCAGCCTATAAATAGATCAGACACCTCGTATGTGAGGGGACTCTTGACTCTTGATTTTCAGACTTTTGTATCTGAAAATTCCTGACATCCGAGGTTGTCTTGCTTGTTACTGTAGCTTGCTAAACCCTAGCATTTACTTTGTAACAGTTCAGATAATCAATACAAGTGCATTTATGAGTATTTCAAGTGTTAAATGTTCATTGATTGTTTGATTCCGCCTCTCAATCATTGACTCAATCAACATATTCGATCCTTGTTGATTCACATCAACAGAGAATATCATTCTCAAACCCAGTCAGTTGGTATCAGAGCTTTGGCTCTCGGTTATTACCCAGATCTGCTCAGATCTGTGTTTAACCCGATTGATCTGTTGCTTGAGTTGCTGCTTAGAGATTTCGAACATCTCTTCTCAGTATTCTAACCAAATACTCTCAGATCTACTCAACTGCTACTGTTCATCCAAAGTTGTTCTTCGAACATAAACAGTTTCAGGTTGCACTTTCATCAAAACCAAGAACATCTAAAGTCAAGACTCAGAATAGTCTCACTGAAATACACACATTCTCAGCAGATCCATTGTTACAGTACTAAGTTTGGACTACTTGGACGAATCAAACATAAAATCAGTTAAAACCAGATCTAAGTTAGTTAAAACAAAAGTTAACCATGGACTCACATAACTATTCTGAACTTGGGCATGCTTCAAAACCACCCATGCTCAAGCATAAATCTGAATATAAACAATGGAAAATCAGATTCATGAATTTTGTCACAGGTGTTGATCCTGATTATTGGATCTCTATTTGCAAAGGCCCACACATCCCTGTTACATTATCTGCAGATCAAGCTGCGTTATACAAGACTGCAAGAATCCCTATTGAAGACCTTACTCTTGATGACGATGATTATAAGAAGATCAAGATTGACCTCAAAGCTTACTCCATACTCACTCAAGCACTCAAAATGGATGTGCTCAAGAGATTGGAAAAGTATGGCACTGCAAAAGCAGTATGGGATGCCCTGAAAATCATGTGTGAAGGAAGCAGTGAAGTAGCTGAAATCAACAAAGACAAGCTTGTGAATCAGTATGAGACATTCCATCACTCAAAAGGGGAGTCTATCTCTAAACAGTTGCATAGATTTGTGCAATTAGTGAATGATCTAGAGATTATGGGAGTCACCTACAAGTCAAAGGAGTTAAACAAGAAGATGTTACATAGCCTTCCAGAAACATGGAAACAAAATGTAACCATGCTAAAAAACACTCTTGATCTAGAGAGCACAACTCTAGATATTATGATTGCCAAGATTGAAGCTTTGGAACTAGATGAGAGAAGCAGAAATCTTGGAGGACCCAAAGTTGTGGAGGCTTACAAGTTTCCAACTGATTCTCACTCTGTTGAGAATGCCTCATCACTGAAGGAGATGACTTTCTCTCATCAAGGGATCAATCTAAACCCACTGGATTCACAGCAGCTCAACCTCCAAGCAGGCCATCAACCTCATCCCCACCTGCTTCAACACCAACCCCTGATGATCCAAAATCTGAAGAACAAAAAGCAACCTACAATGCTTTTGTTGCAAGCTTTGAAGCCTATTTGGGAGGAAGACTCACATCTGCACATCTGATACAAGAAGACTTAGAAGAAATGGATCCAGATGATGTAGAGGAAATGGATTTGCAATGGCAAATGGCAATGATAGCTATGAGAGCTAAGAAATTTTTCAGAAAAGGTAAAAGGCTTCACCTGAATGAAAACACCAAGCTTGGATACGATAAATCAAAAGTGAAGTGTTTTAACTGTGGTATGACTGGCCATTTCTCAAGAGAATGTACTGCTCCTAGAAGAAACAACAATGCTCAAAGGGTTCCACAAAACCAGTCATCATCACAGCCATCTTCATTTGTTCAACAGCCATCTGCAAGCTTTCACTCCAACAGTTATAACCAACAATATCATCATCAGCAACAACACAACAGACTCAACCTCAACTGACCAATCAAGCTTTGGAAGCAATCAGCAATCAGCTAATGCTCTTGTTATCAGGCAGGATGGAGTATGTGACTGGAGCATGTATGCAGAGGAAGTGAAGCCTCAATTTCAAAATCATGCACTCATGGCTCACATCAATGATGGACCTTCTCCCATGCCCACTGAGGTAAAAACTAACCTTTGTAGTGATAAATGCATTCATGAAGTTCAAGGTTATAGAGAGCACAATCATAAACTAGCTGATAAAATAAAAGAAGAAAGGTTAAATCTGAGATGCTTAAGAGAGAAATTAAAGGCTTTGAAATTAAAATTAAGTCTCTCATCTCAGACATTGAGAAATTGCATGGTGAAAAGTACTCTCTTGCAGCTGAGAATGAGCAACTGACTGAAAAGTTAGCTCAATCTAAAACTGAACTCAATCTTACTGAGTTGAAACTAGAAAAGTTTCAACAGTCATCAGTTAAGCTGCAAGAAATGCTTGACTCACAAAAGGATCCCAAAGACATGTCTGGTATTGGATACAACTCGTGTCCACCACCATACAATGATAACTATACTGTCATGCCTGAATCTGTTTCACTCCAACAAGAAAATGAGCCTAACACTGTTGAACCTAAAACAATGGTAAATCAAGTCACCAATCCTCAAAACAGACCCAGTGCTTACATTGAAACAAATGAGGATAAAATCAAGTTAGGTCATCCCATTAAAATTAAGGAGTGCTCAGACAAGACAGTAAGTGTAAATAGAACAACTAGCCCCACCAAGGCTGTTGTTCCTTTTGTGAAATTCATCCCTGCAGCTTCAAGGGAAAAGAATATAACAACTAATAAGGTGAATCTAACTGCTGAAAGCAGATCTGACAGTGAGACAAACTCTCCAAAAAATTCAAGCAAGTCAGAAAACGATTCCCCTTCCATTAAAAGAAAAGTTGTTCAAGTCACAAAAACTAGAATTCACTCAGACCCACAAACATCAAAATCAAAGCAAGGAGTTGGCTTTGATATTTTTAACAAAGAGCATGTTAATCAATTGGAAAAAGAATGTAGACAACAATTGAGAAAGCGAGGTCAGCCTAAGAAAAGAAGAGTCAGTAGTGTTGTGAAACAATCTACCAACAAGGCTGAGCAGGCATTCTCATCAAAACCTCGGAATGAATCAAATTCAAAATCTGTCAAAGCTACTAAATCCTCAACACCGGGATCAGTGGCTAGAAACAAGCACATGCGTTGTGATGTGTGTGATAGGTCTAATCACAGAACAGACAAATGCTTTTATAATCAATACTGTTCCATCTGTGACATGAACAATCACACCACCAAGAACTGTTATTTCAACAAATACTGTTCGGTCTGCAATATGACAAATCATAACACGTCTGACTGTTTCTTCAATCAAAAGGGAAAGAGGATACCCCAAAAAAGCCTATCTCACCAATCATGTTTGATAAACATAAAATCAATGGTCATTCTCATCACAGAGTTTCCAAATCTGATGATGACATGAAAAATCTGAAAATGTCAAACAGAAGTCAAAGATATAGAAATCAAGTGGTCAGACAAACAATGATTTTCTCAATCCAAGAAACAAGTTTGATAATAAAAAACGAATCCAGTTTCTGAAAAGAAACAGGGATCAAAGGTTTGAATACTCATCTGATTCCTCAGTTGATATAACAAACCAATCAAGTTTCAGAAATACATCAAGCATGATCCCACCACCAAAGCCCCAGTTTAAAGGAAAACTACCAACAGGTTACTATCATGGATAGAAATGGTAAGCCCAAGACCATCATGGCTTGGGTTTCACATTCTAACTAGTTCTTTCTGTGCTTGTAGGGTCATTCACACAGGTCCAACAGTATATGGTATGTGGACAGTGGATGTTCCCGACACATGACTGGAGACCGTTCCCTCCTTCATGATTTTAAGCACATTCAAGGAACGACAGTGGCATTTGGAGGAGATTCACAAGGAGGTAGAATTACAGGTGAAGGATCTGTGACAAATGGAATGCTGAGCTTCGACAGAGTGAATTACTGCGAACAACTAAACTTCAATCTTCTCAGCGTGTCTCAGATCTGTGACAAGAAATATTCCACTCACTTCACAGACACTCATTGCTACATTCTGAGACCAGGATTTCTTATTCCTGAAGAATGGGTTGTCTTGAAAACACCCAGAAAGAATAACACTTATGTCATAAACCTCAACTCAACTTCACCAAAAGAAGAAACATGTCTTCTGTCAAAAGCATCTTTTGATGAATCACAACTTTGGCACAGACGACTGGGACATACAAATTTCAAAAACATGAACAGACTGGTTAAAGGAAATCATGTTTATGGTTTACCTCAAAAGAATTTCATTTCATTGACCACTGTTCTGCATGTCTCAAAGGAAAACAACACAAGTCGTCTCACAAACTAAAGTTGGTGAACACCAACAATACTCCATTGAAACTACTTCATATGGATCTCTTTGGTCCAACTCATGTTATGAGTATGGGAAAGAAACAATATTGTTTGGTGATCATAGATGACTTTTCTAGATTCACATGGGTCTTCTTCTTACTTCATAAAAATGAAACGTTCCAATTAATAAAAGATTTAATCACAAAAATTGAAAATCAACTTGATCTTAAAGTCAAAACAATCAGGAGTGATAATGGGACAGAATTTAAAAATGAAGATATGAGTTCATTTTGTGCAATCAAAGGCATAGCTCATCAATTTAGTGCAGCTAGAACTCCTCAACAAAATGGGGTAGCTGAAAGAAGGAACAGAACACTAATTGAAGCAGCACGCACCATGCTAGCAGATGCTAAACTGCCAATCACCTTCTGGGCGGAAGCAGTTAACACATCTTGCTTTGTACAAAATAGAACCTTACTTGTCAAAGAAAGTAACAAGACTCCATATGAACTCATTTTTCAAAGAAACCATTTATTGGATTTTTCAAGTCATTTGGTTGTCCAGTCTCATATTAAACACCCGGGATCATTTGGGAAAGTTCTCATCTAAGTCTGATGAAGGATTCTTTGTAGGATACTCATCTGTATCGAAGGCTTACAGAGTGTTTAATCCCAGATTAAACATTATTGATGAATCAACGAATGTTCAATTCAAAGAACATTCATTTCCCAAAGCAGCTAAGGTCCTGATTGGTTATTTGATATTGACTCATTCACTAAGTCTTTTGACCAATTTCACATGTCTGATGCAGGAATCCACAACCAGCTGTATTCATCATTATCAGAAAGAAGGAGTGATTTTCCAATGATTCCTCCAACTTCTTCTGAGCAACTAAATGAAGAAGTCCCTTTACAAGCTGATCCTATCAGACACTCTGTTCAACATCAAAGTGCTTCAATTGAGGATGGTCCAAGTACAACACCCTCCATCAGGATGCCATCCATTGAAACAAACTACTCAAGAAGAAGTTACCACCCAAACTCGTATCATCCTCCTGTTGATACTGAAAGAACTTCAACTGATGGAAGTAATCAACCCACTGATGATACTGAAGCAAGAACTGCAACACAATTTGATTTCTTCCACAACTCCCCAACAGTACAAGAAGAAGTTGCCTCGACCAAGATGAACTGAATGTCTCCAATCTTGATGTAACCATTGTGGTGATCAATCCAACCACAAGAATACACAGAATCATCAGTTGACGACATCATTGGTGAACTAAATGAAAGGGTGACTAGGGCAAATCAAGCATTGCCAACATTTGCTTGTTCTCATGCTTTTTTGTCAAACAGTACCCAAAAATATCAAAGAGGCTCTTCAAGACAACAGTTGGATGAAGCAATGCAGGAAGAATTGCTGCAATTCAAGAAACAAGAAGTATGGCAACTGGTAGATCTTCCCGAAGGACAATATCCTATCGGTACCAGATGGTTGTACAGAAACAAAACTGATGACAGGGGAATTGTCATTAGAAATAAAGCTAGACTAGTAGCTCAGGGGTACACACAAGAAGAAGGAATCGATTATGATGAAGTTTTGCCCCTGTAGCCAGACTAGAAGCCATTAGAATCTTTCTGGCATATTCTGCATCCATGAACTTCATGTTTATCAAATGGATGTGAAGGTGCTTTCTTGTATGGAAAGATTTCTGAAGAGGTCTATGTGAGTCAACCTCCTGGCTTTGAAGATCCAGAATATCCACACAGGGTATACAAGCTAGACAAAGCCCTGTACGGTCTTCACCAAGCTCAAGGAAATGGTATTGAGTGAGACTCTTTCATCATTCCTTCTTAATAATGGATATGAGAGAGAAAAAATTGATCAGACTCTCTTCAGAAAAAGAAAAGGAAAGGATATGCTGCTGGTTCAGATTATGTGGATGATATCATCTTTGGCTCAACAAACAAGACTCTGTGCAAAGACTTTGAAGATCTCATGCATTCAAAATTCCAAATGAGTGCTATGGGAGAACTCAATTTCTTTCTTGGAGTACAAGTCCAACAGACAGCTGACGGAATCTTCACAATCAATCAAAATATGTGGAAACAATGCTGAAGAAATTCAAGTTTGCTGACTGTCAGTCCATCAGAACTCCTGTGGATACCAAAGTGAAGATTGGACCAGATCCTGAAGGGAAATCAGTGGATCAGACTCACTATCGTTCTATGATAGGTTCACTAATGTATCTAACAGCCAGTAGGCCTGCCTGACATTATGTTTGGTGTTTGTGTGGTGCCAGATATCAAGCAGATCCCAAGGAATCTCATGTAAATGCAGTCAAGAGGATATTCAGATATCTCAAGGGCAAGCCTGCTCTTGGATTATGGTATCCAAAGGAAGGAGATTTCAATCTCTATGCATATACTGACAGTGATTATGGGGGATGCAACTTCAACAGAAAATCCACTTCTGGCGGGTGTCAATTCTTGGTCCCAGACTGGATCCTGGCAGTGCAAAAAGCAAACCAATGTATCTGTCTCAACAGCAGAAGCTGAGTATATAGCAGCATCTGCATGCTGTTCTCAAGTTCTCTGGATTCAAAAACAGATGCTTGACTATGGTTTTAACTTTCTGGCACCTCCAATTCATATTGACAACACAGCAGCCATGTTCATAACAAATAATCCAGTACAACACTCAAAAACTAAACACATTGAAATTAGATATCACTTTTTGAGAGACTGTGCTGAAAAAAGGTTTAATCAAATTGATGCAAGTTCACACTGATCATCAATTAGCTGATTTATTTACTAAGGCATTTGATCCAACCAGATTTGAATTCCTAGTCCAATCTATTGGCATGATTAATCTTGAGTAAAATGAAAATCAACAAAAAAACATTCAAAATATCAAAAAATCAGATCAGGAAGTATACTATTTAACCTATGGGAAATGATATAATTACAGTCACTATATCATTCACTATGCACATTTAGAAAACTCAAATGACTGACTGACTTATTTGATATGTTGGTAGGCTCAACTTGAGAAAGAAACTACATGCAGTGATAAATTAAAGCCTGTCTTCAACTGTGATGCTGTCATCTCATAGTATGTGTAAGGCATGACTTATCTAAATGCGTGTGTGTGTAGCAACCTAAACACCCCAAGTAATGATGACTTATGAATCTCCTTTACTCACATCAGTTCCTCCTTGTTTTGCTGAGCAAAGACCTGGAGTGACAAGCACATAGTGTTGATGTTACGATCCTAAAAGATTCCAAAGTGGAACACATCCAATGTGGATGAATGAAAGAAAACATTCCAAAGAGAATGAAAGAAAAGAATCCTTAGAGATCACCTTCCAAAGTGAAGTTAAAAGAATCCCAATGTGGATCAAATTCATAAAAGGATCAAATAAAAGAATCCCAATGAGGATCAAGTAAATGAGATGTCATAACTTAAGTAACTTGGTCATGTAAGCTGTTGAAAGTTCTACCATGCATTACATGCAGACAGTTGACCTTGCCATGTTATTGAGTGTGAGGTACATGTTGAATACCAATCAACTCAAAACATGATAAAATCACTAGCATCTAACTATTAATCAAGCATGAGTTTAAGAGGACAAACATACCTGCAATCAATAGGTTCATGATTATGTTGGTTTATAAAAATTGCTTGCATATGTGAAAGGTATTGTTATGATCCCAAAGAAAGGTATAACTCAACTTCTTGTACTGATTACAACACAAAAATCAAAAAAAAAAAATAAAAAATATATATATAATTTTGTGTTCCCTTCAAAATTTTTCAAATCCTTAAAGTTTCTATCTATTATGGATACAAACTTTAGGGGGAGAAAATTTCAAAAATTTTGATCTTTCTGTACAAATGTTTCCTTTCTCATCAGAAAATACAAAATGTGCACAATGTCTGTGTTGGTGTAGAAGTTATATCATAATATCTCAACTGATGCGACAGATACATCCTCATGAACAAGTAAGGAACAGTCAACAATGGGAAACTTGGTTCACAAATGATGAACAAGTAAATCCAAGCAAAAATTGACACAGTCAACTCATCAAACTTCATAAGAAACAAGCAACAACAAATATCCACAATGTCATGTCAAAGACATCACTTCATAAAGCATCAGAGAAATCCCCCCCCAAAAACATTAAGTTCAAAACTTAATGCGGGTAAGTGCATTGGTTAATGCGGGTGAAGGTAACCCATGCATTCAACCAATGCAGGTAAAGGTTTTGTGAACTGAAACACAAGGTTCAAGTGCAAACTAATGCGGACAAATCTTTTGTTCATCCGCATTTGTTTTTCTTCAGCCGCATTTCTTTTGAATGGCTGAGAAAAACACCTTGTGTCTCTTCCGCATTTGCAACAGTGCACAAATGCGGATAGACATCTAGAATTTGCAAGTACACAAATGCGGGTAGTTTTCTCTTCCGCATTTGCAACAGTGAACAAATGCGGATAAACTTTTCTCTTCCGCATTTGCAACAGTGCACAAATGCGGAGAGACATTTTCTCAACCGCATTTGACACAGTGGTGATCCAAAACTTAGCAAATTCTCAGAATCTTATTAAATGTCTATATAAATCAAAATCAAAGGATCATTTAATACTTTTCAAATTCTGAGAGACTTAAAGTGAGACGAGTGCCACCCAAACACTGTTCATCTTCTTCAAATACGGTTCATCTTCACCATCGACATTCTGATTCTTAATCAAAAACTCAAGTTTGCTTCTTCAAAATCAACTCCTCTTTGATTCACGACTCAGTAGTATCAAAGAAAGGTGAAAATTCGAATTGCGTGTAACCCTAACTGTCGAACTGTTACATCAAATCGAACTTAGTAACCTAGGTTATGAATCAGTTGTAAAAATAATCAAAATGCTCTTAAACCCTTGATAATTTCGACAAATGCTCACTGATTATTAAGAAAACCTCAAGAAATTCAGTGTTTTTCTTGACAATTACGTCTGTGCGTGGAGTGTGAATGTCGAAATCAAAATGGTGAAGTAAAGAGATAATGCCAAAGCACAAATGTGTTGTAAAATCAAGAAATGATGAACTCTTTGAGATTAATTATGCACACATTCTGATGATTCAAATTACTCAGAATCGTTGCATATGAAAACAACAATTTGACCAAAAAAGTCAAACAGTGATGAACCAGTTCTTAGGTGTTATGCATTATTCTAATTCATATGCCTTGACTGCAGACATAATGGCTAATCTCACATGGAGCAAACTCCATAATGTCAGCGGATTTCTAGACCCTGATGTATGAAGCAGATGACTTAAGAGATATGATTAGATTTCTTCTAACCACTAGAGTTGCATATGCCATGACTGTCAGACCCATCATTTATGAGACTCTCATCAGGTCTTTTTGGGGAACAGCCCAAGTTCTTGAAGTTAATGGTGTGAGGACTATATCTGGAAGAATAACTGATGATCACACTCTAGAGATTACTGAGCAAACAGTGAGACAGTGTCTGCAGTTTGGAGATGATGCAAACACTCCTCTAGAGCTTGAAGATGATGAGATCATGAGTTTCTTTGCAAACATTGGTTATGAGGGAGGATATGAAGGAAAGCAGATAGTAAAGGGATTGGTAGATCTGCAATGGAGGTTCCTAATTCACATGTTTCAACACTGCTTATCCAAGAGGAAAACTGGATGGAATGACATCCCAGTGACCACATCATCTGCCATATGTGCCTTATGCACCAACCAGCCATTCAACATGTCAGCCTACATATTCAATGGACTGGTATCCAACATCCAAGAAGGCAGAAGACACATGTTTTTGATGTACCCAAGATTCATTCAATGCTTCATCAATGAAGCATTTCCAGATATGTGCCTACAGGACCAGTGATGGACATTCCTCACTATAATGCAAAGTCCTACAAGTACATCAAGAAGAGAGATCCCAGAAACTTCTACAGTGGAGCTTTCTTTCCTCTGCTGCCTTGGATGCAACAGCAGATAAATCAAGAAGAAGAACATGTTCAAGAGGCTCCTGCTAATGAGCCTATTCATGAAGAAGTGCAAGCTGCTCAATTTCAACAACATGTTGATGAGCATGCTGCTACCACTGAAGAGAGACCAGGATCAGTGTCACAACAGGTGATGTAGGTGGTGATCTTCACACTGATCCTTATGTTCATGAAGCCAATATAGCCTCATCATCTATTCAACGTCCAATACCATCACCTCCCAGATCACAAATTCCTTCTCCTCAAACACCCACATAAACATCTCCCCACATGTCTCCAGTTCACTCACCAACACTCAACCCATCCATTCTCCCACTCACTATACACCTATCCCATCTCCACCTACGGCTGCTCCTTCAGAAGTTATGCTGAATCAGGAGTAAACAAGCCTGATGAGAAGGATGAAATGATTTCTGCTCTACTTCAGAAAATTGCCAAGTTGGAGAAAATGCATAGTAGGAGATCAAATGTCCTACAAGATAGATTGTTGGAGCTGGATGAGAAGGAAAAGGAATTAAAAGAATTGAAAGATTCGTATGAACAGGAGAGAAAAGTTAAAGATGAAGAGATTAAAGTTTGAAAGTAGCTCTTCAAAGTTCAAGAGAAGAAATTAGTGGTCATGTGGACACCTTGAACATCCAAACTATTGCCATGATGGATCAAGAAGAGATTATAGAAGAACAGTCCAGTATCATCTCTGACCTTGAAAAGGAAGTTGAAGCTCTCAATAAAAGAGTCTCAGAGTTAGAAATGCTTGTGAGATTAAACAAGAGCAGAGAAAGATAATGATGATGAAGGTGATAAATGAAAGAAAAGAGGAAAAAGGGAGGATGACAAAGAATCATCTGAAGACAGTGGTGATGATTCCCCTCCAGCCAAAAAGGTTAGATTCACTATGGCTGAAAAAGAGGGAGAACCAAGTGGATCATCAAAGCACACATCATCTAGCATGGAGATGATCGTGTACACAAGTCATCCTGAAGAAGTTCACACTGAAGAAAAAAAAAGTTCAGTGACATGATGGAAGACTTAGATATGTTCTCTGCTGAAGAGAATATATTGATGATGAATTCTGGGACTTCATTGTGAATCAAAATGCAGATGCTGAGCCTTTTGTTATCATACCTCAATCTCCAGTGCCAATTGATAAGGAGTTGAGTATGCAGTTCCTGCTGTGTCACTTTCTGATGAACAAAAAGAAATGATCAGAAAACTCTGTGAACAGCAAATACAAGAAGAAGAAAAGGCTGCTGCAGCATCTCACATTCCTGAAAAGGAACAATGTGAAGAAACTCCACCAGAAAGAAACTGAATGAATGAACCCTCTTCTGGCCCAAGCATGCAAACCTATGCCAGAAAAAAAGAGCTATCTTGCTGCAAAGGCCAAAGGAAAGAGGCCTATGGTGGAAGAAGAACCAGCCAAAAAGAAACAAAAAGATGACCCAAGGAGTCTAGCTGCTATTGCTGGATTCTTGGATGAACATGAACAAGCTGAAGCCTTGTTGAAGAAGAAAGCAGAGTGATTGATCTAGAAGAAGGTGAAATTCCAGGTGGATTCATGGTTGATAAACCAGTGATCAGTAAAATCCCTGTGAATGAAGAACCTTATGTTTGCTGAAAAGATTGAAAAGGCCAAGTCTGATAAGTTGATGAAGAAGGCCTTATTTTTGATTGATCATGGGTATGACCCTGATGAAGTATTTGGGATGATATGAAGGAATGCTAGCAGAAGAAGAAAAGTTAACCAAGCTGCTAGATCCAACCTTTGAAACTGAGTATGAAAAAGCTCAATCTCCCAAAGCTTCTGAGGTCAAGGCAACAAAAACAAAACAAGCTACTCCTCCTCAACCTATGTACCCTGATCCCTACAGCATGACAGATAAGGAGATGAAGGATTATCTGTCTGCTCAAGGATTCACTAAAAGAAAATTGGGGAACATGAAAACCAATTCCCTAAGGGCTGCTATCCTTAGGATGATTCTTGAAAAGAAAGACAGGTTGAAGAAGATGGAGGAGGAGATCACAAGAACGAGCCCAGAACTAGAGTTTCAGCTCAAGAAATGAGCCTCACTCAGGGGAGATCATGATTCCCTGGCACCCATTCTACACAGATACCCTGAGTGGTTTGCTGAGCCTTCACAACTAGAACTACATGAAGGACTCACAACTGCAGAAATGATAAAGGGTGTGTCTACTCCCAAAGGCAAAACTGATCAGAAAATCATTGCTTGGAAGTATGACAGTGACTGGAATATGTTTATGGTGAAGAGAGTATCTGGATTAGTCCAATTCTTCACAGAGTACTCTGCTCTGGTGAACTCTGGAGATCCATGATCTGAAGGAACTTGCTAATCTGAGACTGATCAATCATGCAGCAATGTTCAGGGGATATGAATTTGAGGACATTCTGAGGATGTTCAAGAGAACTGACAACTTCAAGTCCTTAAAGGCAATATGCATGAGAAAAGATAAATCATTTGTCAATCCCCTTGACAAGAAACAAAGAAAACCAGCAGAAGAAGTGGTATTTCCTGAGCTTAGAGTGAAACCCACTGAATCATTGAAAAGAAAAGTGGTTGCTGGTACTCACACTTCTATACCAATCTCAAATGGTTTTATGATGAGAAGACTTATGAGATGGTGATTGAAAGGAAGTGGGGAGGAAAAGGAAGGATCAGAAATCAGATTGTTCAGTGGATATGAGGTCAGACTGCTTGATGAGTCATACATCCAGTACATATTCACAAGGCACTTCAGGGAGATCAGAAACAAGTTGGGTGAAGCTGATATGCTCTTCTTTTTAAAGTGCATTAAACTCCTGAAGCGGCCTATGATCGAGTTCAAAGAAAGAGAGATCAGAGAATGAGGAAGAAGAAGACTCCCTTGCAGTTTGGGAACATTGTTAAACTGGAGGTAGACGTGGATGGGTATCTCCTAATTCACAGAGATGGTCTGTCAACCGTAGCCATCTGGGAGCCCATCTCACTGAGGAAGATGCCTATTGAGGCATTGCACAATATGAGACATATGAAGATACATGTTCTGAACAAAGAAAAACTACGTGAAGCAGAGATTTTTCCAACATGATCAAGTCTCTTGTGGATCCCTCATACACTAATCCTCCTGCTGCACAAGACCCAGCAGAATCTTCACAACCTCATCCACCTTAAACCCTTGAAGTACATAGGCTGTATAATCCTTAGGGGGAGTATTGTTGGACCCTGAAAGGATCATACATGCCAATTCAAGAGGTGGATGGTGTTCTGCTGGAAATCTCCCCAAGTCCAAGAAGAAATGCTGATCAAGAAAATACAAGTGTCGGCTATCCGCATTTGTTAATGCGGATGCACAAGAACAAATGCTGACAAGTATTTGTTCATCCGCATTAACTAATGCGGACATCCGACAAATGCAGACAAGACTTTGTTCATCCGCATTAACAAATGCGGATGTTAAGTAACAAATGCGCTCCGTGTTTGTTCATCCGCATTTGTCAATGCTGATGACCAAACACCAATGCGAAAGAATAGAAGACCAATGCTGATGAAGACTAAGAACAAATGCGTATGAAGACAAACTATTCTGTACAGTTAGGGTAGTTTAGTCATTTTGTACAAGCTGTAAGTCAGCCTAAATAGATCAGACACCTCGTATGTGAGGGGACTCTTGACTCTTGATTTTCAGACTTTGTATCTGAAAATTCCTGACATCCGAGGTTGTCTTGCTTTGTTACTGTAGCTTGCTAAACCCTAGCATTTACTTTGTAACAGTTCAGATAATCAATACAAGTGCATTTATGAGTATTTCAAGTGTTAAATGTTCATTGATTGTTTGATTCCGCCTCTCAATCATTGACTCAATCAACATATTCGATCCTTGTTGATTCACATCAACAGAGAATATCATTCTCAAACCCAGTCAAAAGGGTTTGATCA